>JANAVB010004999.1:2232781-2440281 GCA_029216955.1 Iris pallida | reverse complement strand
AAAGTCAATGCAGACTCGAACTTTTTTTGTCTTCTTTATAACCGAGACGACATTAGCCACCCAGTCGGGATGTTGTTCCTCCCTGACAAAACTACAGGCGATGAGTTTTTTGACTTCAGCATCTATAGCATACATCATATCAGGTTGGAATCGTCACTGTTGTTGTTTGACCAGTCTAACATTCGGCAGTATATTGAGCTTGTGAGTAGCAATCTGAGGATCCGTTTCCGACATATCTTTATAGCTCCAGACAAATACGTCAATGTATTCTCTAATGAGCTGGATCAACTCTTGTTTATCTGCTTCCAGAAGACTTTGTTGATAAAGATTGGCCTTGGAGAGGCTTCATCTCCGACGTCAATCTGGATTAATTGATCCTCAGTAGATGGTTCATGTTGTTCGAAACGAAGCTCCCATTGAGTATCCATCTTTTATGCCTAAGGCTCTTACTCATAAGCTTCGGTAGAGTAGTTATCATCCTCTAAGAATTTAGTGGTCACCATGTTGGAAGATAGAGCCACTCGATGGACGTAATCTATGCTGGTGTCTAAATCCCATGAGGAAGAGTCAGAAGAATTAGACCGTTCTTCCTTATCAGACTCAAAAATATTTGCGATCGAGATTGGTGTAGTATAGCCTAACCCATGCTTTGTTTTGTTATAATATTGTGACGACTTTCCTTTCGAGGCAGGTATACGAGTAGGAGTTCACCAACTCTTACCGCCATTGAGGCCAGATTTGAAATTGTAGCCCATTTTCCAAATGATATTCTTGGATTGTTAACTGTAATGATATTCTTAGATTGTTAACTGTAATAATATTCTTAGATTGTTGACTTTAACGATGTAGTTGAAATCGTCCACTATAATCATTTTTAGAATCACTATCAAATATAGCTCTTTGATTCATTCCTTTGTTGAAGAGGATAGGATGCTCATTTTTCTTCCGGGAAGGAATTAGAAAGAATGAGTTTTGTACTAGTTTAAATGATATCTCATCTTAGAGGGGTTGAATTGCCCTCAAGGTAAGTAGGTTCAAAATTGTCCAAAATTTCTAAATAACACTGTATATAGTAATTGACATCAATATACTGCAAAGAAGACGCTGCTTTATTGATATTTGATTCAATATTTACAACAGTGTTCTTAACCTTGGACGATGGTTTGCCGAGATTAATAACAAAAGGAGAAGAGGTAGGAGGTTTGTTACGACGTAGGTCGATAACAAGTGGCTCCAAAAAGGTGAGCTTCCTTTGTTCCATTTTTTTAGTAGGGGGAGGTTTAGTAGAAGGAGAGAGATTAATATTCAGCATCTGGGAGGATGAGGGACGAAAGGTGCATCCCTTAACTAGAATTACCAGGACCTCATCTGGATTGTTCTTCTGATCTTCTTCGGTGTCCATAGCCAATACAACCTTCATGTACACTTCTTCATACATCTTGGAGTATGTATAATAGGCTTCGATACCTCGCAAGGGATTGAGATCAACCACTTCTTTCTTGACTTCTCCATTGTCATCAATATATTTAAAATATTGATGGAGAGTGGATGGCACAATGTTATGTTCATGTAACCACGATCTTCCTGTCACGACCCGCTACCCAAATATTGGGCCGGGCCGAGCCATGTCCAGCCTACGCTTGGTTAAAGCATAGTAAGCTGTTCTAAGAATAGACAATAAAGGATCTGAGCTGCTAATAGTTCTAATATCACATTTAAAAGGTTCATCATAACACAGCATCTATAAGCGAAAGTAAAATAAGTACAGACTTAATAATATACTTCCAAAGTATTAAACTGGAGACAAAGTCCAGTGACTACAAGATATAGTCTAAACAGTTCAATATCTAAGCCAAAAAAATAATCTAAGAACGAGACTACCAAGCGAGGTTCCCTGCGGGGACTTCCTCGGGAGCAATGGACCGGTCCTCTACAGTGGGCCCATAGAAAAGATCATAGAGCAAATCTTCCTCCGAAAGTATGTCTACAACATTATCCTGTCAGGATGGGAGCAAGTACTGGTTCTACAAACTAAACATACTGCGCATGGAATGAGAAGAGATGTAACAAATAAGAATCATGTCATATCACAGTCTATGTGATCCCTTGACCCATAATTCACATATTTTTATGTTTTATATTTTTGCTAAATTATTAATTAATAAATAGATATATTTGAATAATCAATATAGATGTGTAATATATATATCTATTATTATTCCTTAATAAACAGGAAGAGACACAGGAGGGGGCTTTGCAAGTTTTTAGTTTAAAGAGGGCTGGATTGCAAATAATTCATTTTAAATCTAAACACTGATAGAACCAAACCCTTTTAAAAACTCCAAAACATACAGGGGCCTGAATGCAAGAAGTAGACATTCAAATTTCCATTACAATCGAATTTCCCATACTCTAGCCTGTTTAAATTCAAAACGAATTCGGATGACACTCTCGAGATCTAGATGAGATGAAATCGATTTCCCCTTATCTTCTATAAGAGATCAAACCACTAGTATAAATATGTGATGGAAGCAGCCGACCCAAGTCCCTTCGAACCCTAGAAAACACTTCTCCCCTTCGCAAGCTCTGTGAACCTTCCTCTTCGAGGCTGCATACGCGCCATCATCAACTCCAGGCTTCCATCGAGAGGTAAGGGTCTAACATCTCTTTTCTGTTTAAGAATAACGCCACCTGTTTGATAACTTTCCTAAGAGGAACTGGGTAACCATGGATTATTAGAAATTGGGTTCGTATGGATGAATATGCATAGCTATACATAGCTATATCATATGTTATACTGTTATTATAGTAGGAGTAGATATAGATGTAAATACCTTCTACTGATTAACCAACAGGACACCCTATCAGGATTCAGTTGATCATAAGGGAGTGATGGTTTGCATTCTTAAACTGCATTAAACTTAAGTAGCATGCATCCTTGTCCTGCCACTTAGGGGTTTGTTCATTTGTTTTCCTTGGGATATGTATTGGTACTAGGTTGCAGGTATTATATCAAATCAGTAAGGATTTGGGGCTACCCTCGGGAAAGAGGCTGGTAGCCTATATAAAGGGGAAACCATTAATGAATAGGAGGATATGTGCAAGTGTAGGAATCAAGATTCCTGTTGCCATTCAAACTGCACTGGGCAATTATGTGTGGGTTAAATTATAGAGTAGAGTGTGGGTTATTGATAAACGTGTGACCTGGGGTATGTGCCCAGAGTATGTCCGTATCAGTAGAGTATCATAGGGCAGGGAGCAAGTACAGGATGTATATAAAATCCAAGAGGATATGTGTGTGTTATGTACCCAGGTATGCAGGATATGCAGGATAAATAATAGGGAGTATCGAGTATGGTTTAGAAATAGGACAGGATGTACTAGTGCCTGAATAATAGAACTAAAGGTAGGTCAGACACTTGTAAGAGTATACTGTGGAGATTGTAAAAGGAATGGGTATCAAATCCTTGGCTATCTCCTGCCCTTGGACTGACCCTTGTATATATTAATGGGTGTGTTCTAGTTGTGGTTCAAATCCTGTACCTGTATCAAATCCTGTACACTGAGGACCAACACCAGATTGTATAGGAAGGGGGAGTCAGCCTATGCTTTTGGAGAGGACAGTGACAGAGCAGGGACATGAGTGAACAAAGTCTTATGAGTTATGCCCAAAGGTTTTATATACAAAGAAATGGTGCCAGCTCCTTGTACCAATCCCTATATAGGTACAAGTACACAGGAAGTAGTTGGAACCATGTGGTGTCAGTCTATTGTATCAACCTTAGATAGATACAATCACTCGAGGGGCATCATCCTAGTTAGGACAGGTTTAGTAGACAGAGGCATGAGCTATCAAGAAAAAGGACGAATATATGTAAGTAGAGACTGTGTACATGAAGGTGTCCTCAGTGAATCCAATGTGCTCGATATGAAGTATATTCGAGTAGTGTAGTCTAGGTAACCATGTATTGAGAGAGTGTATCAACCCAATGTAAGACTGTATGGTGCAGAAAACGAGCAAGACAGCAGCACACAAGGGGATTCATATATATATGACAGTCTATCTATAGCACTATTTAGCCATACCCTATTTTAGTTAATTATTATTGCCCTATTTTCAACTCACTGATATCAGTACATAAGTCAAACACAGCAATAGATAAGGGGCTAGAGTATCAGTCCATGTAGGTCCAGTTAGCACAATTACACGTCAAGCCACTTCGGGTTCAAGCAGCAGGTAAGGGCAGTTATAGCCTTAGTATGAGAGGTGGTACCAAGGAGGCTTAGGAGTGTAGGCTAGGGTGTTAGAGAGGTGCAGGGAGTTGCTTTGCAACAGCAAGCATTAACTTGCCTGCTGCCAACTGCAAACAGGGGAAACAGCAGCAATAGCATGATATTTGTGAACAAAGAGAGTTTGAATAGAGAGGTCCTAGTGCCAGGAAGAGAGCTGAGTGTAGGCAAGTACCTACAACAGAGGAAAGTCCCCTGTATCAGAGAAAGAATTACATGGTTACAATACATGAAATATATTAGGCAAGTGCATACAGTAAACTGAGAAAATGTTTAGCTGGTATCCTATGTATTAGTTGTCCCATGTATTAGTTGGTATCCCCTATAGCTGAAATTGCTAGGTAGAAGGGGAGGTTTGAATACAGGTCTACATTGGTAAGATATATAAAGGGAAGTTACTATGTGGCTTGGGGAAGTCTTACCCAATTTAGATAGGAGTTTAGAAGGGTAGCCAGTGTATCAAGAGTATGTGCAATGTAAGCTGAAAGAGAGCAGTAGCATAGGAAAGTGCCCAATTGGATAAAGGTATCAAATGTTAGGAAAAAGGATTGATTCAGTTACAAGAGTTGCTAATAATTCCAAAAGGGGTATCTAGGTAAACCCATAGGAAAAATGATGTTGGATAGGTTGGGGGCATAGAGAATGTGATTAACATTCATGTGCCAGTTATTGTAGGAACGAAATAGTAAAGCGTAATACTCTAGAGGGGGTGAATAGAGTAGGCAGCGAAAATTAACTATTAAAAAATGTTAGTAACAAGATCACAGATAATATATCACAGATATGTAAATGAAAAGTAGAGAGTAGAGAGCAAACGCAAACACAAGGTTGTATACTGGTTTCCCTCTTGTGAGGACTAGTCCAGTCGGAAGAACTCTAGCTTCCAGTTAAATCCACTATGGAAAATCACCACAAGTTTTCATCCGAAGTTCTTGCAACTTCTACAACGCGAGCTTTGATCCGAAGTACTCGACCAACTTTAATTGTGAAGTGTGTAACTTCAATCAAGCCTCCGATTACAACCACTCTGAAACTTCTAGACCGTACCGCACTGGAAAATCGACTAGATGATTGTAACTGGCTTGGGATTTGAAAATGAATAGCTCAGAATACTTTGGAAGAAGTAGTAGGCTTATAGAGAAGAGATATGAAAGTGAATGAGTGTGTTGAAATGATCGAAATCCTTCTCTATTTATAGTTTTTCCAAAGGCAGAATTCTGACAGAATTCGGGCAGAATTCGGGCAGAACTCTATGAGAAAATCTCGTTGGGATCCGTAACTGCAGGAGGACCAAGTTCAAAAAGCAACGTTCACTAACCGAACTCTGGCCGAACTCTGGCCGAATTTAGGCCGAACTCTGGCTGAATTCTCCTGGAGTTCTGTTGGAGTTCTGTCAGGATTTTTGCAAATTAGTTTTGGACTTTTTGAAAAGTCAAACAGTTAGGAAGTAGTTTGGTCTTTTGTAAGTGGGCTTGTTTTCAAAATAAAAAGGTATTTTGAAAACGTTTCTTGGGTAGCCTATTTGCCAGTACGATGCAGTGTACATTGTATTCCTAGACTCAATAAATATGAAAAATATATTGATAAAATAGGAAAATCAAGAGCCTTTTGATGACGCCTTTCTTCAAATATTTGAGCAGACTTGAAGACGCCTTTTTCACTGACGGCAATCGTCCAAAGATAAACAGATCTGGAAATCTGAATACCTTTCGGTTCAGAAAAATCTTCTTGTATAACGCCGTCTTTGGCCCATTAATAATTCTCTATTGCATATGTCCTGGTTTGACAAAACTTGATCATGCTTACTACATGTCTATAAGAACATGTTAGATAAACAGAATAATATGATACAAGCATAGCAATATGATATATAACATTTAGGACAATGTTAACATTAGGACAATGCTAACATAAGGACAATGCTAAGTTTAAGTAGCAACATGATAGTGATTACATGAATATTAGTGACATTATTATGGTAAACTTAATTGATTAGCCATATTCAAAAACATGATATAATCATTGGGCTAACAGTTATGCCCAAAGGCTGAATCATGTATGTATATATATATATATATATATATATATATATATATATATATATATATATATATATATATATACAAGGATAGCTAATTAACATGAAGGTAAAAATAGTAGATAGGTTAAACTTAGATTGTTTTTATTATTGACATTATATATGATTTAAACAGGCTCATTGGACATTGACTCGGCACTTGACCCGTAACTGCAGCGCAGGACCACAGGCAAGTATACCTTGCCTTTCGTTACAGCTTTATTTACATGCTTATCTTCTTTCATTATTCAGTTGATTGCTGACATGTGCTTCGCCATTGCTCACAGTTAGCCTTGTAGCTTTATTGGACATGCTTTTTACTTGTACTGGTTTGAGTTGTATCGTAGGACGATCACGTTATAAATTGAACTGTTATTTTCTTATTTTGATTTCTTACAACCTGCGAGTCCACACACGGGGCGAGGGTTGATCGTTTGCACCTGCGAGTCCACACACGGGGCGAGGGTGACTTGTCTTGAAACTGACCTGTGAGTCCACATTCGGGGCAAGGATTTGGTATTCCATTGATCTCTTGTTTACTTGTTTTCCAGCAGTTCATTTATACGTAGTTGTTCATACATTCATGTCTTGTGATCGTTTAGTCTTTTTCTGTTTATATCCTGGATTTCTTTCATGCATGATAAACTGTTAGAAAGGCTTGTATATTATGTATCTTGCTAGTCCTCTGAGGACCTGATGATCTTTTCAGGTTAGCCGCACTTGAGCCAAGTGGAGACGAGCAGTGTCGAGCCAGCATTCAGATCACGGTATTGTTGCGTCGATGATTAGCGTAGTTGGTTTCAGTTGTATTATTCTTGTTTTATTTTTATTCTGTCTACTGGTAGTGGATTTGTGTCCACCGGACGTGACTTGAACTACTTGAAATTCAGTTATATTATTCAGTCCTTTATTTTAGTTGTATTTATTGGATTTAGATGTGACTTCACTTTCTGTGGATGAGATCTATATTACCTTGTTTGGACATAGTTTCTGTGACTTGTATATTCTAGACAGCGTTCTACCACCGACACTGTGGCGTAGGCTGGGCTTAGACACGCCTCGTATCCGAAAAGTGGGTGCGGGTCGTGACAGTCTATCATGTAGAAGATACATTTATCATGGCGACAGATGTATATGTAATGTTTAAAACTGGAGCAGGTACGTGATCGGTCAATAGGTGTAAAATGTACTGGCATACAAGTCTACATGTAATAAAATGTACGTATGTACAAGTCTACAAGCATAGGTGCACATACATACAGAAATACGGGATAATGGCCTAGGACAAGGTATGCATGTAATGCGACCTTGCTCGGTATATACGTACGGGAGAAATGGGGCATGATCACGTACTCAGCTATCAGTTTTCCCATAACCCAAGCTATAACATGTGAGAGATACAAGAGCTGTTTAAAGCATGTGAAAGATACTAAGAGTTGTTTAAAGCATGTCAAGCCTGTGAGAAGCATGTGAAGTATACGGGAGATACATAGAAACATGTAAGATACGATTTTCTATTTAAGTAACTGTATTAACATAGTTGATACGCAATTCATTATCATATGCAGTAAGATAGATTTTGTAGGGGTAGAGAAAGAAGCCTGATGGCCTGATACTGTCAAAAAGGGTATAATAATCTCAGATCCTATTCTATGTTCAAGACTCTAGACTGCTAACTCCAACACTAGTGGTGTGCCACGACTTTTAATTGTGACACTTAGCTAAGTGAAGCCCTAGCATAGTAGACCAATTTGGGGTGACACTAAGCCTATAGCCAACACTTAGAGTCCTTAGAAACTCAAAGATCATTCTAGAGTTTTACAAAAACCAAGTATACAAATTTACTAATAATAAGAATTAATTGTAAATTAAGGATGATACATAAGGAAAAATCTACAGATATTGTTGGATGATAAAATAAATATCACCAACGTGTCTAGAATGGTCAAATTAGCTACGATGCCTACCCGTAAGTTCAATTTGGACACAAGGGCAAAATGGTAATTTTGGGTCAAAATAATGTTCACCGTTGGACCCACTTTGTACCGAAAAATATGTCAGGATAGAAGTCTACAAAACCTAGCAAGTTATATGTCCACGAATCCAGAATGATGATACGAACCAACGGTATATCCAGAATTGGATTATGTTGACCCGATCTCAAATTGGTCCGTTGACCAGGATATTAAAATTTCGATTTGTACAAAAAAGCATACCAGAGCCAAGGTCCATAAAACTCAGCAAATTATATGTCAACGAGTCCAGAATGACGATATGAACTCAATGGTATACTGGAATTGGATTTCGATGAGCCGATCTCAAAGTGACCCGTTAACTCGGACTATGGGGACCGCTTTGCACCAAAATACGTGTCAGGGCCCACGTCCTCCAAATCTAACAAACTTTATATAAAATTATGCAAGAACGATGCCATGAGTCTACTGGTGGTGTTAGAATTGAAATCCGGAGTCTCGGGTTCAAAAATAGAATTTTACAAATTGGAAATTACGAATTCGGATGGCCAACTTTGGCATCAAATTCAACCAATCAAACGTGTTCACAATAAAATGAAACTTGAAGGACAGGAAGATGGTTATACCAGCTGTGCACAGGAACTGACGGTGCATCAAACGGAGGTGCGACGGCGGAGTTACTAGCCGACGAAGTTGGCTCCACAAAACTGTCCAAAAACAGTATAATTTAAAGTGTCAATTTGGCAGCCGATTTTGATGTATTAAATGACAAAATTAACGGATAAAACTTGAGGAGAGTGAAGAGGGATATACCGAGATAGAGATAGAAGAAATGGATCGAAGATCCAACGGTCGGATTGTCCGAAAAATGTGCACAAAGTTGCTATCTCGAGGAATGATTTTGGACTTCAATTTCTCGCGCGCGTCGATGGGATCTCGACTTCCAAGTCGAAATCGACTCCCGGTCACACAGGGAATTACTGTACAGCCCGGGGGTGGTGCGAGGGTAGTCGCCAGAGTGCGCCCGATCATGGGGGCCGGCCACGCGGTTGCGCACGATGGCACGGTTGCTGCTGCTGCTGCTGCTGCTGTTGTGTACTGCAACTGATGCTGCTGCGCGACGGTGCGGTAGCAGGGCGGCCAGTGGCTGTCCGGCGACGGGTAGGAGGAAGGAAGAAGATTGGTGGTAGGGGATGTGGGGTTTATGGTGGTGGAGGTGGTGCTCGTGGTGGTGATGATGAGAATGATGGTGATGAAGATGTTGATGGAGATGGTGAAGTGAGAAGGAGAAGAAGGTGGATGTGGTGGTGGTTATGGTGATGGTGATAGTTAGTAGAAAGAGATATTAAAGAGAGAGAGAGTGAGGTCGGCTAAGAGGAGAGAGAGAGAGGTCGACTGGCATGGGGGCGGAGGAAAGTGTGTGCTGTGATATGGAGAGGGGTGTGTGTGTGTGTTGTGAAGAAAGAGAGAGATATTTGTATATATTAAAGAAAAAGGAGAAAGAGATATTTAAATAAGTAGAGAGAGAAAAAGAGATATTTTTAGAGTAGGAAAAAGTGAGAAATTGTGTGGGATATTTGGGTAGTCATGATAGGGGTCACATAAAATTGGGTTGGGTGATGTGTCAAGTTTGGTTGAGTTTGGACTAAGGTTTGATCATAATTATAAATTTAAATTATTTATAATCATGGATGAAATAGAAGCACACGGGAGATCAATTGAGCGGCACGCAAGTGGCACATGCATAGTATGCTCAAAATAGGTCAGAACCATATATTGGGTCAATTTGATTGGACCGATGTCGGGCCCTGAAATTAAATTGGAAGTTGGATCAGATTTTACGGTAGATAATCAATTAGCCTAAATTGACCCAAAAATTGCGTGATTCAAACAGAGTACAAGGGAACAAGTTTGAGTGGGACACCTTATACCAAAATAAAGATAATATGGTCTATTACAAAACTCATAAAGAGAGTTTCCAGAGATTGACATTTCTAACGCTCCAGAAATCAAAATCACAAAAAAGTACATTTAGTGATAAAAAATAATTATAATAAAATATTTATTAAAAATAATTCATTTAGAAAATTTAAAATAAACCCTAAAATTTAGGAGGCTTACACTTCCTAACAATATGTTTTAGGAGACGTGATTGTCAATCACATAGAAGGTGACTTGTACGGAGATTGCCAATTTATACTTTTAGGCGGATTTTTTCCTAACGGTTAGTCGTGATCGTCGTAGAAAGACTATGGACTGGGATCTTCAGTGCATCCAATAGGGTCTTTGACATAATACTGAGGGCGAATCTAGGGTCGACCAGAATACGATCGACCTTCATTGTGTCAACATACCCTGTAAAGTAGAGAGGTCGGTTATATCGATTGTCCTCTAGTAACATGTCATCTTGAGTAAAGGTGATATTAGGAATTAGTTCCATCACACTATGGCAATGAGAGCATGCCACAGGTTCTTCATTTGGTTTTTTGAGATGTGCTAGACAAGCGTCAGCTTGTATCAACGCCTCACTTAACGTTTTTCGAGTTTCCTTCGAGAGCCGCAAGAGTTCAAAAATCGATAATCTTGCTGGAGTATTGGCTAGTTGAGCTAATATGTCAAAATTATATAGTTTTTTAGTCCTTGCAATAGAGTTGTCTTCTTTAGGTTCTTATCAAAGTGAACCTGCTGTTTGCCATGAAATATAAAAGAACAGAACAATTATCGGAGGACTGGACTTTTACTTCACAATACAAACTTGCTTGTACAAAGAAAGCCTAGGGACGAAAACCTAGATACAACAATCTAAGTACAATTGTTTATTTTAGATTCTGGAGGGTGACGGTAGAGGCTCGAGAAAGCGATGGCAGCTCTGCCTTACTCCTTGGACGATCGGATGTAGCCTTGGCTCCGGGGAAGATCTGCTTGGCGTTGAAGAAATGTTCTCTTTGCTCTCTCCCTTTAAGTCTCTTCAGGTACTCTGGTGCTCTTCTCTAAAAAAAGGTCCTCTTCGTAAGGGAATGGCACCTTGCTATTTATAGGAGTGGGATGCAATCATTAGGGTTTACAATAATTATCTCCTTGATATGTCGGCGGTGAAGGACCAATTAATCTGGGCCCTTCATTCTGATTGTAGCAAATCTATATAATTAATATAGATTACATCAAATCTCTATGGGCAATAAATATTGATTGCCATGAATATTCGAGACTTGTAATGGCCTGCCACGTGTCCAATTTGCTCGATTTGACTTGATCTGGGCAATTATGGTGATTGCATTAAATCTGATTCTAGGAAGATACGACTGCCACGTGTCTTAATCGTCATGTGCCCTCCATTCGGTCGTCTTGGAGGAGCCGCATATGAGTGGGCCGCATGAGGATGAACGGCCGCATGAAGATGGGCAGCCGCATAGTGATGAACAGCCGCATGAAGATAGGCAACCACATGCTGAAGGGCGGCCACATAAGGATAGGCAGTCGCATGCAGACGGGTGGCCGCATAAAGGATGCAGCCGCATAAAGGATGCAGCCGCATGAAGATAGTGGCCGCATGAAGGGGGCGGCCGCATGAAGGGGGCAGCCGCATGGGGATGGACGGCCGCATGAAGTGGTCGGTCGCATAAATGCAGCAGCCGCATGCCTCAAAATTTGGTAGATTCTGCCAGCTGTGAGAAGATTTTCTTATCTTCCCTAGGAATGCGCCTTTATGTCAGTTATTATTGTGCCTTTATGTTAGAGCTGTCATTTGTCATAGCTGTCAGCCATCAGGACATTAAATGTAGTAAAAGATGAAGGGAAGAGCTGTTGAAGGCCACGTGGCTCTGGGTCTATCCGAGCCGCATAGACGCGTGAGCCGTATGGACTCTCTGAACCGCATGGGTTCTCAGAGCCTCATGGACTATCTGAGCCGCATGAACCTTTCTTTATTCTTTTCCATGCTTCTACAAGACCCCCTTCAAAGTTTTCAATTTACAAAATTGAAATACTTTGAATAAGAAGCATGGCTATGTATAAACTATTCTGGCCGTATATGATGTTCTGGCCGCATAGATGTCCCAACCACATGGCCTCCTCAGCCGTCTGTCTATCTGAGCCGCATTGACCAACCAGCCGCATGGATTGCCTAGCCGCATAGGCTGTCTGGCCGTGTAGGCTCCTTGCCACGTGTGCGTGTCTTTAATTGCCCTTAATTCGTTTTAGCACCGTCTTTCGGGGAAATCCTAAGGGTCGGCTCATTAAATCTTTTGGATTTTATGCCCTGGGTGAATCTCCTTTATGAGAGAGGGAACAAAATCCGAGGAGTCTGACAGAGTTAATCGAGCTTCGGCTGATCTGGAAATTGCTCTGAAGAAGTTGGAGGACGACTGGCGGGAACACATGGACTTGGATAATGGGGAGCGGTTGTCCCAGGAAGCGGAGCGCCGAGCTAAACAGCGGCTTGAACAGGGGGCCACCTTAGTGAAGAACCGCCTCCTGGAATTATGTAATGCCGAACCATAGTCGGCCCTTTTCTTCTTCTTTTGTTTCTGTTCTTTTCCTTTCTTTAAGTGGGACGCTGTCCCTAGAACATGTAGTACTTTCGCCTTCCAAATAAAAGAGTATACTTTATTCTACCCTTTACCTGTACTGCTTGTTATGCTTGTGGTGTTATGGTGGTGTTTGCCCCGCATGGGGGACTTGTTTGTGGACCTGTTACCCTTGGCGTACCTTGGTTTTAGGTACGGATAACAAGTTTGATTGGGGATACCTAGAACAGTTCCACGGTAAGGTGGTCATGGACGTTCCTGGTATCGGAAGAAAGAATGCCATGGAGCAGCTGGGCTCCCGGGGCATGATGAGAAATGATGGGCCTGTACTAAGAAACTTAGCAAAGGATATTTGTGGGTCTATTATCCTTGGCGTACCCTGGCTTAGGATACGAATAATAGGATAAAAGGGAACCGACATACTTACTCAGAGGTAATAAGGACATGGCAAGCATGAGGGTTTTCTTACCGTAAAATCTTCCTACTCAGAGGTAATGAGGACATTGCAGGAGTGGACTCAACGGAGGATATTTGTGGACCTACTATCCTTGGCATACTCCGGTTGTGGGTACGGATAATAAGTCGAAAGGGAATCAATCATACTTACTCAGAGGTAATGAGGACATGGCAAGCATGAGGGTTTCTTCGACGGAGTCTTCCTACTCAGAGGTAGTGAGGACATGGCAGGAGTGGGCTCAATGAAGGGGGGTACATAGAACGACTCAAAGGTAATGAGGACATGGAAGTTCTATGTAGAGGGGTGATTTTTTTTTGGCGGGAGTGAAACGACTCAGAGGTAACATCGACATGGTCGTCTTGGAAATTTGTAGATCTGTTACCCTTTTTGTGCACTGGGAGTACGGGTAGTGGATCATGAGGAAGGAGCTCTTTCAGGAAAATAGTTCAGAGGTATAGTCATACATGACTTACTATCTGAAAGAGTGACCGGAGTGTGAGTTCAGAGGCACCTGCAGGTACATAACTCGATAATCTGGAATTTTATGAATATGAGTTCAGCGGTACCAGCGGGTACATAACTCAATAATATGGAATTTTAGAATATGAGTTCAGCGGTACCCGCGGGTACATAACTCAATAATCTAGAATTTTGGAATATGAGTTCAGCGGCACCAGCGGGTACATAACTCAATAATCTGGAATTTGGAGGATGTGAGTTCAGCGATACCGGACGGTAAATGACTCAATAATATGGAATTATGAATGTGAGTTCAGCAGTACCAGCGGGTACATGACTCAATAATCTGGAATTATGAATGTGAGTTCAGCGATACCAGCGGATACATGACTCAATAATCTGGAATTATGAATGTGAGTTCAGCGGTACCAGCGGGTACATGACTCAATAATATGGAATTGTGAATATGAGTTCAGCGGTACCAGCGGGTACATGACTCAATAATCTGGAATTGTGAATGTGAGTTCAGCGGTACCAGCAGGTACATAACTCAATAATCTGGGAAATGTCGTTTAGACATAATATTTCTTTAGGAACTTGCCGTTGACGGGCAGCATGAGCAAGTCTCCGTTTTGTTTTGCGAGGCGGTAAGCACCGTTGGAGAATACAGCCTCAATGATAAATGGGCCTTCCTACTTTGGTTGGAACTTGCCGGCGGTCTTGTGAGTCATAACCATCGGCCTCCGAACTGCCAGAACGAGATCGCCCACTTGGAATGTTCTGATCTTAACTTTTTTGTTGAAGGCTCCGGAGATGCGTACTTGGTATAGCTCGATCCGTTACTGAACCAGGAGGCATTTTTCATCTAAGGCCTCCAACTCTTATAACCGGCGACGGTAGTTATTGTCCGTCGTCAATTGGTAAGTGAGAGCGACGCGGAGTGAGGGGATTTGAGTCTCCAATGGAAGAACTGCCTCACTCCCGTACACCAGGGAGAATGGTATATTCCCGGTGGCTGTTCAGACTGTGGTACGGTACGCCCATAAGCACTCACCAAGCTTCTCGTTCCAGTCGCATTTGTTGGACGATACGAACTTCTTGAGAAGTTTGATGATTGTTTTGTTGAATGCTTCTGCCAACACATTCGCTGCTGGGTTGTATGGCATTGAAGCAATATTCTGGATGCGGTGCTTGTCGCAGAACCGATAGAAGATGCGGCTTGCAAACTGCGGACCATTGTCGTGGATGATCCTTCGGGGCAGTCCAAAGCGATAGATGATATGATGCTTGAGGAAGCTGACCACGTTTGAAGTTTTTACTTCTGCAAGCGGAACAGCTTCCGCCCATTTGGAAAAGTAATCTGTAATGGCAAGTATGAAGCGATGTCCTCGAAAAGAAGGTGGAGCGATCGGACCGATGATATCTATTCCCCATACTTCAAATGGCCAGGATGCTACCGTCGGATATAGAAATTCGGATGGTTGGTGGATGAAGTCTGCATGGACTTGGCAAGCTTTGTACTTTCTTGCATAGTCTATCGTATCTGCTACCATCGTGGGCCAGTAGTAGCCCATTCGGCGAAGACGATCTTATAATTTTGGGCCAGGCTGATGGGCCCCGCAGACACCGTCATGAGCTTCGCGTACGGCTTTTTTGGCTTCTGCGTTTGACAGACATCGAAGCAATAATCCATCGTAGGATCGACGATACAGCATTTTCGTCTCTGTGTCGTAGAAGAATCTAAGAGAACGCCTTCTGATGGAAGTGGTTTCCTTAGGGTTCTTGGGCAGGATGTCGTAGACTACGAAGTCTATGAATGGTTGTCTCTAGTCTGGCGCTTCGTCGATCGTCTGAGCGGAATAACTCGCCACGAATTGAACGTTGTTCTTGGGACAGACTAGTTCATGGCCTATCACGTCCACCAAATGATGAATATTGTTTAAAACCGCTAGGGAAGCGGCAAGGCCTGCTAGGGCATCGACTTCGATATTTTGGAGTCTGGGGACGTGTTCGATGAAGAACCCTTCAAATGACGAGATGATGTTGATCGCTATTTGGTGATAGGGGATCATGTCTTCATGGCGGACTTCATATGAACCCCGGATCTGATTGACGATTAACTGCAAATTGCCGTATGCTTCAAGATATTCTACCCCCAGCTCTCTTGCAAGTTAGAGGCTAATGACCAAAGCGTTTTACTCGACCACATTGTTAGAGCAGAGCTCTGTGAGAGAGTAAGCACGATTGATCACCAACCCGGAAGGAGAAACCAGCACCACCCCGACTCCGACGATGATGTTTCCCTTAGGTCCGGTCCTTGAGGCGTCGTCGAAGAACATTCTCCATATATCATCGTAAGAGGTTGCAAGCGAGTCGGCGACCTCATCTGGGATTCCTTCATATATTCTGGACGACTCCGAGCCTGGGTGGGCTGCTAAAAAGTCTGCCAGAGCTTAACCTTTAACAGCCTTTTGCGGGACGAAGATCATATGATAGGGGGACAGCAATATTTCCCATGTGGCGAGACGGGAGCTGAGTGCCCCTGGTTTAGTCATGAGGACCCTGAGAGGGTTGACTCGTGAGATCACATGTATGGTTTGTCCTGTGACATAGTGTCGCTGAATTTGAGTCTGCATTGACCGCGGGACCCGTGCTTGTTTGGCCAGGGGTCCCTCCTTGCAGAGTTGGAAAGGACACTTTGATCTCATCTACAGACTTGACCAAGGCGTGCAGTATGGCCTCCAGAGTGTCGATGCGTTGGCGATCACTGGAACCGCCTTGATTACTGTCCGTCATGAGCACCGTCCTTACATAAGGAGAGATGGAAGGAACAGTGGAGGACGTGCCCTCCGAATCATACCCCTGTATCGAGAAGTCATCGGGGTATGTGGGAATATTCTCCTCTGGATCGGACTCAGAAGGAATAGTACCCCCAGCTTCAGAGCTTGCTTCATCTTGAGAGTCGTGGACGTCCTCGGGGACGTCGGCACCTACTGTATCTGATAGGAGAGTTGTTTCCCCGGGCTCATCTCTTTGGAACATCGAATTATCGTGGATGCTCTGAGGAGTGCTACCCCCAGTTTCAGTAACCTCCAGCGGTATGGATGATGAATCTCCTACTGTAGTAGATTTCGTCTTCGAACGGGTACCTTAGAAAATTTTGGTGGTGGAAAACCGTTTAGACGATAGTTTCTTAGTCACAGTGGTTGAGATCTTCGGGCTGGAAACGTTTATCTTCTTCCCTCTCCCCTCGGCAGGGATTTTCTGAGTGGAGTTGTAAGAGACGACGGGTGGCGCCTCATCCTCTGAGCTCGGCTGTTGTAATCTTTGGAAGACGGACTGCCGGTCTTCTCGTATTGTCGCATTGTTACAACAACAGTTGACAATGATTTGGGTGCAGTGACGTCCGTAGGAGGACTTTTTGCACCCCGAGGCCCCCTCTCTTTTCTTGCGCTTGTGGAGGATAGCCTCACTCAAGTCAGATGGGTCCGGAACGACCATGTTTGCTCCCTGGATCTTGGAAGACTTTTGGGAACCTCTCTGTCCGTTTGCCGCCGGGGGCTGGACTCGAGTGGTTCTGTACAACTTCCCATCAGAGGCCTGCATAACAGTATGTGGAGCGCTCGGATGGTCAGAGGTTGGGACAGCCGACTGAGCTTTCCGAGCTCGCGCTGCCTTTGACTTCTTCACTCGGACGCTTGAAGGCATATAGTAGGAAGAGTCAAAGTGGTGCTGGAGAGAGTCAGACATGTCTTCTCAAGAGTACGAGAGATCAGGACCATAGGAGAGGCGATCGAAGACTGAGCCGCGTAGAACGGGCATCATGCGGCTGGAATCAATCGTCTTCATGCGGCTGGTAGTCGTAGCAGTATGGGCTTTTCTCATGCGATTGGAAGTCTCAGCCGCATAAGTCTTCTCCATACGGCTGGGAATCCTGGCCGCCTGAGTGTTATGCGTTCGGCTGGCAGTTTCGGCCGCATGGTCATCATGCATGCGGCTGGCGAGTTTGGTCGTATGAGTCTTCGTCGTACAGCTAGTGCCTTTGTTTGGCTTCTTCCTGGAGCACATAGAATCACTCTTTGCCCCTGCAAGTCCAGCATCGTAGTGCTTTCCTCTGTCGGACTTGGGGACAGCAGAGTCCTCTATGGCTTGAAGTGGAGCCGCATGAGAGTTGCCTTCGCCGTCTTGGCCAGCAGAGAGTACTCCATCCAGAGCTTGGGGAGGAGCAAATGACTTTGGCCTCCACTCCCTGCGAGCCTTCTTTGTGCGGGTTCGCTTTTGGACCGGGCCAGCGCTTCCTTTGGAGAGCATTTCTTCGAACGCCTGTTGGTCAAAGCGGACGACCATCTTCTGTTTTGTGGAGCCAAATTTGGCTGCATCCGATTCCGTCACCAACTCCTCAGCCGTGGAAAAGTTTATTCCCAGCAGAGTCGCCATCGTGTTTGCCACGAAATATAAAAGAACAGAACAATTATCGGAGGACTGGACTTTTACTTCACAATACAAATTCGCTTGTACAAAGAAAGCCTAGGGACGAAAACCTAGGTACAGCAATCTAAGTATAATTGTTTATTTTAGATTCTGGGGGATGAGGATAGAAGCTCGGGAAAGCGACGGCAGCTCTGCCTTACTCCTTGGACGATCGGATGCAGCCTTGGCTCCGGGGAAGATCTACTTGGCGTTGAAGAAATGCTCTCTTTGCTCTCTTCCTTTAAGTCTTTTCAGGTACTCTGGTGCTCTTCTCCAAAAAAGGTCCTCTTCGCAAGGGAATGGCACCTTGCTATTTATAGGAGTGGGATGCAATCATTAGGGTTTGCAACGATTGCCTCCTTGATATGTCGGCGGTTAAGGACCAATTAATCTGGGTCCTTTATTCTGATTGTAGCAAATCTATGTAATTAATGTAGATTGCATCAAATTTCTATAGGCAATAAATGTTGATTGCCATGAATATTCGAGACTTGTAATGGCCTGCCACGTGTCCAATTTGCTCGATTTGACTTGATCTGGGCAATTATGGTGATTGCATTAAATCTGATTCCAGGAAGATACGACTGCCACATGTCTTAATCGCCACGTGCCCTCCATTGGGTCGTCTTGGCGGAGCCGCATATGAGTGGGCTGCATGAGGATGAACGGCCGCATGAAGATGGGCAGCCGCATGGTGATGAACTGCCGCATGAAGATAGGCAGCCGCATGCTGAAGGGCGGCCGCATAAGGATAGGCAGCCGCATGCTGACGGGTGGCCGCATAAAGGATGTAGTCGCATGAAGATGGTGGCTGCATGAAGGGGGCGGCCGCATGAAGGGGGCAGCCGCATGGGGATGGGCAGCCGCATGAAGTGGTCGGTCGCATAAATGCAGCAGCCGTATGCCTCGGAATTTGGTAGATTCTGCCACCTGTGAGAAGATTTTTTTCTCTTCCCTAGGAATGCGCCTTTATGTCAGTCATTATTGCGTCTTTATGTCAGAGCTGTCATTTGTCAGAGCTGTCAGCCGTCAGGGCATTAAATGCAGTAAAAGACGAAGGAAAGAGCTGTTGAAGGCCACGTGGCTCTGGGTCTATCCGAGCCGCATAGACGCGTGACCCGTATAGACGCGTGAGCCGCATGGACTCTCTAAACCGCATGGGTTCTTTGAGCCGCATGGGCTATCTGAGTCGCATAAACCTTTCTTTATTCTTTTTTATGCTTCTACACCTGCTGCTTGCTTTTATCAACTATTGTCAGTTTAGAAGGACCCGAGTCAGCTGGTAGAGCTGATGTTGTAGGGACATCTGGAGCAGGAGGAAATGATGCCAGAGGAACATTGGATACAGAAGGAGGGGTGACAACATTCTTCTGTCCTTCTGGGTAGTCTCTGAGATAGAGCCTTCCAGACCTAGTACCAGCCATGGCTTCTTCTTCTGGAATAGATAAGAAAGAGACCATGTTGCAGTTTTTCAGCCGTGTCTTGCTTCTGGATGATTTCTTCTTTTGAGGAAAAGAATAATCTGTCCAGAATACCAGGCCGACACGGGACTGATTGTCTTGAAGACGTAGAAAAAGAGGTATCGGAGATCCTTTTCCATCATTTAAGCTAGGTACTATATGTAGGTCGTATCATATCTTCATCATCAGTTCGCGGGACTGTTGACTATATCGATAGAATTTCGGTTGGTATATGATCTCTGGCTTCAGTGACACAGTCATTGAAGAGGAAAGCGAAGTTGCCGCTGGAGTGAATATAGTGTTCAGAGGAGGAACACGACCATCTAGTGAAGGAGATTCACTTGAAGTCATATGACACGACTTATATTTGGTCGTCTTCTTTGACTTGGTAGAAGAAGTAGATGTCTTAGGTTCAAAGGCGGCTACCAAATCAGGATGAATCCACATGATTTTACCATTGTCAGGTGATAAAGGTACCAAGCCGTCACTTCTTGCTGGTGGAAGGTTGACGATCTCCAAGGTAGCCTTCCGGATATGAAGAACACCATCATGTACCAGTTGAGCAGAGAAGTCACAGAATTGTAGAGAGACGACATTAGCGGTCACCGTCTTCTCGTATTGTTGAAGAGTGATTGCTTTAGCATTGATCAATTCCTGGATTTTTCTTTGAGTACATAGCACGCTCTGGTTGGATACCCAGGAACCTGTGATACGTATAATATTTAGGATTGTCAGCTTTACCTACTTCATCTGGCCGTTTAGCATCGGGTAATTAAAGTTTGTTGCTCTTGATCAGACAATCAAATATGCTCAGGATGTCGTCTTCATCAAAAGAATAGTCCTCTTTGGGACGTGGTGCTCTCTGTGGAGGTGCCATTGTTGTAGGTGCCGGCTGACTCAGGTTGATAGCCAGGACTTCTTTTCCTTTACGGTTGTTTTGACGACCCCCACTGTTGGTAGCAGGATGCTCATCTTTGTCGAGGTTAGGCATCAAGATGCCTAGCTGCTTGAACTTATCAGCACTATCTTCGGCTGCCCCGGTACTTACTATGAAGGAACCTCCATCTTGGAATTGTGTGGATTCCGTTCACATGCTGACTATAGGTAACAAGTTTGATTTACATGTATCTATAGTCAACGCATTGGGAGTACCCCAAAGGCATTTTGAGTGCTTCGCGACAGAAACGCTCTATGAAATGTTCAGCAGTTTTATTAGGCCTTTGTTTGATTTTAGTAAGGGCGGACATAGCTATGTCATTTGTTCCTTCATAGAACCATTCCAGGAATATCTGTTTTAATGTTGCAAAGGATGTTATGCAACCATCTGGCAAACTACGATACCAGTCATAGGCAACACCTGTTAGACATCCGACAAACACTCTGTTAAGTAGAGCATCGTTCTGTTGAAGATGGTCAGTCATCATCTCGAAGTGGTTGATATACTGACTCGGATATGTGGTACCGTCAAACAATATTATGGTCGGTGGCTTATATTGGGGTGGGAACGACACTTCCTTCCACTCAGCATGATAAAGTTGTTTGATCTCTAGCTTATGCAAACCCTCTTTTTGCTTGAAAGCTTCAAACTGATTCCGTAGAAGCTTGACTGCCTCCAAAGGGTATCCCGATGTTGGAGGAGCGATAGACTGGTTTGATGGATTGGGAGGCGGAACTGTGTGATAAGTACCACCTCCAGCACCAGAATGACTCAGGGTTACCTGAGCTGACACAGTAACATTGAGAGGGGATTGTACCCCAGACCAATATTGGTAGGTGCCAAGACTGCTATGTTTTCTTGGGTTGGAATTGAATTCACAACCGACGGAACAACATCTTGTGTCATAATCACTATGTACATGCTCGTAACCATGTCAGCCATGGCTTTTAGGTTAGCCTCCAGTGCAGCGATTCGTTGCTCCTGATTGAAGGAACTAGAAGCATCTTGCTCTTCATTGGTGACGTAGACAGACACTTCTCTGGCCATTGAGGATGAACTGGTGGATAAGATAGTCCGATCAGAGTCTTCACTATCGGCATCAAAGTCTGACAAAGTGCTACCCCTAATATTAGGAGTGGGAAGATTCTTTTGACCAAAAAAATCTCAGTTTCTTAATCTTGTGTTATGGTACACACCCTCGTCGGAGTCACGAATTTGATCAAGATATTGTTGAGTAGAATTACGGGATGCATTACGTCTTAGACGTTTTCCACCCCCATTACTACGGTACGTCATGCTGACTGAAGCAAATAGCAATTCATCTTCGTCCACCATGATCAATTTAGGAGTCCAAGTGTAGTTCAAGCGGTCAAAAATAGACCATTTAGCTGATTGATAGCAAAACTTGATTACTATCTCATGATGCTGATTACAGTGATGTTCCTGGTGTGGAGTTATAGGTATATGAGATGATCCAGCAATCTTCTGCTTCTGTACAAAAATTTACGGAGATCAATCACATTGACAGAAGAAGAAGAAGAAGAAGAAGGTACATGTTCCCTGATTATGTTAGGAACATGGTTCGTATTCCTTAGATTATGTGTCCCCTGAATGTACAGGGAAGTGCTGAGTTCATTGGCATAAGTGAGACGATTCTTAATCTTAGAAGCCTTTACTTTGCGTAATTTGGTAGTTGGCGTAGACTGTGCTTGGTGCACCATATGATTCGATGGAATAAGTTGTGTTCTATGCTTGTTAAGATAAACACGCATGTCAGTGTTATACGCTACTTGCTTGTCAGCTTGAGACACCATCAATTTTCCCTGCTTTGATCTTGATATGCGCAGGATAGGGAGATTTTAATTTTGGCCTGACTAGCACTGCCAGTTTGATGTGGAGTGGACAAGATGCCCTGTTGCTCTGTGCAAACTATTCCAGCACATTTGGCGTGGTGCAGATGGGCAGCAGGAAGTGAACTTGGAGCAGAGTCTGTTTTCTTGGCATTGATTTGAATGTCTCTGCCAAGGGAAGTAGAGTTTCTACTCCGAAGTATTCTGGCATCGATTGGCACAGAGGCACAATCAGATGGGTTTTCCACTAAGTCTAGGACTGGGGAAGAATAAGGAGAGGCCACATGACGCTTTTTCTTATTCTGCGCAGAGGCAGTGGTGGGTACACTCTCCACCAAGTTTGGAACTAAGAAAAAGTGAGGAATAGCCATGTAGCGCTTTCCTTTGTTTTGTGCAGAGCCAGTGATTGGTGCGCCTTCCACCAAGTTTAGAACTGGAAAAGAATATGGAGTGGACACAGGACACTTTCTCTTGTTTTGGCAAGAACAGTGATTGGCGTGCTCGTGGACTTTGGAGTCTAGATGGCGTGAGTCTTTCTATCTTTGGAGACAGCAGCAGATGTGCGCTTGGCAGCAGCACGCTTGGCACCCCCAGTGCCAATCATTGCTTCATAGGCTATTTGGTCGACTTGAACGACTAAAGTCATCTGCGTCGTGTCGACCGACGTAACATCGCATTGAGTTGTCACTTTCTCGTCAGAGGAGAAAGTCATCCCCAGCAGAGTCGCTATTTTGTTTGCAAGAATAAAAGTTTTCCAAGAAAATTATGCTACAAACAAAGAAAGAAAGTAAAAGTAAAATTTTGATTATGGAAAAGTACAATTGTAGGAATATGATCAGAAGACGATCACTTTATCCCTTGGACGATGCGATGTCAAAGAAGAAAGCCTCTTGAACGTGTTGCAGTAACTTGGTCAGGAGATTATGATCATTAGTGATGCTTGTGAAGTAATTTTGAACTCTATTTATAGAGTTTTGTAATAACTGTCAAATAGTTATACTAATTGGCGCACAGTGCAATTGGCGCACCATCACCCATTTGTGCGAACAGTTGGCTTAACTGCTTGGGACGCGTGGCATTCTGTAAGAGAGATACACTTAGTCATGGGTAGTATCATATGCACGTTCTTCGAGATTAGTAGCATGCGCACCACATCATCTAACTGCTTCTGGATGATAATTGATCACTTGGCGCATACCAATGAATAGCACAGCGCATCCATGGAAGATTACTTGTTATTTCATAACTGGGAATCGTTGATTATCTTGTGCCAACTCTGCATGGCACAGAGTAAACGACAAAGATCATAATAATGACTCTGGCCATTCTTTTCGAGCGCTGTGTGCTCAGGAATTGAGGAGATTTTCCTTGAATGACGTGCTGTTAGTCATAATGACAGCTATTTTGCTTCTCAACAAAGACTGCCACGTGGCGACCAGCACTATATGAGGTACAACGCTCTCTGATGTGAAGTGCCATCTGTTCTCCAGCGCTATCTTGTAGATATAATCTGGCGCTATCTGTGAGTGGTCCATAGTAATGTTTTGATAGCTTTTAAGCTTCTATACCTGGCCTGGTCTAGGTCGGCCTGGACCCGGTCCACGAACCAACCCGGTTCGGTCCACCACTTCAGCGGGTCCATGTTGGGTCTTATTTTTTGGCCCGAAAGCCCGGCCCGATTCAGAAACCGGTTTGGCCCGCTAAGCCAGGACGACTTTGTCTAGCCCAGCCTGGTCTGCTAACCCGGTTCAAACCCAGTTCAGACCCGGTCCAAACCCAATTCACCCGGCTCATATATATATATATATATATATATATATATATATATATATATATATATATATATATATAGGGAGCGGATCAAAAACCCCCTAAAAACCCCCTCACTCTCAGCCGTCCATTTAATGTTAATATTAATGTTAATATTAATGTTAATGTTAATATTAATGTTAATATTAATGTTAATGTTAATATTAATTTTTAGGAGTAGCAGCTCCAGCCCCATCAATCGACGCCACCCGCTGGAGTTAGGAGGGTGACGTCGGTTGATGGGGCTCGTAGGCAGAAAGATGCGACGTCGTTTAGGAGTAGCAGCTCGCTAGCGATGATGGGGGTAATTCACCTACAGTAGTAAATGAGCGGTGGTGAAGGGAGGCTAGGTTGGTTGGAGTGATGGCGACACTGTGTTGGTGATGGAGATTACGGTAGTGCAATCGAGGTACTGGCTATGGTGGTTTTAGTTCTTCTGAGTGGCCAGTCGGGGATGGTGGGTGGAGCAGGTTGCTTTGGTAGTAGCGTTGTTATTGATAGTGGGGGTCGTAGGTGTGGTTGTGTGTAGGCAATGGTCGAGGTCAGTGAGGTAGGAAGGTGGTGATGCAATATCGTTGTGATGACTCGGGAAAGAGATGGAGTATGGACGGTGGCAGTGTTCTAGTAATGACGATGGTGGCGGCGTAATAGAAGAAAGAGGATATATTGTGTGTGTTTTGTGTGTGTGTATGTGTAAATTATTATAAATTTAGTATGGGTAAAATGTATGGGAATAACCCAAATATATAGGCTTGGAGAGCTTGGAGAGCAAGCATGTGCCATGGGGCACTACTTGTAATTTATAAAAATGAGAAGAACAAGAAAGGACATGTGGTGGGTGGAGGAAGGTTCTAGACATGGCTTAGCTTGTCGTGGCTAACTAATTATTAATTAGCTCTAACTAATTAACCAATTATGGCTAGATAACTAGTTAGGCATAACTAACCATAACCAATTACTTCTATCATGTGACTAATTATGTTATGGCTAGTTATGACTTATGGTTAATTAAACCATAATCATTTCTAAACTAATAAAATAAAAATCAATTTGGGACTTATGGTTAATTAAACCATAATCATTTCAAAACTAATAAAACAAAAATCAATTTGGCATTCCAAAATAAATTCAAGAATTTTTTTATTAATTCCTATAAATCTCAGAAAAATATTGGAGTCGATCACAAGGGGTTATAATATGCCATGTATCCGACTCGTGGCCAGGTTACGGTTTGGCACTAGCTTATTGGACCCTATGGTGATGTCCCCTATGGGGATTCGATTGTGATTGGATGTGTATGAATATTGGGTCGAGTATGCAGAGTAGAGATATTGGAGGTCGAGACTTAGTGATCTCGGCTTTGGAAATTCTATGACAGGTTGCATTGGGTGAATATTTCTTGTCTTGCAGATTGTCCCATTCGAAAAAATACATGGGAGATTTTGCTAAAATTTATCAGAATTCCTGATTTGGAATTCGGTTCGGAGATTTGGGTAGAGCAATACCCTAAATTTGTTGTATCGGACCCTACATTTGCTTAGTATAGTATGACCGATCCCGTACCTTGTCTGGATGGCCTACACATGTAGATAGTGGATCTTGTCGTAAGCTTGTCCTCATGATTGTATTAATTTAGGATGTGTCCTAACCATAGTACCTGAGATTATACCAATTTAACTTTGACCACATGTTTACCAGACCCAATAGGCTTGTCCGAAGGGACTCTCGCATGATATCCATTGCTAGCATGTTCTAGATATTGTCTCTCATTTGTGTTATTCTATCCACGAGCATATGCAGGGTCACATGACATGTATTAGGTATAGGGCCGTAGTATAATTCAGGGGAAGGATTTTATTTCATTTGATGATGGGGTGTATCACGACCCGCACCCACTTTTCGGGATGCGAGTGCATGGACAAGTCCAGCCTACGCCGTAGCATCAACAGTAGTACGTTGTCTATGATAAACATTGTCCATAACAAGTACACACTTCACTTATATCATCCACAACTAAGTCATGATAAAGAGATTAAACTTAAAGTCTCAATAAATAATTTAAAGAAAAATCTACTACAACTCAAGATACTCGGGAACAAACTCACTAGAAATAAATACAAAAGCAACTAGAACTAAAGTCCTCTAAGCCCACTAGCTAAGAATAATACGAAAGTGCATAAGAAAGAAATATGCTACTTCGCATCAGAAGAAGCAACTGGCACATTGGTAACGTCAGTGTCACCAAGATACGCACTATAAATCTCATGGCAAACCACGTCGTCTAAAACTGAAAAATAGTTATCCAGTCAGGATTGAAACAATATCACCATAAACTATATTACACAATATAATATACAAGCGTAAAGAAGCAATAAGAAGGAAGGCAAACTATAGACATTATACGATATGACAAGAAGAGTACTACAATGACACGATAACGAAATAGACTCGACGGAAGACAATTAACAACTAATATAGAAACAATGATCAAGGCACATGTATTGTGTATTTTAGAATACAAGTTTTCCGCATGTGGACGGATTAGGACATACGGTAGTCTGTACGTGTGGTGTAACGACTGCTATCAACATTAAAATTGGAGAAAACTTGTACATTGCGTAGACCACGTGCATATTAGTTGTATTCCCCTCCCGACTCCCTCACAATTAAACATGATCACTTGGCGTTAACTTTAAACTTGAACATTAAACATTGAACATTAAGTGAACATGTATGGTCATGACAACAAGTACAACTCTCGTGCACAATAATAGAAACGATAAGACTAACAGTTTAAAGGAAATAACAACATGCAGCATAAAATAAATACAATATAGGTCATAGTGATACTTGCCTTCCTCCAAAAAAGGATGAGGTTGTGACTCAAGAGGTTGTCCGATCTACTCCGACATATATATGATCATAAATTAGATGTGAAAATCCTACTCTAAAAATCCTAAAAAGTGACTAATGGTTTAATATAATTAATTCTATTTAATTTTGGAATAAATTATCTCAAAATATAATTTAATATAATATAATTCTGAAATAAAAATTAAACACAAATTTTTGGCCAAGAAAAATTACGGTTCCCAATTCGGGACCGTGACACACAAATCAAAGTATACCATTGACTAAGTAGTCAAATGATATGAATTCAATAACTTAAGTGTGCGATCAAGTAGATTTCAGCACCACAAGTGTACTAGAATTGACGGTGGCATAAAATCATGATTTGGTCAAAAGATATCGCCATTATGGCTAACTATGACCAAATCGATGAATCATCGACCAAAATTGAGCTCTACGAATTAGTTAAAATACTAGATGAAAGTACTAATTTATGAAAATAATTATTTGTCGTAGATCTCTGTGTCAGCTTTCCAAAACTTTAAACGGTTCATGATTCTGATTCATGATTCTCCTGGAATCTCAAAAATATTGAAACGTGCCAAATTTTGGATGACTGGTACTCCATGAATTTTCTAGAAATTTAGGTTTAGAATTTATGAAAACAAATTTGATTTTCAGAAACTATACATCGAGACGGTTCCAACAAAAAAACAACGCATGAAATGCACGTCTGGATTGATCGCAATCGTTCCGTGAAGTTGAAGGATCTCTTTGATCAAACCACAAAGGAGACAGTAATAATGACAAGGGTTTTTGGAAATACAATAATATATATGAGAGAGAGGTGGTTTAGCACCGACATGTGGGCCTCTCTGGCTAACTGGACGACTGATTGTGCTGCTGACTATTTATTTTAATTACGAAAATTCATTAAAAATTTATTTTAACTCCAAATAAATTCAAATAAATCACAGAAAACACTACAAGAAAAATACCTTTTTATGACGGATAAAAACTGCCATATATGACAATTTATGACATTTTTTTAATCAAGCAACCGTCATGAACATGGGTGTTATAAAAGTTTAGAAAAAACGTTATATATGATGTACATTTATATGACATTTTTTAAATAAAAAATGAGATAATTAAGTCAATTATATATAACATATCTGTCTGAAATCGTTATGACTAAGATACATATACATAACGCTTGCTAAAATGATCTGGTTCTGAAACTATTCATAAAACATACATAAAACGTTAAAAAGAACTTATACATAACACTTTCTAACGTTCTGTTCTAGTTACTCACACACATATATCACCTGTCAATGCTTATAATTCAATGCGTTATAAAAAGCATATTAATTTCCTGAGACAACAAAAATATGAAATTTAACTAACATTTGAAACATTTAATTAAAAATATCCAAATATCACACCATCTTAATTATATTTCAAAATATATCACTCTTTTTTCAACTTTGTTTTCACCAACATATCACCATTACATTTTAAAATATCCAAAATATATACATCTTTTTCTTTTAGGGAACCAGGCCATATTTACTTTCTAACGTTCTGTTCTGGTGTCCATTCTGCAGATTCCGCCACATACAAACTTGACTCTTCACCTCTTAATCCAACCTGCACTTCCGAACACTACAACAAAAATACCTTAGTACAATGGATGCATGAAGTCATCAGTTCAAGATCGTCATCATCAATTAATAAATAATAAAAACCACAAAAAAATAATAAAAGGAAATATGGCAGGCAATTATATTCTACTAGAACTATTTGAATTCTCGATAATGTTCAGACAAGTTGACCGATATCGAAGAAATGAGCAAAAACTAGCATCCCAAAAATGTCAAAATTAATGTAATGCAGACAAATTAAAGGAGATGAATAAGTAAAGGAGTTGGCTTAATTAGTGAACTAGGCACAAGAATAAAGAAAACATAAGTATACACAAGAATACTCACTTCCAGTTGTTGTACTGTTGTCTTTGTTGCTATTTTACAAACCCTCTTAATTTATCCTAAAAAGTAGTTCAAGTTGTAAATATTCCATCTTTCTATCAGCCTGCCATTATCTGGAGATTGACAGTATTCCTTATTATCCTACTAACATCCCACCTACTCCAGCATGCTTTGTGACATTCATTATTCAAAAACATTAGTCTTCAGTAGGGTAAACGTCTTGTTTGTTGCAAATGAAAGTATATTGGCATTCTTAGCATTAATCGGTCCTAATATCAAGAAATTATGAACTCATACCCAATGAATATGTAAGCAACGTAAAAGACAATAAAGTTTGAAATAAATGGTTACAAACCATTCCTAAGAGTCTCGGTTTCGGCAGACTCGGTGTGTAGGGGGGCTACCGAAACCTATAGGTTTTGCCCCATACTTAAACTGTGCATACAACACATTCAACCATAACATGTAAATTACAAATTTACATGTATTATCATCTAAAGGATTCATAATCTGAAGCGAGAGAAGAAAAAAAAATTGTCTACATGAAGCAGTTCTCAAGAAATTTAAGAGGGAGAACAATGGGAACACCAATCTCAGATGCAGATGATGCTAGAAGTTGATCTCAAAAAGTGCTAAACTTCTATCTTCAATAAATGCAGGACATAGGATCAATAAATACTGGACATATGGAAGGTCTACCGACTAAAACAATATGTAGATTTTCTAGTAGATAAGTATTACCATTGGCTAGTCATTTTCAAATAAGAATGCTCTGTCCTATACATATGTGACAGGGTTCATGTAGAAATCACCATGTATGATACATAAGCTACCAGGAAATTAATTTTGTCTTTCTCCAGGGAGAAGCATGAATGGAGCCAACATATATCTAGTTGTAAAACAACTATTTAATTTTAAACAAATTTCTCGAAGGCATGAGACTGGCAGATTGATCTGTTATGCACTACAAACTAATTATAGACTTGCATGATAGAGAGATTCTTTTTAGACTAGAAAATACAAGTTAGATATATGTATAAATAACAAATCATAGGCATTCTATGCATTCTCCAGAAGGACTAAGAACTTACCAACTTCAAACTTTTTGTTGTCAATAACTTTGCCAACAATTTGAGAAGCGCATGCAGTTTTAGCCCCTCGGAAACCTATTAAGATGAGTTTTGGTTGAGAATTGTGTTCAAAAATGATGGCATAAAATAATTACTATGTAGTAACTGCTATTGGCCAACTTATTACAAGTCCAACAGTTCCAAAGCAAAAATCAGCAATAATAGAACCTGCTTACATCTTTGCAGTATTCCAAACTACTCCAATACCTAAATACAAAATTCACAGGAACAATAAGCAAATAAGTTGGGCATATTTTGAAGGTAATGGATCTCACTCAGCATAACCATGAAAGAATAAACATTCAGATTATGCGTTAACTTATCCATCCAAAAAGTTGACTTTGTAATGATATAGGATACAAATCAATTTTATTTTCTATTATTCATAAGTGTTGGATTAAAATAATTTGAAATAATTACTAATTAGCCACTACGCAAAGCAAAAGTAAAGTCATGATAACAGATGCATCAGGCAGGGATTTGTCTATTATAAATTCCTTAATAGATAAGCAGAAACCAATATATGACAGGCAAACTGAGGCCTAAAAGCATCGCCTGTATCCATTTAGCCACATTTCAAGTCTTGTCTGTAGAAGGATACTTCAGACTCTACTATGTTGTATGGACACACATATAATATTGACACATACACGATATCTATCTAATTATCTCAAAAAGTAATAATTAGGAACCATTTACCATATCTTGGGTGAAGTAATTGTTAGAGATGGTTTTGGAAGTAGACCCCATGACTGCAATGACAAGTCTGTCTGTGCACCTAGATAGCGAGCAGTGGTCCATCCACATGTGGCTCAACCCGAATATCAAAACTGTATCCCCATCCTCCATCGTCCTCCAGTTTCTCTCTAAAAATTATTAGAAAACATACTTTGGAGATGGTTATGGCAGTAGACCCCATTATCAATGTAAAATATAACAATCTAGCACTGACAATGTGCTATGTTGGAAAATAGCCATAGTTGAAGAACATATCACTGCAATATGCTAATCTGGAAGATACATTATAGTAATATTTGAGTTTAATCTTTGTTTCTTCTAATGTCAACCTAGCTTAATAAAACTGAATATAAAGGATCTATCAAAATTGCACCAATATGGACTCTTACTGATATATGTGCAGTAATAGCCCTCTTTTGTAACATCTTTAACCTCGATGGGTGGTCAGAATCTACACTTCAGTAATTTTGGGGAGAGGGCTCGGACTAAAACCTTTTTATGCGGAACCCTATACCAAATAAACCCCAAAATAATAAAATCGTTAAGAATAACAAAATATTAATATTAGGGCTAGGGTTTTGGAGAAGGGTTGGGGATCGAAACAATCCTTGATCCACCGATGTTTGCCATTGATTATCAAAAGAACAGAATAGTTTTATGGGAGGACTGGACTTTGATTCATAATACAAACTCGCTCGTACAAAGAGAGCCTAGGAATAAAACCTAGGAAAAGCAATTTAAGTACAATTGTTTAGTTTTTCTGGGGGGTGACGGTAGAGGCTCGGGAAAGTGATATCAACTCTGCCTTACTCCTTGGACGATCGGACGTAGCTTCTGCTCTGGCGAAGAAATGCTCTTTGTGTGTGCAGAAGTTGCTAGTCTCTTTGCTCGGGCTCTGTGCGTATAACTCTGTGTCTTTTGCAAAAGAATAATCCCGTGCTATTTATTGGGCTTTGTGATAAGTAAGGTGTGCAGTAATTGCTTCTTAAAAAGTGGGCGGTTGGGGATTGGTTAAGATTAGTCTTGAACTTGTTTGTTGGAAATCAATCTGGACTGTTTATGTTGATTACAACAAATCTGCATTGTTTGTTGGAAATCGATCTGGATAGTTATGATGATTGTAATAAATCTGCATTGTTTGTTGGAAATCGATCTGGGCAGTTTTGATGATTGCAATAAATCTGCATTATTATGATTTGTTGGTTGCTGAATCCGAGTGGATAAGTTTTAATCAATCTTCTGCCACGTGTCCCAACTGTCATTTATGCTGCGAGCCGCATGAACGGGGCGTCCTGGCAGAGCCGCATGAGTGAGGTCTACTAATTGAGCCGCATGAGGGTGGCCTCACAACCGAGCCACATGAGGATGGCCTCACAACTGAGCCATATGAGGGTGGCCCCACAACCGAGCCGCATGAGGACGGCCTCACAACTGAGCCGTATAAGGATGGCCTCCAACTGAGCCGCATAAAGGTGGCCTCCAACTGAACCGCATAAGGATGGCCTCCAACTGAACCGTATGAGGGTGGCCCCTAACTGAACCGCATGAGGGTGGCTCCCACAACCGAGCCGCATAAGGGTGGCCGCCCATCTGAGCCGCATAAGGGTGGCCCCCATAACTAAGCGCATAGAAGTCTTTGAAGCGATCTGCATAAGAAACTTTGGAATTGGTGGATTGTGCCAGCCAAAAAGATTTTTCTTATCTCTCTAGGGGTACGTCATTATGTCAGAGTCATCATTTTACCTTTATGTCAGAGCTGCTGCATTGCGTCAGAGCATTTAATGAGCCAGCTGCACTGAGTAGTTATGGCCAGCTGTAGAGGCCTATTTTTGAACCGCATAGGGCCACGTGGCTTTTCCTGAGCCACATGGAGCTATCGAGGCCTTTCGAGCCACATGAAGCTCTAAGGGTCTTTTGAGCCGCATGAGGCTCTAAGGGACTTTTGAGCCGCATGAAGCTCTAATGGATGTTTGAGCCGTATGGGACTTTTGAGCCGCATGAGACTCCCTCTGTTTTTGAGCCGCATGGACTTTTCTGTTCTTTTTCATGCTTCTACAAGACCTCCTTCAAAGTTTTCAATTTGTAAAATTGAAATACTTTGAATAAGAAGCATGGCTATGTCCGCATAAGCTCTTCTTACCGCATAGACTCCTCTGGCCGCGTAGGATTTTCTGGCCGCATGGACTGCTCTGGCCGCATAGACTGCTTTAGCCGCATGGCTTTGCTCTGGACGCATGATGTCCTTCATGCCACGTAGGCGTCTCATTGATTGCTCTTGATTTGTTTTGATTTAAAGCTGTCTTTTGGGTAGGATCCCAAGAGTCGACATTAAATATTTTAGATTACCTTGATAATTCTGAGCACTCTTTTTTGCATGAGAGGGGATAAAATTTCAAGAGTCGGTTTTGTCTTCTAGGTAGCACGTGGTTCGAAGCGTCCATCGGTCTACGAGCCCCCTGTTCGCCTATAAATATGAGTAATTTTTAGAGATACACTCTTTACTTTCTTCTCTTGTTCAAGCCTTTCTTGCCCTACTTGCCGTTGTCTTCTTCTTCGATCACCGATGGCTCCCAAAGCTTCCTCTAGCGCCACAGCGAAGGGTAAAGGAGCGGCTTCTTCGTCGACTGAGGCACCCACAGTTTATCCCGACGTCCACCCCGCCATAGATGGTAAGGATATTGGAAGAAATTGTATGAACTCAAAGCCCTAACCATTATGGCTACGTCGCATATTTTATGCACGGGCCTTCTTCGTCTTCATTGAACTGTTCAAGTTCATTGTGATGAATTCGAATACTGTGCTGGATGTGCCGTATGTACATCTCATGTCCGAGCCGCATGGGGGTATGTCCCATGTCCGAGCTGTATGAGAGTCGTCTTGTGGCCGCATAAGCACTTTGCAAACTGGGCCGCATAAGCTCCCTTTGAACAGCACCGTATAAGCTTTCTTTGAACTGTGCCGCATAAGCTTCCTTTGAACAGGGCTGCATAAGCTCCCTCGAACTGTGCCGCATAAGACCCTATCAAATCAGAGCCGCATAAGTGCTTTTAAACTGGACCGCATAAGCTCTCTCGAAGTAGAGCCGCATAAGCTCACTTGAACTGGGCCGCATGATACCCCACTAAACAGAGCCGCATAAACTCATCTGAACTCGGCCGCATGAGACCCCGCTAAACAGAGCCGCATAAGCTCATCTGGACTCGGCCGCATGAGACCCCGCTAAACAGAGCCGCATAAACTCATCTGAACTCGGCCGCATGAGACCCCCCACTAAAAGAGCCGCATAAGCTCATCTGAACTCGACCGTATGAGACCCTGCTAAACAGAGCCACATAAGCTCATCTGAACTCGACCGCATGAGGCCCCGTTTAAACAGAGCCGCATAAGCCCCATTAAATTGAGCCGCATAAGGACCCGCCCGATCAGAGCCGAATAAGCTCGGAAACACTAAGTAGTTCTTCCTGGCCATCTTCTAACTTGTTTCTTTTGTCCTTTTTTTAGTGAATTTGCCAGTAAATCCTGCGGGAGAACCTTTGGTAGGTCGCGCCCAATCTGCCGTGGGCTATAGGTTCGACTATATAGTCGAGTATGTGGTGAACCAGCTGTCACCCCAGTGTTTTAAAAAATAATAATAATATTCATTGATTTCCCAAGCTCCATGATTTTTTCCCTTAAGTTTTATTCAAATTTTCCCAAGGGTTTTGGGCTTCCTATATTAATGGACTATTTAGGCTTTTTCCTACCAAAGGGGTTTGGCCCAACCACAGCATGATTTAGGTCAGCCAAGCTATGGAATACATTTAGGTCTTTGTTTTAAGCAGCTGCTCAATTTAATTTTTTTTCATTCCAACTGTCGACACCACTCCTGGCCATGTACAGAGTTTGTTACTCTGTCAATTGCGTGTGCGCCAATTTTTCCCCACCTCCTCTGACTGCCTATATAAGCAGTCGATTCCTTCCTTCAATCGTGACCTACTCTTTTCCTTTCCCCACAAATTCTTCTGATACTCAGTAGCAGGACAGAGCTTTCTGGCCATGGCGGATTGAGAAGAAGAAGAAGAAGAAGACGGCAAGTGATCATGGAGATCCAGACAACATAAAGAATAAGTCAAATTGCGAGGATCAGCTAGAAGCCTGGTTGTTCAAATTGGTAGGAATTTGTAGTTCAATCGGTTCTCAAATTTATGATCCGATCGAGTTTTAAATTATTGATTCTTAGTTTTGATTTCTCATCATAGTGATCGATCGAGCAATCTGTATCAAATCCTTCTCGAAGATTGAATCCACCACTGATTTGCAGGTGAGATCTACTATTGTCGAGAACAATTTGGATTTCCTGAGTTCTTGTCAATTCTTGTTTTGATTTGAAATGGTGATGTGGTTTCAGAGAATTAGACCAGATTTAACTCTTCCATCAAATCCTGGGCCGATTTAGTCAATTCACTCGAGATCAGGAATTGGTAAGAAATCCTCAGATTTTGTGTTCATTTGATATATTCGAACAAGGTTGAATGATCTTCCCCGTTCTTCCTTGTAGAACGAAATATGCAGTTTAGAACCTCTGTGATTGTTTAATCAACCCATTGATCTCATTTCCAACAGTTGGGTGAGTATTTCTCATGGACTCTAGAATATATCATCCTTCCTGGATCTTCAAATTTTTAGATCAGCTATGCTAATAATTCATAGAATGCTTGTTTAAGTTTGGAAATTTCCTTTGTTAGTTGGAGTTCACTCTTCGTATCGGTAGTAAGGATCTGGACACATCAGACCAGACACAAGGAGCAAGGGATTGCTGTGTGCACCAAGAGTAACTGCAGGTAAATCCCTTTTGCAACTGTATGTGGAAATTGTTTCTATATTTAAGGAATATGGGGAAATTAGAACAGAGCTGGGATAACTCTGATTTGAACTAGAGTGTAAATTAATTCATATATCCATGAATTGATACTTTTCTAATTTGTCACCCTAATAGTATGTACAATCCAGATTAGTGAGTTTTACATTATTTTGATTATATATGATTTAGATTTCCTACTAATATTATGAGAATGCAAATACTTGGGACTGATTCCATGGTATGATGCATAACAGTCGAACTTGTTAGCTAACAGCTGTAAGTTTAATAGAATCTCTGTAAGCCTGTGTGAACTGCTGATTTCAGTTGGAGTATTGGGTATAGATTAGCAGGGAATAGCCTGTGATTGATATTACAGATCAATGTGGACTTTTTCCTAGGCTACTGCCAGTAAAGATTGGTTTAACTTGTATATCAGTAATGTGTGCCTGGGTAATGATTTGTGAAATCAAGGTAGTCTTAGAAACCTAGGTATTTGATTTAATGGTTGAACCTGTGATCTCATGTGCTGTTTGTAGCTCATTTAATTCTCTGTTTATTTGGACCTGAGATTGGATTCAGTTTACCTGGGAACATCTACCAGAGTTGACATTTGAACCTGAGATTCAATCAGTTTATCAGTTTGTGGACTGTGGGTACTAGCACATGACTGACTTGTATCAGTCTCAATATTGAGATGGTATAGACTGTAGGAAGTCTTGATAATGAAATATCAATTGAGATTGTTTGCACCACTGCAATTGGCAGTATATCAGTCATTCGAAGGCTGATTCATTTCTAGAACCTGGGAGTTAAGTCTCATTTGAATTTGAGAATTAAGTCTCATGTGAACCTGGGAATTTAAGTCTCATTTGGAACCTGAGAATTGAAGTCTCATTTGAACCTGAGATGGAAGTTCAGATTGAACATGAGATTGCCCTATATTTTTTAGTCTAATAAATGATATTGCCATTTGCTTTGGGAAGGTTGCTTCCTAAAGACATCAGTGTCTGCCTTTGTAGCTGAGAAGTCAGGTTAGAATTTTACCAATAGACTTGAGTGTATATATATATATATGCTTTGTCTTGGAAAATAAGGAACTTGAGAACCTAGCTAATCTTATGTTCTAATAAGGGTTTTAAGAATAGTGTAAGAGAGTTTATTACTGAGTAGTTAATAATTGGTTTAATCAATATTGATAGTAGAACTATAAAATACCAATTTAGAGCTTGATTAGCTTTTAACCAACTTGTACCAATATAAATTTAAATACATGCATACATCTAGCTCCATTGTTCACCCGTACTTTCCCGGAGCCAGGCAAGTACTTTTCTACAGTTTTTGTATTTACATTCTTGTACCTTTTCTTGTGACACGTCATGGCACGATATTTATGTACTCCTGTATTCCTGTACCCTTGCTCTTGTACTTATTAGTGTCGGGTGGGGAAATACACTAGCCATGTGACCAATCTCGGTTACTATATCCCTGTACCTAGCTTAGGCCTCGCATCGTGCACACGGGCCCTAAGTCGTACCATATTCATGTACTCCTGTGCATGTTCTCACCCCAGTCGGTCACATGGACTAGATGTATTTCAATATTGTGTACTTATCATGTCTGGTACTTCAGGATTATAGTTTCATTCCTGTACATTACATTTTCTGTACTTTACATGTTCCTATACTTTACATTCATGTACTATATTTCCTGTACTATTTTTTTGTACTTTTCTATTCATTCCTGTATATCTTTTTCCTGTACCCTTGTACTCATTTCATACCATGTTCATGTTTTATTACCTAGAACTGTACTTTGCTCCGCTCCTGAATAGGATATGTTGCAGGTGAGTTGGAGGCCCTGTGCGACACCTATTATGGACAGGATATTGCTATACTTGCTGAGCCAGCTGGAGCTATGTTGGACCTAGAGGCTGCAGAAGCCTAGAGCTTACCTTAGCACTTTACAGTTTTACTTTGTATTTGAGACTAGTAGACTCTGTCTTTATTCTGCTGGAATGTAATAAAATACTTAGACTTGTACTCTGGATTTGGGGACACATTGATAGATGTTGTGATTTCATATTTGTTCATCTGGTTAGTTTTCCTAGATTGGTACAGCTTACTTTGTTGTGTCTAATGACAAAGGTTGGGCGTGTCCGACTCGTATCCGATTATTCGGGAGCGGGTCGTGACACCAGCTTCCAAAAGACGAACCTGTGGAGAGGCTGGAAGACATTAAACAGCAGTCCTTCTTCTTTATCTCGGGGATGATGAACTCAGGGTTGCTGGGGCGCAAACACTTGAAGGCTGCGTTCCTCTTCGGGGATGCCTTAACTGTAAAGAACTCCCAAGTTCTAGACATATCTGAGAGTTGGAGTTTTACTTCTGACGGGATGGTGATCCATATTCCTCTGATGGAGCGTCACTTCCCACTATCGTGGTTCAACATGTTGTCCATGGACAGGAAGATGGAGGATTCTTTGACTCCGACCCGGAGCGGGATGATTGTGGGCAAAATTTACTATAATAATAACCTGCGGTCAGTATACGCGGGCAGGGTACCGGTCAGCCGCTACGTGATGGGGTTGGCCCCGGGCAGTTTCTTGAATGTGCAGGGTCCAAACTTCAAGTTCTCTCAAGCTGACACTTTCCTGAATCAGCTTGCTCGAAAGGGGTCCTATCCCGTTGGCCGGTTGTCGCTACCGAGTTGGATACACCCCCTCCCTTCGTGGACCAACCAGTCCACATGGATCATACGGAAATACGAGACTCTCCTACGCGAGATTGGACTATACTATGCTATTCGGGGAACCAGCTATGGCTTGTCCATAAATAAGAAATTGTTCATGGCTCTGCTGGAGATGTACAACTGCCGTACAGGGACTTTCTTTACACCCGTAGGGGAGATGGGGCTTGCTCTGCACGAGATGCATGACGTCTCCAAGCTGCCTTAGGGAGATGAAGTTTTTGAGGTGTATACACCGACGAACGATGAGTTCGACGATTTGGAGGAGAAGTTTCTGGGCTTTGTTGCGGTTTATCAGGAATTGTTGTGTTATCACAGCATGTGTCAGCAGCTGTCGAAGAAAAAGAACAACAGCTCGGAAGGGAACCTTTCGCATACAAAGGCCTGGCTCACTTATCTTTTTAAGCTTGGCGCCTCAGGCCGGGTTTCTTTCCGAAGTCCTTGAACTCGGGAGAAGGTGCAGGACCAAGAGTCAACCGCCAAGAGGGTAAGAACCACCGATGACAGGATCGGGAGTAAATCTGACTCTTTTGCTTATTTTTACCAAGACACTCAGCCGTTGTCCGAAAAGGCTCTTCTAGCTGGATTCTTGATGGTGTGGCTACGGAATTGCGTAGTTTCAGAAGGGGCTGGTTCTATTGAGAGGATCAGCCGCAACTTTATCCTCCCTACTGTGAAGCTGGTCTTCGGGGTTCGAATAGCTCTTCTCCCGGCCATGGTGTGCAGCATACATCGTGGCCTTCGCACTTTCACGTCCAAGGTCATCGCTCGTGACACGACGAAGGACTTTGAACGCATTGAGCTGCCCTATCATTATATGATAGGGTGGCTGTTGATGCATTATCGATCTTTGATGAGGCCTGGCCCCGAAGATGGCGTAACTGCTGACGATGCTTTCATCTTCCAGTATCGCCGTATGCCTTGGGATTGCGAGACTATGCGTGCCTGTCGGATGGTACTGGCGAGGGTGGACAGATACGTTTCTTTTGTGTCTGTTCCTCAATTTACTGCTGAGAAAGTACGGGCCGTACATCTTGATGGTATTGTGCCTTTCTACTTCTTATCCGGCAAGATGCTCCTTTGGCTGCACAACATTTGTCCTTCCCACCTGGTATACCGCAACCGCAACACTGTCTATTTGGAGCCTTACTTGCCCAGTAGGTTCTTCCGCCAGTTTGGGTATAGCCAGCTATTCTTGGACAGTCCTAGCTCTTGCCTGGGTTTTGAAGGTAGTGTCCTTGACGGTATCAGTGCCTGGCACTATTATAACACGATTCACACCCGTACCAGCTTCTCCGTTTCTGATGCTGGGGAGTCAGGGGAGATCTTGTATTTGGCGGCTCTATACCATGTCATGGCGAACAAATCTCATGTCGATTTTGACCCAGGTAGCAGCTTCATTGTTGGTACTGGCTTGGAAGAGAAGCCCAAGGGGTCCAAGGCGAGGAAGAAGAAGGAGAACACAGTTGCTGTGTCGGACTCGGAGTCTGCCGACGCGGACGAAGAGGATGACGAGTATGACCCCGATAACTCTCTTCCTTCCACAGAAAATATGGTGGCGGATCAGCTGCCTATCGTACCTAGTCCTTCGCGCAAGCGAAGCAGGCATGAGCCTACCGTTGGCAGCAGAACTTACTCCGTGAAACGGGCTGCATCTAAGCCTCGCGGGCTGCTCATCAAGGAGAGAGGCGAGGATGACGTCGTTTCAGAGGTGAATTAAATTACAACCATCTTCTTCTTTAGCTCTTCTTTTTCCTGAACTATGACCCAATCATTTTTCTTTTTTTTCTGTAGGCGTCAGGAGAAGGGGACTTTCCAGGGCCGGATGCTGCTTCTGAGGTCGACCCGGCTCTAGCTACTCTAGTTAGAGATATGAGTGCCAGGATTATTGCCCCCGAGATTCTTCCAGCGATGGCCGAGGTTCCTCCAGTTGTTGACGTCCCAACCCAGGGCGACGTGGTCTCTGCTGAATCCATCCCCGAGACTGCTGAATTTCAGTCGGGTGACGCTGATCCAGTTGTATCTCCTTTCGGGGTGTCTGGGGCAGATGAACCAGCTACCTTTGGGTCGGATGTTGCTGGTGAAGAGACTACGGTGACTGAGAGCGAACCTCAGCCCCAGCAACTCTCCCCTGGTAAGCTAAGTCAAATTTTGACCAGTGAGGAGGTTCATTTGCTCTATCATCACATCCTTCGGGTTAAGCTGATTGATGGTTGCTCCGGACCTACAGGTCCTGCTCCTTCACTGCCAACGACGGACATTATCGGAGGAGAGCTCGTCAGAGGGGATATGGTGGAAGAGAATATGCCACCTCCTCCTCCAGCTTACATTAAGGGGCCTCCTGCTGGATCGAGTTTAGGAGAGCAAGTGGCGGAACGGCCGGGGAAGGAAGAACTGGTCTCTGCACCCTCCTCTGTTCATGTGGCTCCGGAGATCGACCTTTCCGCCCTGCCGAGTCTCTAGATCCTTCGGACTACGGAGGAGGAATTGGCCGCCATTCAAGCATCTTTTCGGTTGGAACTTGTTTCCCTTGTGGCAGGGGCATCAAGTTATGGTGCCTCTTCTTCGGCACTGCCAGCTACTCTTCCTTTGATGTCGTCTTCTTCAGAAATCCTGGATGAATCGTCAAAGGATGTGGTTGGCAGTTTCTACCGCCACCTGAGGCGAGGGGTTGAGGCCGCCGTGGAGAGGGGGACTTCTTTTGCCTTGGCCCGTCAATGCGCCCGTGGCCAAATTGAACTCCTTAGAACCCTCCCCGGTGGGGCAGGGATAGTTGAGCTCCCGGAGCGCAAATTGCTAGAGGCGGATCAGCTTGTGGCCCAGTTTCAAGTACCGCGGCAAGTTGATCTATCTTTAACAATAGATCAGGAGCGGGCCTTCCTCATCACTGCAATGGAGAAGGTAAGGGCTGCACGAGAAGCGTCCAAGCCGATTATAGTGAAGGACCTCCGCGATCTCTCTCTGCAGTATGATCAACTGAGCCGCCGGGGAGAGGATTGCGTTGCTTGGGAAGCAGCAGCCTCTCGCAGGATAATTGACACGAATGAGCAGATCCTCGAGCTCCAGAGGAAATTGGCTTTCTTGGAATCTGAGCTCGGGGCCTCCCGCACAAATAAGATGGTAATTGTTCAGGAGGCTGACAAAGTCACCCGAACTTCTGCTGTCTTGGAGCGTGCTCTGAAGAAGCTTGAGGATGGCTGGCAGGCTCACGCGCATCTGGAGGATGCAGAGCGGTTGACTCAGGAGGCCGAGTGCCGAGCCAAGCAGCGGTTTGAGCGGTCGACAGCCGTACTTAGGGACCGTCTCAGAGAATTATGTATCGCCGAACCATAGTCGGCTTTTTCTTTTCTTTCTCTCTTTATGTTTTTTTATCTTTTTGGCAGGGACGTGGTCCCAAAGAATGTAGTACTTTTGGTTTGATTTGAATAAATGACTTTGCTTGCATCATCCTTTATCTGTCGTACTTATACTGCATTTATGTGTTTGCCCTACTGGGGGCTTTTCTGTGGACCTATTACCCTTGGCATACCTTGGTTTTAGGTACGGATAACAAGTTTGATAGGGATACCTAGAACAACTCTACGGTAAGGTGGATATGGAAGTTCTTGTTATCGGACGAAAGAATGCCATGGAACAGCTGGGTTCCAGAGACATAAAATTATGAGAAAAGAGGTACGTGTACTAGGGGACCTAGTACATCATTTGTGGTCAACTGCGGACATTTGTGGTCAACTGTGGACATTTGTGGTCAACTGTGTACATTTGTGGTCAACTGTGGACATTTATGGGCCTATTATCCTTGGCGTACCCTGGTTTTGGGTACGGATAATAAGTCAAAAGAAAACCAACATTCTTACTCAAAGGTAATGAGGACGTGGTAAATATGAGGGTTTCTTCAATGGAGTCTTCCTACTCAGAGGTAATGAGGACGTGGCAGGAGTAGACACCATAAAGGGTACATAGAACAACTCAGAGGTAATATGGACGTGGAAGTTCTATGTGAGGGGTGGTTTGTTTTTGATGGAAGTAAAACAACTCAGAGGTGACATCGACGTGGTTGTTTCGAGAAATTTGTGGATCTGTTACCCTGTTTATGCACTGAAAGTGCGGGCACTAGATCATGAGAAAGATGCTCTTTTGGGAAGGAAATTCATAGGTATGATCATACATGACTTACTACCTAGAAGATGCGATATAGATTCATTTGGGATGACCAGAGTGTAAGTTCAGCGGTACCTAAGGGCATATAACTTAACAGTCCGACATATTTGGAGGATGTGGTTTAGACATAATACATCTTCAGAAACTTGCCGTTGACGGGCAACATGAGCAAGTCTCCGTTTTGTTTTGCGAGGCGGTAAGCACCATTGGAGAATACAGCCTCGATGACAAATGGGCCTTCCCACTTTGGCTGGAATTTGTCGACGGTTTTGTGAGTCATAACCATCGGCCTCCGAACTGCCAGAAAAAGATCGCCCACTTAGAATGTTCTGAGTTTAACCTTCTTGTTGAAGGCTCCCGAGATGCGTGCTTGATACAGCTCGATTCATTGTTGAGCTAGCAGGCGCTTCTCATCTGAGGCCTCCAACTCTTGTAGCCGGCGACGGTAATTATCATCCGTCGTCAATCGATAGGTGAGGGCGACGCGGAGCGAGGGGATTTGGGTCTCCAGTGGGAGAACTGCCTCACTCCCATACACCAGAGAGAATGGTGTGTTCCCGGTGGCCGTCCGGACTGTAGTACGGTACGCCTATAAGCATTCGCCAAGCTTTTCATTCCAGTCGCGTTTGTTGGAAGACACGAACTTCTTGAGCAATTTGATTATAGTTTTGTTGAACGCTTCCGCTAAACCATTCGTCGTCGGATTGTACGATATTGAGGCAACATTCTGGATCCGATGTTTGTCGCAAAACCGATAGAAGGCGTGGTTTGCGAACTACGGACCGTTGTCGTGGATGATCCTTCGAGGCAGTCCGAAGTGATAGATGACGTGATGCTTGAGGAAGCTGATCACGTTCGATGTCTTTACTTCTGTAAGCGGGACAGCTTCCGCCCACTTGGAGAAGTAATCTATAATTGCCAGTATGAAGTGGTGTCCTCGGGACGAAGACGGAGTGATCGGACCGATGATGTCCATTTTCCATGCTTCGAATGGCCAGGATGCCACCGTCGGATGCAAGAATTCGGATGGTTGATGTATGAAATCTGCGTGGACCTGACAGGCTTTGCACTTTCTTGCATAGTCTATCGCATCTGCCACCATCGTAGGCCAGTAGTAGCCCATCCGGCAAAGGCGATCTTGCAGCTTCGGGCCAGGTTGATGGGCCCCACAAACGCCGTCGTGTGCTTCACGTACAGCTTCTTTGGCTTCTGTATTAGACAGACACCGAAGCAGTAATCCATTGTATGACCGCCGATACAGCATCTTTGTTTCTGTATCATAGAAGAATCTGAGAGAACGTCTTCTAATGGAGGTGGCTTCTTTCGGGTTCTCCGACAAGATGCCATAAACTGCGAAGTCGATAAATGGGAGCCTCCAATCCTGTGTCTCGTCGACCGTCAGGGCAGAATAGCTCTCGGCAAATTGGACATCGTTCTTGGGACAGACCAGCTCATGGCCTATTACGTCCACCAAATAATGAGTATATTTTGGGACCGCCAGGGAAGCGGCCAGTCCTGCTAAGGCATCGGCTTCAATGTTTCGGATTCTCGGAATATGTTCTATGAAGAACCCTTTCAGAGACGTAATAATGGCAATCGCTACTGATGATAGAGGATCATGTCTTCATGACGAACTTCATATGAACCCCGGATCTGATTGATGATTAACTGTGAATCGCCATATGCCTCTAGGTACTCTACCCCCAATTCTTTTGCGAGTCGGAGGCCGATAAAAAAGGCATTATACTCGGCCACGTTGTTCGAGCAGGGTTCTGTAAGGGAATATGCCCGGTTGATCACCAAGCCAGAGGGAGAAATCAGTACCACTCCGGCCCCAATGACAATATTGCCTTTGGGCCCGGTTCTTGAAGCACCGTCGAAGAAGATTCGCCAGACGGAATCATCGGAAGCCATGTTTGAATTGGCGACATCGCCTGGAATCTCTTCATATATTCTGGTTGACTCTGAACTTGGATGGGCTGCTAAAAAGTCAGCCAGAGCTTGACCTTTAACAGCCTTTTGCGGAATGAAGATCATGTGGTAGGGAGACAGTAATATCGCCCAGGTAGCAAGGCGAGAACTGAGTGCACCCGGCTTGGTCATGAGGACCCTGAGGGGGTTAACTCGTGATATGACATAGATGGTTTGTCCTGTAACATAGTGTCACGTCTTCTGGATAGCGAACACCAGAGCAAGACATTCCTTCTCCACGGTGGTGTATCTATGCTCAGGCCCAATCATCATTCGGCTGAGGTAATAAATAGCTTGTTTATGCCCTGCATCATTGTTCTGTGCTAATATAGTACCGAGGGAATACTCCATCGCTCACACGTAAAGCAAGAACGACTTTCCAACAACCGGGGCCACCAGAACTGGAGGATTTGACAGATATTCTTCGATGTTGTCGAACGCACGTTGGCACTCTTCATCCCATACGAATGAGACGCCCTTCTTCATAAGGTGGGTGAATGGTTGACATCGCCTGGAGAGGTTAGAGATGAACCTCCTGATGTAAGCTAGCCTCCCTTGAAGGCCTCGGAGATTTCTTGGGGGACCCATCTCTATGATTGCCTTCGTCTTCTCCGGATCTATATGAATTTCCTGGGCAGTAATGATAAAACCCAGGAATTTTCCACTAGATACGCCTAAGAAAGATTTTGTAGCATTCATCTTCAAGTTGTGCGCTCGCCTCAGGTCGAATACCATCCTCAGATCCTGCAGATGGTCTTCCTTAGAGCGGTTTTTGACGGCGATGTCATCAACATAACACTCTACGGTCTTACGCAGGTGATCTCTAAAGATGACACTCATGGCTCTTTGATATGTGGCACCTGCATTCTTTAAACCGAAAGGCATGACGGTGTAACAGTACACGCCAATCGGTGTTCGGAATGATGTATGCTTCTCGTCGATAGGAAACATCTTAATTTGGTTATATCCTGAGAAGCCATCCATGAATGACATGCGCTCAAAGCCACATATGTTGTCGATCATGATGTCCGTGATGGGAAGAGGGAACTCATCCTTAGGACATGCTTCGTTCAGATTTCGGAAGTCGATACAAATTCGAATCTTTCCATTCTTCTTGAGGACTGGTATAATGTTGGCAACCCAGTCTGGATGTTGCTCCTCCCTGATGAAGCTGCTGGCTATCAGTTTGTTGACCTCAGCTTCGATAGAATTCATGATGTCTAGGCGGAAACGTCATTGCTGTTGCTTGACCAGCTTTACGTCTGGATGAATGTTGAGTTTGTGAAGTACAACCTCGGGGTTTAGCCCTGGCATGTCTTCATAGCTCCAGACGAACACATCATTGTACTCCCTGACGAGTTACAAAAGTGCCTCCCGCTCTTCGTCTGTCAGGCTTTTGCTGACGAAGATTGGCTTTGGAGAGGACTCATCGCCGAGGTCAACTTGCATAACCTCATCTTCAGTGGGAGGTTCACGAAGTTCGAAGAATTTCTCCCATTGTGCATCTAATTGCTGGACCCAAGGTTCTAACTCAAGAAGTTCGGGTACTTCTTTATCTTCTTCGTAGGCATCAGCAAATGCCATATTGACAGACAGAGCTTGCCTGAATACATACCCGATGCTGACATCCGAATCAGAAGTTGGTGATCCGGTTGAATTTGAATGCCAGTCACATTCCTTATCCGAGCTCTTGGGAGTTGTTGCAGGAGTAACATAGCCTAGGCCATGTCTGGTCTTGCTATAGTAATCCTAAGGTTTTCCAGCCGGGACAGGTAATTGCAAGGGTAGTCGCCGGCCGGTGCCGTAGTTCAAGCCTGGTGTAGATTCCATGTCGTACCCCTGTTTTTGCATAAGATACTTGGAACGGGAGCTATAGAGATAAAGCGGCAGTCTTCCAGTGTCGAATTTGAGATCGACTTCTTCTGGCCTGAAAGATTGTGGATCATTCTTTCGGCCGAAGATGATTGGATGATCGTCTCCCTTGACTATGAAGCAGGCGTCTTCTACAGGAGTGATTTGATTCGTGACATAGACATTTGTCACTTGCGTGTGTAGGTTGGTGCCTATACCGTGTTTCATAGCATACATTATTCGAAGCTTATTATGCTCGAGGTAGTTCAAAGATAGTCCTTTATTGCTAAAGTACGGTATCTTTTCCGGTAGAATTACATCATCTGTGGACGGAACATCAGTGTGAGCAACCACATACTTGGTCAGCTCTAACTCTTCTTCGGCCACCCCCTGTGTCAATGAAGACTGGGAGGACGACCTAGGCAGCTTAATCATCAGAGGCTCGACTGGTGGAGCAGAACGTGGAGTCGTTGGCACACTAGCGACCCCCAGTTTGGTGTTCGGTACTGGGTGGGGAGTTGTTGGCTCGCTAGCAGTCCCTGGCTTAGTGCTCGGCTGTCGAATCATTCTGGAAAGACGAATCGTCATCGGCTTGACAGAGGGATTGAGCTCCTCTGTTTGTTGCTGGCTAGCTCTTGGTAGCCTGATTGTCAGTGGCTCTGTAGTGGGTCTCGGCGCTTGGCCAGACCTTGGCAGTCGGATTATCATCTGCTCCTTTTGTGCAGTAAGCACCGGAAGACTCATTGTTTCTCTACGCAGAGTCGCTATGAGAGGTGCCGTCTTTCCTGGTTTGCGGGGTTGTAGATGGATTCTCAAGGGTTCCTCCGGCCCCGCAATTGCCTCTGTCTGCTCTTGAGCATCCTCCTTGATCAGGTGCCTCTTCGAGTTCTCGTACAAGCAGGAATCCGAATAGTAGGATTCGACCCCTTTGAAGGGATCGATGTCAGCAAATTCTGTTCTGACAAAGCCGTACTTGTCGACGTACTTGAAGCACTGGTACAATGTGGAGGGCACGATCATGTAATCGTGTATCCACAGACGCCCCAAAAGAATGTTGTAGGAGGTGTCTGCGTCGATGACATAGCAGGTTACTTCCGACTGAAGGTCGCCGATTTGGTACTTCAGGCGAATCTTTTCGATGGGATAGCTTCTCCCGGAAATGAAGCTACTGATGGCGGTACTTGTAGGAGTCAGCCGATGCATAGGGATGCGCAGATGGTGAAGCAAGCTCTTCAGAATAATGCTTATCGAAGAGCCGGGATCAATGTGCATCCGATCCACCTTGACGTCGTCGACGTATCCAGTGTAATACAGAGGGCGATCGTGCAAGTTGGTCTTAACAAGCATGTCTTACGGAGTGAAGACAATGTTGGGCATTGCACCGGTACAAGCACTGTCCTGGGTATCTGCTGGCGAGCTCTCCCCTGGAAGCTTGACTTGAGCCAGATAAGCATCAGTATTTTGAAGTGCGTCACTCAAGGCGACGCGAACATCCTTGGAGAGCCTCAAGAGCTCGTATAATAACAACTTGGCCGGTGTGTTAGCCAATTGTGCCAAGATGTCAAAGTTGTAGGGCCTCTCCAGCCCATGAGGTACCTCTTTTCGGAGCGGCTTGTCAAAAAGAGTCTCCTTCGGCCTAGGCTTGTCGGTCGTCGGAGGCTGAGAAGGTCCTGGAGCATCAGCAGCCGCCGGCTGATGATCTTCAGCCAAGTTACCCGGTGTAGATTGGCTTTGTGTACCTGATCGGGTAACGATAGCTGTCGCTTCTTCGATGTCAGCCGAGATTGTGTGGCAGGACATAACTTTTCCACCCTTCTTCTTGCCAGTAGAGGGTGATGCTAGCTGGGTTACTTCAGATACTAAGTCCTGGTGGACCCACATGACCTTCCCTCGTGATGTGGTGAGGGGTACTAGACCAGCAGCCTGGTCTCGGGGAGGTGGAAGATTAGCGACCTCCATTTTTGCCCGGGGGATGGGTACTACTCCATCTTGAGTCTTCGTCGGAGGGAAGCTGCCGAATTGGACAGACACCATATTGGCCGCCACAGTTACCTCCTCGAAGTCAATGGCCAGAGCCTTAGAGTCGATCAGGTTCTGGATGTACCGTTTCAATTGGAAGCAGTCTTGAGTAGCATGATGGACGTAGCGATGGTAGTGGTAGTACTTTGGGCTTTCCATCTCTGCGGGCCGAGGCTCACGTCTCGGTGGAGGGAGCTGAATCCTGTCTCCTTGTATGAGCATGTCAAGGATGGGCTTGACATGGCTGTCTTTGAAGGAGTAAGTCATCTGCGGCCACTGCTTCTCTGCCGGCTTCGGTTCGGGCTTCGGGGCTGAGTCGGCCACCATAGCCTGTTTGCCCTTGTTGTTTCGGTTGTTGGAGGGATTACCACCGTTGTTGTTGTTGGCATTAGGGCATTTGCCCTTGTCCTCTCCTTCCGAGATGTGCAACCCCAATTGGCGAGCTTTCCTCAACTTGTCTTCTGTGCTAGTGGCGCTGATGATGAAAGTCTTCCAGTCCTTGAACTGACTTTCGCCCATCCAGAGGCTGATTGTGGGAAGCAGCCTCTTTTGGCATATTTCAATCGAGGAAGAATCTGGATTGCCAGAGGGCAATTTCATCGCGGTTTGGCGAAACCGCTCAATATAGTTCCTTGTCAGCTCCTTCTCATCTTAAACAACGTCTATGAGGGTGGATATTATCACATCTTGTCCTACTTTGTAGAACCTTTCAAGGAACATGTTTTTAAAGCCGGCGAAGGAATAGATGCAGTTGTCCGGCAGATTGCGGTACCAATCAAATGCTACCCCCTCCAATGCCCCGATGAACAACCGCGTGAGGATGGCGTCGTCATGAGGCAGATGGTCGGTTGTGACTTCAAAGTAGGTGATGTACCGGCTCGCAGATGTCTTTCCATCATATGGATTGATGTTGAATGGCTTATATCTTAGTGGAAAGGGGATATCTCTCCATGCAGCAGGATACGGTTGTCGTATCCTGAGGTCTTGGAAGGTTTCTCGAGCGTAAAACATAGCCCGGAGCTCATGGACCTCTTGTCTTGCCTCCCTGGCCTCGTCTGCAGTGGTGGGAGCCGACATTCTAGAAGGATTGTCGCCCGGGTTTGGCACAGTTGAGTTTGAGTTCGCATTGACCACGGGACCCAAGCTTGTTTGGCCAGGCGTCTTTTCTTGCAGAGCCGGTAGGGCCGCTTTGATCTCGTCCACGGACTTGACCAAGGTATGAAGTATGGCCTCCAAAGTGTCGATGCGTTGGCGATCACTAGGACCGTCTTGGTTGTTATTTGTCATGAACACCGTCCTCACATGAGGAGAGATGGAAGGAACGGTGGAGGACGTGCCCTCTGAATCATACCCTTGCACCGAGAAATCGTCGGGGTATGTAGGAATGTTCTCCTCTGGTTCAGACTCAGAGGAAGTGCTACCCCCTGCATAGGAGGCTGCCTCATCTTGGGACCCGTGGACGTCCTCAGGGACGTCCAGATCCACTGCATCTGTGGGGGGAATTGTTTTCCCTGGTGCATCTTCTTGGAACACCGGATTGTTGCGGACGTTCGGAGGGGCGCTACCCCCAGCTTCGGCTACCTCCAGAGATGTGGATGACGAATCTCCAAGTGTTGAAGATTTTGTCTTGGAGTGGGTGCCCTGATAAACTCCTCCAGCGGTGGTTGTGGCCAACCGCCTAGATGAGAGTTTCCTAGCCGCGCTAGTAGAGATTGCCGGGTTGGAAACATTTATCTTCTTCCCCGTCTTGCCGGTAGGGATCTTCCGAGCAGAATTGCAGGTGGCGACATGAAGCACCTCATCTCATGAGTTTTGTTGCAGGACCGGTCCTAGCTGCTGCAGTCGTTGGAAGACGGACTGCCGGTCCTCTTGTACTGCCACCTTGCTGCAGCAGTAGTTGACAATGACTTGAGTGCAGTAATGTCCATGAAAGGACTCTCTGTACACCAAGCTTTTTTCTCTTTCCTTGTGCTTGTGAAGAATTACATCACGCAAGTCACTCGTTTTGTGGGCCCGAAAGTCCCTAGCATACGAGTGTGTTGGCACCATGTTTGTTCCCTGATTAGGAGACTCTTGGGAACCACTCTGTCCGTTTACCGTTGGGGGCTGGACACGGTCGGTTTTGTATAACTTTCCATCAGAGGTCCGCCTAACCGTAAACGGAGCTCTCTGATGGTCAGAGGTTGGGATAGCTGACTGAGCTCGACGAGCCCGCGCTGCCCTAGACTTCTTTCCTCTAGCACCCAAGGGCGCATACTAGGAAGAGTCCAAATTGTGCCGCACAGAGTCTGGCACATCCTTATAAGAGCATTTGAGATCAGGACCGCATGAGAGACGGTCGAAGACTGAACCCGGGCCGCATGGAGCAGATGGTCTGCGGCTGGGATTGGTGGCCGTATGAGCATTCATGCGGTTGGCTTTTGTGGCCGCATCAGCATTCATGCGGCTAGCATTTATGGCCACATCAGCATTCATGCGGCTAGCATTTGTGGTCGCATAAGAATTCATGCGGATGGATTTAGCTGCCGTAGGTACATTCATACGACTGGCATTTGTTGCCGCATCAGCATTCATGCAGCTGGCATTTGTGGCCGCATAAGAATTTATGCGGCTGGATTTGGCTGCCGTAGGAACATTCATGCGGTTGGATTTAGTGGCCGCATGAGCCTTCATAGGGCTAGAATTGTTGGCCGCATGAGCCTTCTTCATGCGGCTGGCACCCTTATGCGGTTTCTTCCTGGACCACGTAGAGTCCCCATTTGCTTCCTCAAGTCCAGCATCGTAGTGCTTTCCTCTGCCAGACTTGAGAACAGCAGGGTCCTCTGCGGCCTGAAGTGGGGCCGCATGGGAGTCTTCTCCGCCGTCTTGGGCAGCAGAGAACGCCTCTTCCAGAGCTTGGGAAGGAGCGAAAGTCTTGGGCCTCCACTCCCTGCGGGCTTTCTTCGTGCGGGCTCGCTTCTGGACCAGGCCAGCGCTCCCGTCGGAGAGCTTTTCTTCAAACGCCTGCTGGTCGAAGAGGACGACCAGCATCTGTTGCGTGGAGACAAGTTTGGCTGCGTCCGATTGCGTCCCCAACTTCTCAGCAGTGGAGAAGTTAGTCCCCAGCAGAGTCGCCATCGTGTTTGCCATTGATTATCAAAAGAACAGAACCGTTTTATGGGAGGACTGGACTTTGATTCTGTAGAAGCATGGAAAATATTGCTTTTAGTCCCACATCGGAAAGGAGAAAAAGAAAGGGCTCACTCCATTCTATAAATATAGCCCCCTTTCCTCCTTCGAAAAGGGTACCAACTTCTCTTCCCTCCTTCCAACTTGGACTCTTCTTACTACGCACCTTCGGATGCTAAGTCGAAGAAGTCTAGGGCAGCGCGGGCTCGTCGAGCTCAGTCAGCTGTCCCGACCTCTGACCATCAAAGCGCCCCGCTAACTGTTAAAGCGGGCCTCTGATGGAAAGTTGCAACCATGATACCTACGCACTCGTGTGTTCGGGATACCCGGGCCCACAAAATGAGTACAAAGGTTGACCGAGATGTCCTTGACTTGCGAGATGGGATCCTTCACAAGCGCAAGGAAAGAAGGTGATTCTCTATGCTGCTCGAATTCAACATGGAGCTTCATGCGGCTCAAAATCCAGAAAGCTTCATGCGGCCCAAAAGCAGCAGGGGGCCTTAGGCGGCCCAAAATCAACATGGAAGCCCATGCGGCTCAGCCAGAAGGAGCCTCATGCGGCTCAGAAACTCATGCGGACCGAAAGTCTTCTGGAGCCTCATGCGGCTCGGATAAGCTTTATGCAGTTACGACTCCGGTCATGACGACTCTTCATGCGGCTCGAGTATGAAGACTCTCATGCGGCTCGAGTATGGAAACGCTCATGCGACTCGGTCGTAACGACTCTTCATGCGGCTCGGTCATGATGACGCTCATGCGGCTCGAGTATGAAGACTCTCATGCGGCTCGGTCATGACGACTCTCATGCGGTTCGGGTATGGAGACTCTCATGCGGTTCGGGCACGACGACTCTCATGCAGTTTGAGTGTGATGACTTTCATGCGGCTCATGAGTACAACAGTCGGGACACGTGGCTGGACACGTGTCAAAAGTCGATCATATCTCAATAATTCAGATCTACTGCAATCAAAGTAATCTCTAGATTGGGTCGAATCCCAATAATCATAACAAACAGTGGGGACACGTGGCAGAGAATGATTCAGATTTATTCATTCAGATTTGCAAACGTCAACAAATCATCATGATGCAGATTTGTTGCAATCAGCATTAATTACTCATTGGATTCGGCACAATCTACATTAATGACCCAGATTCAACACATTCAGGATTAATGGCCCAGATTGATTAATCAAGAGGCTGCCGAATTTTGAGAGGGGGCAATCATTGCAAACCCTAATGATGCCCCCACTCTTATAAATAGCAAGGTGCCATTCCCTTGCGAGGAGAGACAGAGAAGAATTACAGAGAGAGAAGATTCTCTGATAAAAAAAAAGAGAGATACGCAGAGATCCAGAGAGCCAGAGAGAGAGTAGATAGAGATCAAAATGAGAGCATTTCTTCATCAACGCCAAGCAGTTCTTCTACAGAGCCAAGGCTGCACCCGATCGTCCAAGGAGTAAGGCAGAGCTGCCGTCGCTTTCCCGAGCCTCTATCGTCACCCCCCAAAATCTAAAATAAACAATTATACTTAGATTGCTGTACCTAGGTTTTCGTCTCTAGGCTTTCTTTGTACAAGCGAGTTTGTATTGTGAAGTAAAAGTCCAGTCCTCCGATAATTGTTCTGTTCTTTTATATTTCATGGCAAACACGATGGCGACTCTGCTGGGGACAAACTTCTTCACGGCTGAGGAGTTGGTGACGCAATCGGATGCAGCCAAACTCGGCTCCACGCAACAGAAGATGGTCGTCCGATTCGACTAACAGGCGTTTGATGAAATGCTCTCCGAGAGAAGCGCTGGCCCGGTCCAGAAGCGAACCCGCACAAAGAAAGCTCGCAGCGAGTGGAGGCCAAAATCATTTACTCCTTCCCAAGCTCTGGACGGAGTACTCTCTGCTGCCCAAGACGGCGAAGGCGACTCTCGCGCGACCCTACTTCGAGCCATAGAAAACTCTGCTGTCCCCAAGTCCAGCAGAGGAAAGCACTACGATACTGGACTTACAGGGGCAAAGAGCGATTCTATGTGCTCCAGGAAGAAACCGAACAAGGGTACTAGCCGCAAGACGAAGACTCATGCGGCCAAGATTGCCAGTCGCATGAATGATGACCATGCGGCAGAGACTGCTAACCAAATGCATTATACTCATGTGGCCAGGATTTCCAGCCGTATGGACAATACTCGTGCGGCTAAGATTTCCAGCCGCATGGAGAAGACCTATGCGGCTGAGACTTTCAGCCGCATAAAGAAAGCCCATGCGGCTACGACTGCCAGCCGCATGGAGACTATTGATGCCAGCCGCATGCCGCCTGCTCCACGCGGCTCTGTCTTCGACCGCCTCTCCTATGGTCCTGATCTCTTGTGCTCCCAAGAAGACATGTCTGACTCTCTCCAGTACCCCTTAGACTCTTCCTACTATGTGCCCTCACGCACTAGAGTGAAGAAGTCTAGGGCAGCACGAGCTTGGCAAGCTCGGTCTGCTGATCCGACCTCTGACCATCCGAGCGTCCCACATACCGTTATACGGGCCTCTGATGGGAAGTTATACAGAACCACTCGAGTCCTGCCCCTGGCGACAAACGGATAGAGAGGTTCCCAAAAGTCTTCCAAAACCCAGGGAGCAAACATGGTCGATCCGGACCCATCTGACTTGCGTGAGGCCATCCTCCACAAACGCAAGGAAAGAGAAGGTGCCTCGGGGTGTAAAGAATCCTACCACGGACGTCACTGTACCCAAGTCATTGTCAACTGCTGTTGCAATAACACGACGGTACGAGAAGACCGGCAGTCCGTCTTCCAAAGACTGCAACAAACATGTTCAGAAGACGAGGCACTTCCCGTCGCCCCCTGTAACTCTGCTCAGAAAATCCCCGCCGATGGGAGAGGAAAGAAGACCAATGTTCCCAGCCTGAAGATTTCAACCACCATGACTAAGAGACTACCGTCTAAACGGGTGCCCACCACAGGAGTTTTTCAAGGTACCCGTTCAAAGACGAAATCTGCTACAGTGGGAGATTCATCGTCCACACCACTAGGGGTTACTGGGACTGGGGATAACACTCCTCAGAACATCCACGATAATCCAATGTTCCAAGGAGATGAGTCCGAGGAAACAACTCTCCATCAGATACAGCAAGGGCTGACGTCCCCGAGGACGTCCATGACTCCCAAGATAAAGTAAACTCTGAGGCTGGGGGTACTATCCCTTCTGAGTCCGAACCAGAGGAGAACATTTCCACATACCCCGATGACTTCTCGCTACAGGGGTATGATTCAGAGGGCACTTCCTCCACCGTTCCGTCCATCTCTCCTAATGTAAAGACGGTGTTCATGACGGATAGCAACCAAGGTGGTTCCAGTGATCGCCAACGCATCGACACTCTGGAGGCCATACTGCATGCCTTGGTCAAGTCTGTAGACGAGATCAAAGTGGCCCTTCCAACTCTCCAAGGAGGGACGCCTGGCCAAACAAGCGCGGGTCCCGCGGTCAATGCGGACTCGAACTCAGCAGCACCGAACCCGGGCAACAATCCTCCTGAAGTAACGGCCCCCACCACTGTGGATGAGGCCCGAGAAGCAAGAAGAGAGGTCCAGGAGCTCCGAGCCATGTTTCACGCTCGAGAAACTTCTCAAGACCTCAGAATACGGCAACCATACCCTGCAGCATGGAGGGATGTCCCCTTCCCGCCAAGATATAAGCCGTTCAATATCAACCCGTATGATGGCAAGACCTCCGCCAGTCGGTACATCACTTACTTCGAGGTCACCACCGACCATCTTCCCCATGACGATGCCATCCTTACACGATTATTCATTAGGATATTGGAAGGAGTCATCTTCGACTGGTATCGCAACCTACCGGACAACTGCATTCACTCCTTCGCCAGCTTCAAGCGCATGTTCTTGGAGAGATTCTACGAAGTAGGACAGGACGTCACAATGTCCACCCTCATGGACGTCATCCAAGGGGGGAAAGAGCTGACAAGGAACTATATTGAGCAGTTTTGCCAAACCGCAATGAAGCTGCCATCCGGTAATCCGGATTACTCCTTAATTGAAATTTGCCAAAAGAGATTGCTCCCAACAATCAGTCTTTGGATGGGTGAAAGTCAATTTAAGGACTGGAAGACATTTATCATCAGTGCCACAAGCGCCGAAGAACGGTTGAAGAAGGCTCGCCAATTGGGATTGCACATCTCGGACGGAGAGAACAAGGGCAAGCGTCCTAATACCAACAACGACAATGGGGGTAGCCCCTCCAACAATCGGGACAGCAGGGGCAAGCAGGCTATGGTGGCCGACATAGCCCAGAAACCTGAGTCAAAATCGGCCGACAAGCAATGGCCACAAATGACCTACTCCTTCGAAGACGGCCACGTCATGCCCATCTTGGACATGCTCATATAAGGAGACAGAATTCAGCTCCCTCCACCAAGACGGGAACCTCGACCGACAGAAATAGAGAACCCAAAGTACTGCCATTACCACCGCTACGTCCACCATGCTACGCACGACTGTTACCAATTAAAATGGTACATCCAAAATCTTATCGATTCGAATGCTCTGGCCATCAATTTCGAAGAGGTAACTGTGGCAGCCAATATGGTGTCAGTACAATTTGGCAGCTTCCCTCCAACGAAAACTCAAGACGGTGTGGTCCCCATCCCTCTGGCGACAATAGAGATTGCTAATCTTCCGCCTCTTCGAGATCAGGCTGCTGGTCAAGTGCCCCTCACCACATCACGAGGGGAGATCATGTGGGTCCATCCAGACTTGGTATCTGAAGTGACTCAGCCCACACCATCTTCCATTTGTAAGAAAAAGAGTGAAAAAATTAGATCCTGCCGCACAATCTCGACAAATACTGAAGAAGTCACAGCTGTCGTTACTCGGTCTGGGGCACAATCCCAACCTGTGGCTGATAACTCGACCGAAGATCATCAGCCCGCTACAACTGACGCTCCGGGACCTTTCCAGCCTCCGATGACCGACACGCCTAGGCCGAAGGAGACTCGTTTTGACAAATCCCTCCGAAAAGAGGCACCACAGGGGCTGGAGAGGCCCTACAACTTCGACATCTTGGCGCAATTGGCTAACACACCAGCCAAGTTGTCATTATACGAGCTTCTGAGACTCTCAAAGGATGTTCGCACGGCTTTGAGCGATGCACTCCAAAATGCCGACGCGTACCTGGCTCAGGTCAACCTCACGGGAGAGAACCCGCCTGTAGATCTCCAAGACAGCGCTTGCACGAGAGCGATGCCCAACATTGTCTTCACCCCACAGGACATGCTCATCAAAACCAACCTGCACGATCGCCCGTTATATTTCACTGGATACATCGGCGACGTAAAGGTGGATCGGATGCACATTGATCCTGGCTCTTCCATAAGCATTATCCCGAAGGGTCTGTTACATCATCTCTGTATTCCTATGCATCGCCTGACGCCTACAAGTACCGCCATCAGCAGTTTCAATTCGGGCAGGAGCTACCCAATTGGGAAGATTCGTCTGAAGTATCAAATTGGCGATCTCTAGTCGGAAGTCACCTGTTACATCATAGATGTAGACATTTCTTACAACATCCTCCTAGGGCGCCCTTGGATACACGATTATATGATTGTGCCTTCCACACTGCACCAATGCTTCAAGTATGTCGACAAACACGGCTTTGTGAGGACAGAATTTGCCGACATCGATCCTTTCAAAGGGATCGAATCCTACTACTCAGACTCCTGCCTATACGAAAAGTTGAAGAGGCACCTTGGTGAAAGAGATGTGCAAACTCGTACCGAGACAGCCACAGGATCAGAAGAACCCCTAACGATCCACCTTCAAGCTCGCAAACCTGGCAAGTCTGTACCCCTTACAGCCACTCTGCGTAAGGACGTAATCAGCCTCTCGGCACAAGAAGAGCAAATGATAATCCGGTTGCCAAGGTCCGGCCAAGTGCCAAGACCCATAACGGAGCCACTGACAATCAGGCTGCCTAGAGTCGGCCAACCACAAATGGAGAAGCTCAATCCCTTCGACAAGCCAATGACGATACGCTTTTCCAAGAAGAATCATCACCCCGATGCAAGGTCTGAGACTTCTAGTAAGCCAACAACTCCCCGCCCAGCATCGAGTACCAAACTGGGGGTCGCTAGTTTGCCAACGACCCTACGCTCGGCTCCACCAGCTGAACCCCTGACGATCAAGCTGCCCAGGTCGTCCCCTCAGTCTTTATTTACGCAAGGGGTAGCCGAAAAGGAACCGGAGCTAGCCAAGTATGTGGCTGCCCACACTGATGTTCCCTCCGCAGATGATGTAATCCTACTAGAAAAGATACCTTACTTCATCAATAAAGGGCTATCTTTGAACTACCTCGAGCTTAATAAGCTTTGTACAATGTATGCTATGGAACACGGTATAGGCACTCACCTACACACACAGGTGACAAATGTGTACACTGCAAACCAGCTTACTCCAGTGGAAGAAGCTTATCGCATAATCGAGGGAGGGGACCATCCAATCATCTTCGGCCGGAAGGACGATCTGCAGCCCTTCACCATAGAAGAAGTCGACCTTAAATCAGATGCCGGGAGACTGCCTCTGTATCTTTATAGCCCCCAATCCAAATATCTCATGCAAAAATAGGGGTATGATCTGGCAACTACGCCAGGCTTGAACTTCGGCACTGGACGACGATTACCTTTGAAGCCACCGGTCCCGGCTGGCAGACCACGGGACTACTATAGCAAGACTCGATATGGATTAGGGTATGTTACACCCACAACGACCCCTGAAAGTTCAGATAAAGAATGTGACTGGCATTCACATTCAACCGAGTCACCAACTTCTGACTTGGATACCAGCATCGGAGACGTATTCAGACAAGTCCTGTCAGTCAACATGGCATTCGCCGACGCTTATGAAGAAGATGAAAACATTCCGGAAATTTTCGAGTTAGAGCCGTGGGCCCAACAGTTGGATGCACAATGAAAAAAGCGGTTCGAACAGAGAGAACCTCCTACCGAAGATGAGGTTATACAGGTCGACATCGGCAGCGAATCTTCTCCAAAACCAATCTTCATCAGTAAAAGCCTGACAGACGAAGAGCGAGAATCGCTACTGGAACTTGTCAAAGAATATATTGATGTGTTCGCCTGGAGCAATGAAGACATGCCAGGACTAAACCCCGAGGTTGCCCTTCACAAGCTCAACATTCGGCCAGATGCAAAGCCGGTCAAACAGCAATAGCGACGCTTCCGCCCGGGCATCATGAATGCGATTAAAGCCGAAGTCAACAAACTGATAGCCAGCGACTTCATTCGTGAAGAGCAACATCCAGACTGGGTCGCCAACATAGTACCGGTCCTCAAGAAGAATGAAAAGATTTAAATCTGCATCGACTTTCGCAATCTGAACGAGGCATGTCTCAAAGATGAATTCTCCCTCTCTATCACAGACATCATGATCGACAACACATGCGGCTTCGAACGCATGTCATTCATGGATGGTTTCTCGAGGTACAACCAAATCAAGATGTCTCCTGACGACGAAAAGCATATATCATTCCGAACACCGATTGGCACGTACTGCTACACAGTCATGCCTTTCGGTTTAAAGAATGCCGGTGCCACATATTAAAGAGCCATGAGTATCATCTTCAGAGATCACTTATGCAAGACGGTGGAGTGCTATGTTGATGACATCGCCGTCAAGAGTCGCTGTAAGGGAGACCATCTGCAGGATCTGAGGACAGTATTCGACCTGATACGAGCACACAACCTGAAAATGAATCCTACAAAATCTTTCTTGGACGTATCCAACAGAAAGTTCTTGGGTTTTATCATCACCGCCCAGGGTATCCACGTAGACCCTGAGAAGACGAAGGCAATTATGGAGATGGGTCCCCCGAGAAATCTCTGCGAACTCAGAGGCCTTCAAGGGAGGCTAGCTTACATTAGAAGGTTCATTTCCAACCTCTCCGGGCGTTGTCAGCCATTCACCCATCTTATGAAGAAGGGCGTCTCATTCGTATGGGATGAAGAATGCCAATGTGCCTTCGACAACATCAAAGAATATCTGTCGAACCCTCCAGTCCTGGTGGCCCCGGTTGCTGAAAAACTATTCCTGCTCTATGTACGAGCGATGGAGCATTCCCTCGGCGCTCTGCTAGTACAAAACAACGATGCAGGCCATGAACAAGCTATATATTACCTCAGCCGAATGATGATTGGGCCAGAGCACCGATACACCGTCGTGGAAAAGGAATGCCTCGCTCTGGTGTTCGCCATTCAGAAGACGCGGCACTATGTCACGGGACAAACCATACATGTAATCTCACGAGTCAACCCTCTCAGGGTCCTCATGACTAAACCAGGGGCACTCAGCTCTCGCCTCGCTACATGGGCAATATTGCTGTCCTCCTACCATATGATCTTCATCCCACAAAAGGCTGTTAAATGTCAAGCTCTGGCAGACTTTTTAGCAGCCCATCCAGGCTCGGAGTCGTCCAGAATATATGAAGAAATCCCAGATGAGGTCGTCGACTCGCATGCAACCTCCCACGATGATATATGGAAAATGTTCTTCGACGGTGCTTCGAGAACCGGACCCAAGGGCAACATCGTCGTTGGAGTCGGGGTGGTGCTGGTTTCTCCTTCCGGATTGGTGATCAATCGCGCTTACTCTCTCACAGAACCCTGCTCTAAAAATGTTGCCGAGTACAACGCTTGGGTTATTGGCCTCCAACTTGCAAGAGAGCTGGGGGTAGAATATCTTGAAGCGTACGGCGATTCACAATTAATCGTCAATCAGATCCGGGGTTCGTACGAAGTCCGCCATGAAGACATGATCCCCTATCACCAAATAGCAATCAACATCATCTCGTCATTCGAGGGGTTCTTTATCGAACATGTTCCCAGACTCCGAAATATCGAAGCCGATGCCTTAGCAGGCCTTGCCGCTTCCCTAGCAGTGCCAAATCATACTCATCAATCGGTAGTTGTGATAGGCCAAGAACTGGTCTGCCCCAAGAACAACGTTCAATTTGTGGCGAGTTATTCTGCTCAGACGATCGACGAAGTCCCAGATTGGAGACAACCATTCATTCACTTTGTAGTCTACGACATCCTGTCCGAGAACCCAAAAGAGGCCACCTCTATCAGAAGGCGTTCTCTCAGATTCTTCTACGATACAGAGACAAAAATACTGTTTCGCCGATCCTACGATGGATTATTGCTTCGATGTCTGTCAAACGCAGAAGCCAAAGAAGCCGTACACGAAGCTCATGACGGTGTCTGTGAGGCCCATCAGCCTGGCCCTAAATTATAAGACCGTCTTCGCCGAATAGGCTACTACTGGCCCACGATGGTAGCAGACGCGATAGACTATGCTAGAAAGTGCAAAGCTTGCCAAGTCCATGCGGACTTCATCCACCAACCATCCGAATTTCTACATCCTACAGTGGCGTCCTGGCCGTTCGAAGCATGGGGAATGGATATCATCGGTCCGATTACTCCACCTTCCTCCCGAGGACATCGCTTCATACTCGCAATCACAGATTACTTCTCTAAATGGGCAAAAGTTGTCCCGCTTGCAGAAGTAAAGACTTCAAACGTGATCAGCTTTCTTAAGCATCACGTCATCTATCGCTTTGGACTGCCCCGAAGGATCATCCATGATAATGGTCCACACTTTGCAAGCCACGCCTTCTATCGGTTCTACGACAAGCACCGCATCCAAAATATTGCTTCAACGCCATACAATCCAGCAGCGAATGGGTTGCAGAAGCATTCAACAAAACAATTATCAAACTTCTCAAGAAGTTTGTATCGTCCAACAAATGCGACTGGAACGAGAAGCTTGGTGAATGCTTATGGGCATACCATACCACAGTTCGAACGTCCACAGGGAACACACCATTCTTCCTGGTGTACGGGAGTGAGGCAGTTCTCCCAATGGAGACTCAAATACCCTCGCTCCGTGTCGCTTTCACTTATCAATTGACGACGGACGATAACTACCATCGCCGGCTACAAGAGTTGGAGGCCTTAGATGAAAAGTGCCTCCTGGCTCAGCAACGGATCGAGCTATACCAAGCACGCATCTCCGGAGCCTTCAACAAGAAGGTTAAAATCAGAACATTCCAAGTGGGCGATCTCGTTCTGGCAGTCCGAAGGCCGATGGTCATGACCCACAAGACAGCCGACAAGTTTGCCAAAATGGGAAGGTCCATTTATCATTGAGACCGTATTCTCCAACGGTGCTTATCGTCTCGAAAACAAAATAGAGGCTTTTTTATGTTGCCTGTCAATGGCAAGTTCCTGAAGAAATATTATGTCTAAACGACATTTCCCAGATTATTGAGTTATGTACCCGTCGGTACCGCTGAACTCACATCCACAACATTCCAGATTATTGAGTCATGTACCCGCCGGTGCCGCTGAACTTATATTCCAAACTCTAAATTATCAAGTCATGTACCCGCCGGTACCGCTGAACTCATATTCCAACTATTCCAGATTATCGAGTTATGTACCCGCAGGTGCCTCTGAACTCACATTTCGGTCACTCTTTCAGATAATAAGTCATGTATGACCATACCTCTGAACTTTCTTTCTGAAAGAGATCCACCCTCATGATCTACTACCCGCACTCCCAGTGCACAAAAAGGGTAACAGATCCACAAATTTCCAAAACGGCAATGTCCTCATTACCTCTGAGTCGTTTCACTTCCGCCAAAAATAAATCACCCCTTTACTTAGAACTTCCATATCCTCATTACCTCTGAGTCGTTCTATGTACCCTCCTTCATTGAGCCCACTCCTGCCATGTCCTCATTACCTCTGAGTGGGAAGGCTCCGTCGAAGAAACCTTCATGCTTGCCATGTCCTCATTACCTCTGAGTAAGTATGATGATTCCCTTTCGACTTATTATCTGTACCCACAACCGGAGTACGCCAAGGATAATAGGTCCACAAATATTCTCCACTAAGTTCACTCCTGCCATGTCCTCATTACCTCTGAGTAGGAAGACTCCGCGGTAAAACCTCCATACTTGCCATGTCCTCATTACCTCTGAGTAAGTATGTTGGTTTTCTCTCGTCTTATTACCCGTATCCTAGACCAGGGTACGCCAAGGATAATAGGCCCACAAATATTCTCTGTTGACCACAAATGCCGTACTAGGTCCCCTAGTACACCCACATCTTTCCTCATCATCACATGCTTTCGGAGCCCAGCTGTTCCATAGCATTCTTTCACCCAATGCATAGAACTTCCACGTTGATAGCACCTCTAAGTTGTTCTATGTATCCTCATTCGAGTTCACTCCTACCATGTCCATATCACCTCTGAGTAGGAAAGCTCTACCATCAACCTTATATTTACCACGTCCATACCACCTCTGAGTAAATATGATGGTTCCCTCTCTCAACTTATTTTCTGTACCTAAAACCAAGGTACGCCAAGGATGATAAGTCCACACAAAATCTCCAATGGAAGTACCCAAACCTATCACATCCATGCTACCTCTGATAGGATCTTCACACCAAAACAACTCTACTTTCCATGCTTCTTATTCATAGTATTCCAAATTTTCAATTTGAAAACTTTGAAGGGGGTCTTGTAGAAGCATGGAAAATATTGTTTTTAGTCCCACATCGGAAAGGAGAAAAAGAAGGGCTCACTCCATTCTATAAATATAGCCCCCTTTCCTCCTTCGAAAAGGGCACCAACTTCTCTTCCCTCCTTCCAACTTGGACTCTTCCTACTACGCACCTTCGGGTGCTAAGTCGAAGAAGTCTAGGGCAGCGCGGGCTCGTCGAGCTCAGTCAGCTGTCCCAACCTCTGACCATCAGAGCGCCCCGCTAACTGTTAAAGCGGGCCTCTGATGGAAAGCTGTAAACATGATACCTACGCACTCGTGTGTTCGGGATACCCGGGCCCATAAAATGAGTACAAAGGTTGACCGAGATATCCTTGACTTGCGTGATGGGATCCTTCACAAGCGCAAGGAAAGAAGGAGATTCTCTATGCCGCTCGAATTCAACATGGAGCTTCATGCGGCTCAAAATCTAGAAAGCTTCATGCGGCCCAAAAGCAGCAGGGGGGCCTTAGGCGGCCCAAAATCAACATGGAAGCCCATGCGGCTCAGCCAGAAGGAGCCTCATGCGGCTCAGAAACTCATGCGGACCAAAAGTCTTCTGGAGCCTCATGCGGCTCGGATAAGCTCTATGCGGTTACGACTCTGGTCATGACGACTCTTCATGCGGCTCGAGTATGAAGACTCTCATGCGGCTCGAGTATGGAGACGCTCATGCGGCTCGGTCGTAACGACTCTTCATGCGGCTCAGTCATGACGACGCTCATACGGCTCGAGTATGAAGACTCTCATGCGGCTCGGTCATGACGACTCTCATACAGTTCGGGTATGGAGACTCTCATGCGGTTCGTGCACGACGACTGTGAAACCCAGAATTTTAGAATTATTTAATTATTGGTTTGTAATATAATTTTTGTTTAATTATTATATTATTTTTTATTGTTATTATTATTATTATTATCTATTAGTTGGGTTTAAGAAAAATATTATTTTTAAACTATCATTTGGATTTTGTTGGACCTGACCTGTTCTGACCCATCCAGACCCAGTCCGAACCCGAACCCAAATCTGAATCTATTTTAAAATTTTTAGGAATTATTTATATAGCGTTACAAATTTTCTAAGAGAAGAAAATAAAATTATTACTAATTAATTAAAGTATTTATAAAAAAAAGTATTCTTATAAAATTTATTAAAATTTCATTCTCTTTCATTCTCCAGCAAGAGTATTCTTTTGTAGTGTTACAACTTTATTAAACTTTTAACTCTCAACTTAAACTCATATCCTCTCTTTAATTTTAATCCTGAGAAAAGAAAGAAATTTCTTAAACTTTCATTTCATTTAAATCTCTCTCTCTCTCACACTCTCATTTGTTTGGAAAGAAAACTTTTCCTTTCTCACCCGTTCGGCCCTTGGCCGACCCCTCGGCACCAGGCCGCCGACCTCCTGACTCCTCCCCTCCCGAAACCGCCGGCCAACCAGGTCTCTTTCCATTCCATAACTCCTCTTTCCCCCTCACCCCACGTTTCCCTCTCTCACCCTCTTATTTCACTCCCCTTCTTTTACTCCAGCACATTCACCTCCTCAACTCTCTCCATTATATACACCCACACAAGTTCATTTCTCTCAGCCAAGAGCACAACCCCATAACCCCTCTTATTTTCCTCACCTACTCTAACCCTCCCCACTCTCTTTTCTCATTCTAAAACTAACACCACCAAACCACCACTCCTTCCCCCTCTCGGTCGAGTACTCCCGCTGTCCACCCTCGGTCTCTCCGCCAACCCGCGAGTCGCAGCCACCCCCGACTCCCCGGAGCTCATCGCCGCCGCCCACCGTTCCTGGCCGCCGTGCCCCTTATCAGCACACCCACGACCCGCCGGACCCCGATCCAGCCCGCGCCCCGTGCGCTGTTCCCGCCGGCCGCCCCCGTGCCCGGCCAGCACCCTCTCCGGCTCACCCAGCCCGTCCAGAGCCTTTCTCGGCTGCGTGCCCTAGCATCGCCATCCCGAGCCGTGCCCCGCTGATCTGGACAGCACTGTCCAGCGCTGTCCACGAGTTTTCGAGTTCGTTTTCGCAGATTCACGCGTCCCGAGTCCGAGGCAACCCTTCGGATTCCGTCGATTTGGGTAATTTCTGGTTAATCATAGTAGTTCGTCCCTCCCGTGTCTGTGATGAGATTGGTCCACGAATTTTCTTTGGGAATTCGATTTTTGGGTTACATTTTGCTTCCGGGATTTTCCGAGAAACTTTCGGAAAAGCCTCTGTTAGTTTGGTTTTGATTTTCCGAAACTTTTGGAAATGAATTCTGTAAATTTTTGGTTTTCGGATATTTTTTTGAATTTGTGCTGTGATGTTTTCTGGGTTGGTTTCGGATTTCCGAATTCGTTTCGGGTTGTTCCGAATTAATATTGGGGATGATTATGGTTATTTATATATATATTTTGGGTTTCCCTGGTTTGGGAATTATACTGGATATTATGGCACACTTTCCCAGTTTTTGGGTAGACCGAAAATAGAGGAAATACTGCCGGATTTTCCATAAAATTTAATTATAATTTTCAAATGATTTTAAAATAGTTTTCGGAAAATATTAATATTTAGATTTTGGGGCGACGACCGTATTGGTCAATGGGCCCTGGCTAAGTACAAACGAAACCTGCTTCGCCCGGACGTTGAGGCATTAGCCTATATGACGATTAGACCAATATCTGAGACTCATAAATAATTTAATTTATTTTTATTATTTAGTTTATTCATAATTAAATTGTAGGAAGATTTTAGAACTAACAACCGTTTCGTCTTATTTCAATTTTTGTAAAATAAATTGTAATGGGCATAAGCCCAGCTTTTCTATTTTTCTCTGTGGCCTGTAATTTTGTAGCGTAGGTTTTCTGTCATTTTCTGGTTTTTGCTGATTTTTAGCGTACGCGTAAATCAAAAATAAATATTATTTTGAATAGAAAATTAATGAAGTTTTCTCACATTAAAATTTACAAGCTTTTAATATTTTAATAACGATCATGTTTTCTCATTAAAACAAAAAACTTAGTTTTATATGTATAATTACAAAAATACAAAGATTTTACCAATTAAATTTGTAACTGTGAGTTTTTTCAAAATAAAGATTAAATTGATCTTTCCCTCGTAATTCATTACAACGCATCGATAATCGTATTTTTGTTTGTGATTACATAAATAAAGATTAAAATTGATTAGGACACAACTTAGAGATTGCAACTAGCATAGTTTGGTAACTCTGGAATCTGAGTCAACTTCTCGAATGTAGGATTTCGAGGACGAGTCTAAATCCCATCTCGAAGTCTTCAACCCTTCAAGTCCAGTACAAATTTGAGGCAAGTACAGTTTGTGTTAGTTTACAATTATTTAGTAATCGTTTTAATGCAAGTTTAAACCACGATGCAACACGGAACTCTCTCTGAGAGCACTGACTGTAACTACTGTAACTGTTTGGAGACTGGGGGAGTAGTGTAATGAGTATGACCACATCCAAATTACTGTAACAACTGTGTTAGCTTACCCCTCTTACACACGGGGATAAGCCATATCATTCACTGTACAATCCAAGCCGGTCATATTCATTGCCTATTCACATCACAATATTTTAACTGCTGAAGAACTGTTTATTTTAAATTGTTTAAAAGTGCATGATTCTATTATTATTTCAATTGTCAAATTAGAATGAATTGTACTTTGCTCCCTCTTGACTGGAGATCCAACATTTTTAGGTATCACTGATGATGCTTTGTTCCGCGGTATTATTCCCGAGATCCCAACTAGAGGACGATGATCTCGAGACTGATGAACTGGTTGCCTAGATTTTCTTTTTCTTTTATAATTCATGATGTTTGTGGAAAACAATGTATTTCAGATGTATCTTTCATTTTGTTGTAAAAGTTTTAAACTATTCGAATTATTAAAGTTGTGGCAATTAGACTGTGTTGTTAATTACCTGCATGAGTGATACAGCTTACTGCCGCCGTCTCAACAACGGTGCAGGCTGGGCATGATCCGATTCGACCCAAGAAATTGGGACCGGGTCGTGACATGTTTTTAGTGGTGGCCCATGCAGGTCCATAACAACAACTTAGGAAAACATACCTAGAAATAATTAGAACACTAGAACATTGATTTGTCACAACATAGGTCCGAATTATATACATAAATATTTTTGTTTGATTATAGACTGGTAGGATACCTTGCTTATGTTTGCATCCTAAAGCGTAATACTCTAGAGGGGGGGGTGAATAGAGTTGGCATCGGAATAATGCTAAATAAAAATGTTAGCTGCACAATCACAGAATATTAATCACAACTGAAATAATGTAAAGGCAAAGTTAAGAGAGCAAACGTAAAGACAGCGATGTATACTGGTATCCCTCTGTTGAGGACTAATCCAGTCGGTAGAACTCTTGCTACCAGTTGAATCCACTATTGGAAAAACCGCAAGTTTTCTTACGAAGTCCTTGCAACTTCTACAACGCGAGCTTTGATACAAAGAACTCGTCCAACTTCAAATGTGAAGAGGTATTCTTCAATCAAGCCTTCTGATTACAATCTCTCAGAAACTTCTAGACCGTACCGCACTGGCAAATTGACTAGAGGATTGTAACTGGCTTGGGATCTGAAATTGAAAGCTCTAGAAAACTCTTTGGAAGACTGAAAGCTTTAGATAGAGAGAAGATTGAAAGTGAATGAGTGAGTTGAAATGATCGAAGTCCTTCTCTATTTATAGGAGTTCCAAAGGCAGACTTCTGTCAGAATTCGGGCAGAACTCTTTGAGCAAATCTCGGTCAAATCCGCAACTACAGGAGGACCAAGTTCCAGAGATTCAAAATCACAACGGCCACCAACCGAACTCTGGCCGAACTCTGGCCGAGTTCTGTCAGGGTTAGGTTAGGGTTTTTAAAAATAGGTTTTGGTGATTTTTGAAAACCTTTTTGTAAACATTTTGATAGATCATTTTAAAAACATTTTGAACTATTTTGGGGATAGCCTATTTACCAGTACGACTCGGTGTACAACATATTTTTAGACTCAAATAAAATGAAAATTACATTGCATAGGAAATACAGACTCGAGTAGGCAAACAGATCTTCAGTCTTGAACGGAGTGGATAGCCAATCTTGCTTATGTCCAAGAAACCGAGATGTCCCAACTAGCTTTGTATATCCAGACAGAGTTTGATCAATTATTAAAATCAGGTTGACCATATGACCAATGGGCCAACAATCTCCCCCATTTTGATAATTGACAAACTATGAATGATATAACATTAAGCTTGTTCAAAAAGAATCAAAACGTGAAATTGTTCATCTCCTGTATTTAACTCAAAAAAATATGTTAGATCTTTAATTTTCTCCCCCTTTGTCACTTAGCAAAATAATTGCACAAGAGAAGGCTCCCCCGCATTTAATGCAGAAGGCTCCCCTGTAATTAATGCATAAGAAACAAATAGTGAGAAAACATAATAAATAAAACATAAAGAGTAGATATACATCATCACAGGCATGTAAAATTTCTACAAATTATCATCACATGCATGCTATTATCTCTAAAGAATATTATCACAGGCATGCTATTGTAAAAGAAATCTCAAGCATGCTATTTCACAGGCAGTTTGTAATGAAGAAGCAGTATAAAGAGATAGTGCTTTAAACAAAGTGCTGAAAGAAACTGAAATATCATAAATGAAACACCATAAGCATGTCCATGAAAAAGTACTGAAAGCATACTACAAAGTGCTGATAAATATCAAAAGTACTGATAAAAAGAAATACTGATAAAAACTTAAAACATTGGAGCATTTCCAAGTATACAATAATGTCACTAAAAAATCAAATCACATCTCCTCATCACTATCCTCGTCATCATCATCATCAGCAGCTCGGCCAGCATGACCGGAAGGACTAGCACCAGAAGTACCAGCGCCAGAAGGATGAGTAGGGGCGCCAGCATAGAACTCACCAACGTAGTCACGAGGTGCACGATACCAATCATAGGCGTTACCTGGCTGGAAGTAGGCATGGACAGCCTCATCCTCACAGCGGTAACCCGAAAAAGCTGGATCTCGAGGGATGGAGGCGGCAGAGTGACCAGTCTGGGCAAAACGTAGATCGGCCAAGGAGTTTGCCATCGCCTGGTAACGGGTGACATCGCGGAACTCACGCTCGCGAGCCATGTCCGTCAACGAGACGTGCAAAGCAGATAAGTACTGATGTATGCCCTCAAATGTCATGGCATACTGATGAGGTGGTGGAGGAGGTGCAGTAGGAGGAGCAGTAGGTGGAACTGAAGCAGTCCGGCTGCGACGAGATAGCTAAAAAAACTTGGGCTCAGAGTCCTGAGTACAAGTCGATAGATCGATCTCAAATCGCTGAAAGATACGAGGAAGGATCATCGTGTAAGAGAGATTTCGATCTCTAGCACGACATCGTCCCATCATCTGAATGATAGTCTTAGGGGTGGAAAAAGAAATCCCCTTAAGAATATGGTACATGGCGGACAGCTCAAGTAAGGTCACATCATCTTTGGAAGTAGATTTGGGAAGGATAGTAGAGTAGATGATGCGATGTTATTCGTCGTTGAACAAGTTCAGGTTGTTAGCCTTGAACTTTCCAGAGCGTACTCTGTCAGGAGCACAGAGTTCCGCTTTGAAACTAGTGAGTGTCGTGCCTTCGGGAAACTCGAATTCCGTGATGTCTACTAGCGGTTCACCTTCATTGGGAATACCAAGAATCTCCGCTAGGAGGGCATCATCGAACTCGATGTCGATGCCTCCAACACGTGTGCTCACAACAAAAGTGTTAACTACGAGATTGCAATAGAATAAACGAATGGCATTAGTAGCTATCGGGAAGCACAGTTTAACAAATAGGTGTAACCCTAATGCCTCAAACAAGTGACGATGATCGGGAAATACCGTCCATTTGATCGGAGCGCCGCCGCATATGGATCGGGTGGAAAAATCACCGTACCATAAAAGGGCTTGGTCGAGGATTTGGAAGAAAAACCCATCGAAAGCGCCGTCGCTCGTTTGGATCGGCGAAAAGAGTGAATCCGTGTGTGGATTCGAAGATGACCCTTCCTCACTAGGAGTGGTCTTCTTCTTCCTCTTGAATGGATTAAATTTAGGTGCCATTGAAATAAAGAGCACAAATTGAAAGGTGGAGAAAGAGGGAGTTATACCTCACGAAATTAGGATATGTTGTAGAGAATGTCGATCTCCGCACGATTCCAAATTTTGGAGAGATTTCACCAAGTAGATTGGAAGGAAAAGATTGGTGAAGAACTAGGGTTTGATGGCTCGGGTCGGCTGCTGCTGCTATTTGAATTGGTTTGGAAGCAATGAAAGAGAAGAAGCTCTCGGGTTCTGGATATATACACAGATACCCTCAACCGAACTCGGGCCGACTTCGGTCAGAGCTCTGGCCGAATTCGCCTAGGGTTCTTCAAAGTTGATTTTTGCCACTTCTTTTTTATTGTCTCATTTCAAATATTTAATTCAAAGATTAGTTATTTTAGCCTTCAAATAACATAATTAATAATATTTTATGAATTAAATATCTTTACACAGCGACTGTCTCAGATTAGCTGTAGGAGTACTGTCCCAGCTGGCGGAGGTTCACCGGGGAACTCTTAAATACCGCTTCGCTTCAACCGTAGTTGTGGTGACAGACAGACTCTTTATTGGCTTGTCTCTAACACAGTTTTTGCGTATTGAGATATAATCATAAAACAAAATCAATTAATATTATTGACGTCCAAAATTCCTAATTTTCGACGTAAATAATTGAAATGATCTTCCGCTAGAGGTTTAGTGAAGATGTCAGCTAATTGATTTTCAGTATCTATGTACACAAGGTTTATATCTCCATTTTGATGATGATCTCTAAGAAAATGATGTCTAATCTCGATATGTTTAGTACGAGAGTGACATACTGGATTCTTAGTCAAATTATTAGTGCTCGTGTTATCACAGAAAATGTGAATATGTGTGTAAAATAAATCATAGTCTTCTAAGGTTTGTTTCATCCATAAAATCTGAGCGCAACAACGTCCTGCAGCCATGTACTCAGCCTCTGTTGTTGATAGGGCTACAAAATTTTACTTTTTACTAAATCAAGAGACTAAAGCTTTGCCTAAGAAATGATATGTGCCACTTGTACTTTTTCTATCAACTTTGCATCCAGCAAAATCTGCATCCGAATAACCAATAAGGTCAAAGGATTTAGTTTTGGGATACCACAAGCCAACAGAAGAAGTGCCTTTAAGGTATCGGAAGATACGCTTAACTGCGGACAGATGTGATTCCTTTGGGTTAGCTTGAAAATATGCACACAGGCAAACACTAAACATTATATCTGGACGACTAGCAGTTAAATAAAGTAAACTACCAATCATACCTCGATACTTACATGTGTCGACTGGCTTGCCTTGTTCATCTGAATCAAGCTTTGTTGAAGTTGCCATTGGAGTGCCAATAGGTTTGACATTGTCCAGATTGAACTTCTTTAGCAAGTCTTTTATGTACTTGGCTTGATTTATGAATGTCCCATTATCAGTTTGTTTGATTTGCAATCCGAGAAAGAATTTCAGCTCTCCCATTATGCTCATTTCAAACTCATTCTGTATACACTTAAAAAATTCTTGACACAGAGATTCATCAGTAGATCCAAAAATAATATCATCAACATAGATTTGAATTAAAAGCAGCTTGCCATTTAAAAGATTTAATAAAAAGTGTAGTGTCAACCTTCCCTTTTGAAAAACCGTTATCAAGTAGAAAAGAGCTTAGACGATCATACCAAGCACGAGGGGCTTGTTTTAAACCGTATAGAGCTTTCTTCAACTTGAAAACCTGATCTGGGTTTTTGAAATCCGTGAAACCTGGAGGTTGTGCTACAGAAACTTCTTCTTTTATAAAGCCATTTAAAAAAGCACTCTTCACATCCATTTAAAAAAGTTTGAAATCATGAAAACATGCAAATGCACATAGCATACGAATGAATTCTAATCTCGCAACTGGGACATAAGTCTCATCGTAGCCGATACCTTCTTCTTGATTGTATCCTTAAGCTACGAGTCGAGCCTTATTACGAGTCACTAAACCATTCTCATTCAGTTTGTTTCGGAATACCCAACGGGTGCCAATGACCGGATGATCAACAGGCCTGGGAACAAGTTTCCAAACTTGATTCCGTTCAAATTGGTTTAATTCCTCTTGCATAGCATCTATCCAAAAACTATCACTACATGCTTCATCAATAGTTTTGGGTTCTAGCTGTGAAATAAATGCAACACTAGAAATAATATCTCTACAGGATGTACGAGTACTTACTCCCTTGGTAATATCACCAATTACCAAATCCTTTAGATGATTTGCTGTAAATTTCAACCTTTTTGCTTCATTCTGAAGGTAGCTGGTTCCTGGATCTTCTCTAGGAGGTTCAGCTAGTGCAGAGCTTGGATGAGAATCAGCTGGTGTTGAGCTTGGTACAGATGTATCTTCGTCATTGTCATCAATCGTTATTTGATTTAATTCATCAAAGGTGACATTGATTGACTCTTCGATGATCATGGTACGTTTGTTGAAGACTCTGTATCCTTTGCTCTTGGCCGCATAACCTAAAAATATACCTTTACCGGCCTTTTCATCAAATTTTCCTAAATTGTCTTTTGTATTAAGAATAAAACATTTACAACCAAAAATTCTAAAGTATGAAACTGAAGGAATTCTATCAAACCATAACTCAAATGGAGTCTTCTTCGATTTGGGTCGAATTAGAACTCTATTGAGAACAAAGCAAGCCGTGTTGACAGCTTCAGCCCAGAAATATTTGGGTAGACTAAACTGGTTTAACATCACTCTGGCCATTTCGGTTAGAGTTCTGTTCTTACGTTCTACAACTCTATTTTGTTGTGGAGTCCTAGGGCAGGAGAACTCATGAATAAAACCGTGTGTGTCACAAAATTGCTCAAAATCAGCATTCTCGAATTCGCCACCATGATCGCTTCTTATGCGAGTGATCATGTAACCTTTTTCATTCTGTACTTTCTTGCAAAAGGCGACAAATTCAGATAATGCATCATTCTTGCGTGTCAAAAAATATACCCACGTGTATCTAGAAAAATCATCTACAATTACGAAAGCATAAAGTTTACCTCCGAGGCTAACAACTCTGCTAGGACCAAATAAGTCCATATGAAGCAATTGTAGAGGTCTAGTAGTATATACTGCGTTTACTGACTTGAAAGTGGATCTGGTAGCTTTGTTCCTTTCACATTGACTGCATACCGAATCCTTCTTGAATGTAATGTCCGGTAAACCGCGTACTAGCTTCTTTGTAGATAATCTTGATATTGTATCCATATTAGCGTGACCGAGTCTCATATGCCACAGATGACTCTCATCACTCTTGGCCATTAAGCATCTACCTAAAATGTTAGTTTCTTCTAACAAATAGAAAACATATATATTGTCTTCCCTGATACCTTCAAAGATAGTACTACCAGTTGAGCCATCAACTATAGTACATTTGTCTTTGCCAAAGTTGATGCCATAACCATGATCAGCTAGATGACTTATGCTGAGTAGGTTATGTTTCAACTCGATAACCAGACAGACATCCTTAATTACAGGATAGGAAGACTTACCAACATCACCGATACCAAAAATATACCCTTTCAAATTATTACCGAAGGAGACATAGCCTTCCTTCTTTTTCTTCGACAGTGTTGCAAATAGGGTAGCGTCACCGGTCATATGTCGTGAGCAACCGCTGTCGAGGATTCATTTGCTTCTAGCATGTGAAGGGTGTTCCACCTACAAAATAGTTTGTAGATGAAACCTTTGGTACCCATTTCTTGTAGGGTCCTGAATTGTTAGCTTTAGGTATCCAAGCATAAACATTTAGATCTACAAGCTTTCTCATTCTACATGCAGATGATATATGATCAATGAGGCCACAATAATGACATTGTGCATGTCGAGTGTTGAAAGCTGAGTGGTGTGCATGGTTGGTAGGTTTGGATTTTCTAGTATAGAAGAAAGCATACCTATAATCTTGTTTGGGCTTGACCTTTTGGGGTAAAGGTTTGATAGGGTTAGGTCTGACAGTGTTTGGCTTGGGAATGTTCCGATTTCTCGGTAAGTGACACGTGTTAGGGTAGGAAGCAGCAGGCTCAGGCTATTTTCCTAACCTAATTTCCAATCTTTTGGAAGTGTCATACAACTTAGTATAATCAGAAGTAAGTGATTCCATTCTGATTTGTGCACATTGAAGACTTTTCTTCTCTATAGAAAGTTCTTTCTTGAGTTGGTCAATAATTTTGTCTTTCTCTTCAGATGACTTGGTAGTCTCGTGTAATAAGAGCTTTATTGAAGAAAGCTCACCAGACTCATTAATATTATTTCTAACCTCAGCTAGTAGGTCGGTAAGTCTACATATTTCACCTTTGTACTCTTTGAGTACCTTCTTAGAGGTCTGATACTTACTACGCAGTTTCCTGTAATCAGTCATCAGGTCACTGAAGGCATCTCCTAATTGCTCAAAGGTGAAGTCATCATAAGTTTCTACAGGTTCAATAGGTACCTGATCGGTTGCCATGAAGCATACATTTGCAGCAGCCTCTGAGTGTTCGTCTTCTGAGTCGCTGGCTTCACTCTCATGCCATATGCTGGTGTTGGCATATTTCCGAGATGTTGATCTTTTCAGGTTCCCTTTTTCATACCTATTGTTCTTCTTGTTCGATGATGAGTTTGTGGGACAATCCTTCTTTATGTGTCCCTTCTTCTTGCAGCCATAACAGACAGCATCTTCTTGGTACCAGTTGTTGCTGTTGTTCTCTTTGACTCTCTTCTCACGTCTCATGAATCTTTTGAACTTCCTTGCTAGGAGAGCTTGATCTTCAGCGTCAGATCTACTGCTGTCTGAGTCATCTTCAGCAGCTTTTCTGTGCTGAGCCTTGAGGGCGATAGTCTTCTCCTTTGGTGCAGGCTCTTCAAAATCTTGTAGCTCCAGTTCATGAGTGAGTAGCTTACCCATGAGTACTTCGAGGGACATAGTTGTGAGGTCGTTCCCTTCAATGATTGCAGTAGCCTTTGGAATCCAGTTCTTGGTGAGAGCTCGCAGGAGTTTGCGAATCTTTTTATGGTTACTGTAATCTTTGCCTAGGAAGGACAAAGGATTTACAATATCCAAGAATCTCTCGAACATTTGTGTAACTGTTTCGTTGGGCTTCATTTTGAACACCTCGTACTCTTGAGTAAGTCTGCTGACTTTAGATTCCTTGACTTGAGTCGTGCCTTCATGTGTGACTTCGAGTAGCTTCCATACTTCATTAGCCGTTGTGCAGATAGACACCCTGTTAAATTCAGTTCTGTCTAAAGCACAAAAGAGAGCATTAATGGCACGTGCGTCAAGACTGGCCCTTTTCTTTTCTTCCTCTGTATATCTGTTATGGGGTTTTTCAACTAAAACTCCATCAACATTTATACGAGGTGGCTTTTGATAGCCATCAAGAACAATGGACCATAAATCAAAATTAAGAGATTTCAAGAAGAAACTCATCTGTGTTTTTCAATATGTATAATTTGTACCATCAAACAGTGGGGGTCTGTTTGTGGCCTGGCCTTCACTTGTGAATTTTACAGTTGCCATGTGTTGTGCTGTGATCTATATAACAGTTAATTAAAATAAATAAATAATTGCACTGTTACCTTTGCTTTACCTGTAACACCTGCTCTGATACCAATTGTAGGAACGAAATAGTAAAGCGTAATACTCTAGAGAGGGGGTGAATAGAGTTGGCAGCGGAATAATGCTAAATAAAAATGTTAGCAGCACAATCACAGAATATTAATCACAACTGAAATAATGTAAAGGCAAAGTTAAGAGAGCAAACGCAAAGACAGCGATGTATACTGGTATCCCTCTGTTGAGGACTAATCCAGTCGGTAGAACTCTTGCTACCAGTTGAATCCACTATTGGAAAAATTGCAAGTTTTCTTACGAAGTCCTTGCAACTTCTACAATGCGAGCTTTGATACGAAGAACTCGTCCAACTTCAAATGTGAAGAGGTATTCTTCAATCAAGCCTTCTGATTACAATCTCTCAGAAACTTCTAGACCGTACCGCACTGGCAAATTGACTAGAGGATTGTAACTGGCTTGGGATCTGAAATTGAAAGCTCTAGAAAACTCTTTGGAAGACTGAAAGCTTTAGATAGAGAGAAGATTGAAAGTGAATGAGTGAGTTGAAATGATCGAAATCCTTCTCTATTTATAGGAGTTCCAAAGGCAGACTTCTGTCAGAATTCGGGCAGAACTCTTTGAGCAAATCTCGGTCAAATTCGCAACTGCAGGAGGACCAAGTTCCAGAGATTCAAAATCACAACGGCCACCAACCGAACTCTGGCCGAACTCTGGCCGAACTCTGGCCGAGTTCTGTCAGGGTTAGGTTAGGGTTTTTAAAAATAGGTTTTGGTGATTTTTGAAAACCTTTTTGAAAACCTTTTTGTAAACATTTTGATAGGTCATTTTAAAAACATTTTGAACTATTTTGGGGATAGCCTATTTGCCAGTACGACTCGGTGTACAACATATTCCTAGACTCAAATAAAATGAAAATTATATTGCATAGGAAATACAGACTCGAGTAGGCAAACCGATCTTCAGTCTTGAACGGAGTAGATAGCCAATCTTGCTTATGTCCAAGAAACCGAGATGTCCCAACTAGCTTTGTATATCCAGACAGAGTTTGATCAATTATTAAAATCAAGTTGACCATATGACCAATGGGCCAACAGTGTCATCTCCGGATCATACCCCATCTCCTCAACCAAGTCCAAGGTTTATTCTCTCGCAGCTGATTGACCGTCCCCATAATGCATCCAGTGAAGTTTTCACTACACTGGCGATTCCTACCTCTTCTCAAACTGAGTTGTATTTCCTTGGTGAGGTACCCATTTCTGTTGCTCCACCAGTACCAGCAAATACCTCCCAAATGGTTGCCCTATTTCAAGAAATTTTGGAGTTCCAGAAGGCTCAAGCTGAAGCCCAGCAGGAACAGATAAATATCACGAGAGAAGTCATGAAGAACGTTAATGATGTAGCCTTAGCTATCTTAAACCAAGTTGGAGCGGAACCTCGTCCTAGGAGGGATACCCCTGAATCTAGAAGATATTTGAGCCCTATCCGGTAGTCATATCGTAAGAAGCTATTGGTTTGTGACTACTGTAAAAGGCTTGGTCACCAAGCCAATATTTGTCGCAAGAGATTAGGAAAATGTTTGGCATGTGGATCTGTTAAACATCGGGTAAAGGACTGCCCCTTATCTTTCCATCAAACCAGAGCACCTCAGAAAAGTTCTGGAAACTTTGAGGAAGGAGAAGTTGTATGGTAAGCTTTCCAAATGTGAATTCTTTCTAGACAAGATGAATTTTTTTGGCCATGTTATCATAGGAGAGGAAATTTCGGTGGATCCGAAGAAGATAGCCGCTGTTGAGAAGTGGTCTAGTCCAAGCTCAGTTGCTGAAATCAGGAGTTTCTTAGGCTTGACTGGCTACTACCGGAAGTTCGTAAAGGATTTTGCCAGAATTGCTGAGCCGATGACGAAGCTCACTCGGAAGAATGAAGAGTTCATCTGGACGGACAAATTGCCAGGCATCATTTGAGGAGCTGAAGAAGAGGCTTACCACTGCACCAATCCTTGCGCTACCCACAGGAACTAGTAGTTTCTCAATCTACAGTGATGCCTCAGGAAAAGGACTGAGTTGCATTCTTCAACAAAATGGGAAAGTGATTACTTATGCATCTAGACAATTACGAACTCATGAGAAGAACTATCCCACACATGATCTGGAGCTTGCTGCAGTTATCTTTGCTTTGAAGCTATGGAAGCATTATCTCTATGGAGAGAGAGTAGAAATATATACAGACCACAAAAGTCTGAAATATGTTTTCACTCAGAAGGAGCTGAATATGAGACAAAGAAGATGGCTGGAGCTGATGAAGGATTTTGACATCGACATACAGTACCACCCAGGTAAGGCTAATATGGTTGCAGGTGCACTTAGTCGATACCCAGTGGCGATGTTCTTAACTAAGGAGCGACACTTGTTGGAGGACATAGAGAAGCTTGGACTAGAGATTGTACTACCTGAGGAAAAGATGAAGGAACTGGGGCAAAAAGCTATTGTACCTGGAGCTGACTCAACCATGATGCAGTTGCAATTGCGTTCAAGTCTTATGGACAAAACCAAGGAGACACAATTCCAAGACGAGACGCTTTGCAAACTCAGAGATGAAGTATTGGCAGGAACACTTGAAGGATTCTCTATCGCCAGTGACGGAGTATTGAAGAATAGTACAAGACTTTGCGTACCAACTGGCGAACTGAGGAACGAGCTTATGCAAGAAGCGCACCAGTCGCAGTATTCCATACATCCTGGAGCTAATAAGATGTATCGGGATATGCGTACCATTGTTTGGTAGTATGGAATAAAGAAGGATGTGTCCAGATTTGTGGCTAGATGCTTGATTTGTCAACAAGTGAAGGCTAGCAGACAGAGAACCGCAGGACTTCTACAGCCACTGGACATTCCAGAGTGGAAGTGGGAGCATATAACAATGGACTTTGTGTCAGGATTGCCTCGATCCCAAGGAGGAAAGGATGACATTTGGGTTATTGTGGACCGACTGACGAAGTCAGCCCACTTTATTCTTTTCAAAGTTGGTCTATCCACCGAGAAGTTGGCAGCACTGTACATGCGACACATCTACCGGATTCATGGAGTTCCGGTAAGTATTGTGTCTGACAGAGATACTAGATTTATCTCTCACTTTTGGAAGAGTTTGTATGACAGCTTGGGAACACAACTGAAGTTCAGCACCGCCTACCATCCCCAGACTGATGGACAAACGGAGAGAACAATCCAGACGCTAGAAGATATGCTGAGATCTTGCGTCTTGGAATTTGGAGGGTCTTGGGAAGACCACTTGCATTTGGTAGAATTCTCCTACAACAACAGTTACCAAGCTAGCATTGGTATGACACCATTTGAAGCTCTTTATGGACGTCGTTGCCGCACTCCACTTGCATGGGACGACGTAGGAGAAAGAGTACTGCTGGGGCCAGAAATGGTAACTGACGCAGCAGAGAAGGTAAAGGTGATCAGGGACAAGCTCAGGATTGCCCAAGACAGACAGAAGTATTGGGCGGATAGCAGTCGTCGACCACTGGAGTTTGAAGAAGGAGATAGTGTCTTTGTGAAGATTTCTCCTACCAGAGGAACTATCCGATTTGGCAGAGCTAGGAAGATGAGTCCCAGATATATCGGACTATTTGAAGTTTTGAGACGAGTTGGAAAAGTAGCGTACCGGTTAGCTCTACCAGCTAATCTTGAGAGTGTGCACAACGTCTTCTACGTATCACAACTCAGACGCTATATTCCGGATCCGAGTCATATTTTAGATAATTCAGAGCTGAAGATTGGACTTAACCTTTCAGTGCCAGAGAAACCAGTAGCAAGCGTAGTCAGAGGTGAGAAAAAGATCAGAAAATTGAGTCATCACATAACTCCTATTTCTTATCTTTTCGTTCTAAACTTGACTGATGCTGCTAAGTTAGCCTAGTTTTGTAAGCTATTTCTTTATCAAGCTTGATCATGACAGTATTTTATTGGGTGCACCCACTAATATATTGTCTAATCAGGACCGGTGCATGATGGTCTGATCAACCTCGTGTACTTTGGTTCGTTTTTGTATTTTTCTGCATGGATGATATCATAAATGAAACTTGTCCTTAAACCGTCTCATCCACGACTGCCTTGAAAATTCTTATTGTTGGACCTGAGTTACGGGCGTAGTACCCGTACCTGTTTGATTTGAGTTTACTCCTAACCCTGCCTTTAATTTCGAGGACGAAATTTTCTAAGGAGGAAAGATTGTGAAACCCAGAATTTTAGAATTATTTAATTATTGGTTTGTAGTGTAATTTTTGTTTAATTATTATATTATTATTATTATTATTATCTATTAGTTGGGTTTAAGAAAAATATTATTTTTAAACTATCGTTTGGATTTTGTTGGACCTGACCTGTTCTGACCCATCCAGACCCAGTCCGAACCCGAACCCAAATCTGAATCTATTTTAAAATTTTTAGGAATTATTTATATAGCATTACAAATTTTCTAAGAGAAGAAAATAAAATTATTACTAATTAATTAAAGTATTTATATAAAAAAATATTCTTATAAAATTTATTAAAATTTTATTCTCTTTCATTCTCCAGCAAGAGTATTCTTTTGTAGTGTTACAACTTTATTAAACTTTCAACTCTCAACTTAAACTCATATCCTCTCTTTAATTTTAATCCTGAGAAAAGAAAGAAATTTCTTAAACTTTCATTTCATTTAAATCTCTCTCTCACACTCTCATTTGTTTGGAAAGGAAACTTTTCCTTTCTCACCCGTTCGGCCCTTGGCCGACCCCTCGGCACCAGGCCGCCGACCTCCCGACTCCTTCCCTTCCGAAACCGTCGGCCAACCAGGTCTCTTTCCATTCCATAACTCCTCTTTCCCCCTCATCCCACGTTTCCCTCTCTCACCCCCTTATTTCACTCCCCTTCTTTCACTCCAGCACATTCACCTCCTCAACTCCCTCCATTATATACACCCATACACGTTCATTTCTCTCAGCCAAGAGCACAACCCCATAACCCCTCTTATTTTCCTCACCTACTCCAACCCTCCCCACTCTCTTTTCTCATTCTAAAACTAACACCACCAAACCACCACTCCTTCCCCCTCTCGGCCGAGTACTCCCGCTGTCCACCCTCGGTCTCTCCGCCAACCCGCGAGTCGCAGCCGCGCCCCGACTCTCCGGCGCCCATTACCGCCGCCCGCCGTTCCTGGCCGCCGTGCCCCTTATCAACACACCCGCGACCCGCCGGACCCCGATCCAGCCCGCGCCCTGCGCGCTATTCCCGTCGGCCGCCCCCGTGCCCGGCCAACACCCTCTCTGGCACACCCAGCCCGTCCGGAGCCTTCATCGGCTGCGTGCCCTAGCATCGCCATCCCGAGCCGTGCCCCGCTGATCTGGACAGCACTGTCCAGCGCTGTCCACGAGTTTCCGAGTTCGTTTTCGCGGATTCACGCGTCCCGAGTCCGAGGCAACCCTTCAGATTTCGTCGATTTGGGTAATTTCTGGTTAATCATAGTAGTTCGTCCCTCCCGTGTCTGTGATGAGATTGGTCCACGAATTTCCTTTGGGAATTTGATTTTTGGGTTACGTTTTGCTTCTGGGATAAAACTTTCGGGAAAGCCTCTGTTAGTTTGGTTTTGATTTTCCGAAACTTTCGGAAATGAATTCTGTGAATTTTTGGTTTTCGGATATTTTTCCGAATTTGTGCTGTGATGTTTTCTGGGTTGGTTTCGGATTTCCGAATTCGTTTCGGGTTGTTCCGAATTAATACTGGGGATGATTATGGTTATTTATATATATATTTTGGGTTTCCCTGGTTTGGGAATTATACTGGATATTATGGCACGCTTTTCCAGTTTTTGGGTTGACCGAAAATAGAGAAAATGCTGTCGGATTTTCCATAAAATTTAATTATAATTTTCAAATGATTTTAAAATGGTTTTCGAAAAATATTAATATTTGGATTTTGGGGCGACGACCGTATTGGTCAATGGTCCCTGGCTAAGTGCAAACGAAACCGGCTTCGCCCGGACGTTGAGGCATTAGCCTATATGACGATTAGACCAATATCTGAGACTCATAAATAATTTAATTTATTTTTATTATTTAGTTTATTCATAATTAAATTATAGGAAGATTTTAGAACTAACAACTGTTTCGTCTTATTTCAATTTTTGTAAAATAAATTGTATTGGGCAGAAGCCCAGCTTTTCTATTTTTCTCTGTGGCCTGTAATTTTGTAGCGTAGGTTTTCTGTCATTTTCTGGTTTTTGCTGATTTTTAGCGTACGCGTAAATCAAAAATAAATATTATTTTGAATAGAAAATTAATGAAGTTTTCTCACATTAAAATTTACAAGCTTTTAATATTTTAATAACGATCATGTTTTCTCATTAAAACAAGAAACTTAGTTTTATATGTATAATTACGAAAATACAAAGATTTTACCAATTAAATTGGTAACTGCGAGTTTTTCCAAAATAAAGGTTAAATTGATCTTTTCCTCGTAATTCATTACAACGCACCGATAATCGTGTTTTTGTTTGTGATTACATAAATAAAGATTAAAATTGATTAGGACACAACTTAGAGATTGCAACTAGCATAGTTAGTTTGGTAACTCTGGAATCTGAGTCAACTTCTCGAATGTAGGATTTCGAGGACGAGTCTAAATCCCATCTCGAAGTCTTCAACCCTTCAAGTCCAGTACAAATTTGAGGCAAGTACAGTTTGTGTTAGTTTACAATTATTTAGTAATCGTTTTAATGCAAGTTTAAACCACGATGCAACACGGAACTCTCTCTGAGAGCACTGACTGTAACTACTGTAACTACTGTAACTGTTTGGGGACTGGGGGAGTAGTGTAATGAGTATGACCACATCCAAATTACTGTAACAACTGTGTTAGCTTACCCCTCTTACACACGGGGATAAGCCATATCATTCACTGTACAACCCAAGCCGGTCATATTCATTACCTATTCACATCACAATGTTTTAACTGCTGAAGAACTGTTTATTTTCAAATTGTTTAAAAGTGCATGATTCTATTATTATTTCAATTGTCAAATTAGCATGAATTGTACTTTGCTCCCTCCTGACTGGAGACCCAACATTTTTAGGTATCACTGATGATGCTTTGTTCCGCGGTATTATTCCCGAGATCCCAACTAGAGGACGATGATCTCGAGACTGATGAGCTGGTTGCCTAGATTTTCTTCTTCTTTTATAATTTATGATGTTTGTGGAAAACAATGTATTTCAGATGTATCTTTCATTTTGTTGTAAAAGTTTTAAACTATTCGAATTATTAAAGTTGTGGTAATTAGACTGTGTTGTTAATTACCTGCATGAGTGATACAACTTACTGCCGCCGTCTCAACAACGGTGCAGGCTGGGCATGATCCGATTCGACCCAAGAAATTGGGACCGGGTCGTGACAACGACTCTCATGCGGTTTGAGTGTGATGACTTTCATGCGGCTCATGAGTACAACAGTTGGGATACGTGGCTGGACACGTGTCAAAAGCCGATCATATCTCAATAATTCAGATCGACTGCAATCAAAGTAATCTCTAGATTGGGTCGAATCCCAATAATCATAACAAATAGTGGGGACACGTGGCTGAGAATGATTCAGATCTATTCATTCAGATTTGCAAACGTCAACAAATCATCATGATGCAGATTTCTTGCAATCAGCATTAATTACTTATTGGATTCGGCACAATCTACATTAATGACCCAGATTCAACACATTCAGGATTAATGGCCCAGATTGATTAATCAGGAGGCCGTCGACTTTTGAGAGGGGGCAATCATTGCAAACCCTAATGATGCCCCCACTCTTATAAATAGCAAGGTGCCATTCCCTTGCGAGGAGAGACAGAGAAGACATACAGAGAGAGAAGATTCTCTGATAAAAAAAAGAGAGATACACAGAGATCCAGAGAGCCAGAGAGAGAGTAGAAAGAGATCAAAAGGAGTGCATTTCTTCATCAACGCCAAGCAGTTCTTCTACAGAGCCAAGGCTGCACCCGATCGTCCAAGGAGTAAGGCAGAGCTGCCGTCGCTTTCCCGAGCCTCTATCGTCACCCCCCAGAATCTAAAATAAACAATTGTACTTAGATTACTGTATCTAGGTTTTCGTCCCTAGGCTTTCTTTGTACAAGCGAGTTTGTATTGTGAAGTAAAAGTCCAGTCCTCCGATAATTGTTCTGTTCTTTTATATTTCATGGCAAACAGATTCATAATACAAACTCGCTCGTACAAAGAGAGCCTAGGAATAAAACCTAGTAAAAGCAATCTAAGTACAATTGTTTAGTTTTTCTGGGGGGTGATGGTAGAGGCTCGGGAAAGTGATATCAACTCTGCTTTACTCCTTAGACGATAGGACGTAGCTTCTGCTCTGGAAAAGAAATGCTCTTTTTGTGTGCGGAAGTTGCTAGTCTCTCTGCTCAGGCTCTGTGCATATAACTCTGTCTTTTGCAAAGGAATAATCCCGTGCTATTTATAGGGCTTTGTGATAAGTAAGGTGTGCAGTAATTGCTCCTTGAAAAGCGGACGGTTGGGGTTTGGTTAAGATTAGCCTTGATCTTGTTTGTTGGAAATCAATCTGGGCTATTTATGTTGATTGCAACAAATCTGCATTGTTTGTTGGAAATTGATCTGGGCAGTTATGATCATTGCAATAAATCTGCATTATTTTTTGGAAATTGATCTGGGCAGTTATGATGATTGCAATAAATCTGCATTGTTATGATTTGTTGGTTGCTGAATCCGAGTGGATAAGTCTTAGTCAATCTTCTGCCACGTGTCCCAACTATCATTTATGCTGCGAGTCGCATGAATGGGGCGTCCTGGCAGAGCCGCATGAGTGAGGTCTGCTAATTGAGCCGCATGAGGGTGGCCTCACAACCGAGCCGCATGAGGATGGCCTCATAACTGAGCCGCATGAGGGTGGCCCCACAACCGAGCCGCATGAGGATGGCCTCACAACCGAGCCACATAAGGATGGCCTCCAACTGAGCCGCATAAGGGTGGCCTCCAACTGAACTGCATAAGGATGGCCTCCAACTGAGCCGCATGAGGGTGGCCCCCAACGGAACCGCATGAGGGTGGCCCCCACAACCGAGCCGCATAAGGGTGGCCGTCCATCTGAGCCGCATAAGGGTGGCCCCCATAACTGAGCCCATGGAAGTCTTTGAAGCGATCCGCATAAGGAACTTTGGAATTGGTGGATTGTGCCAGCCAAAAAGATTTTTCTCGTATCTCTAGGGGCACGTCATTATGTCAGAGTCATTATTTTACCTTTATGTCAGAGCTGTCAATTCCTCGTGTCAGAGCTGCAGCATTACGTCAGAGCATTTAATGAGCCAGCTGCACTGAGTAGTTATGGCCAGCTGTAGAGGCCTATTTTTGAACCGCATAGGGCCACGTGGCTTTTCCCGAGCAGCATGGAGCTATCGGGGCCTTTCGAGCCGCATGAAGCTCTAAGGGTCTTTTGAGCCGCATGAGGCTCTAAGGGACTTTTGAGCCGCATAAAGCTCTAAAGGATGTTTGAGCCGTATGAAGCTCTAAGGGACTTTTGAGCCGCATGAGTCTCCCTCTGTTTTTGAGCCGCATGGACTTTCCTGTTCTTTTCCATGCTTCTACAACCGAACGACAGGGATCCTATTTAGAGTCACAAAATTACAAGTAAACAAACATAGTCACCTTGATAAATGAGGGTTTGTGGATGGAGGCATCACAAAATTATAAGCCCATACCCCTTGTTCTCGTGGCCGCAGAGCACCAAGTCTGTGCCTCTCTGAAGCTCTTCCCTGCTCTTGATGTTATCGGCCCCGTCTTCTGAAGGATGGAGGTTTCTAGGGTTAGGGTTAGGGTTTGGGGGCTGGTTAGGGTTTAGGATTTGGACGGAGGAGGAGTACGGGAGATGTAGATGAGGAGAAGAGATTTGGAAGGAGGAAGGATTTGGGGGTTTTCTGTAGTCGATTTTTTCAACCCAAAGAGGACGAGAAGGGAAGAGGAGAGGAGAAGCGGAGAAGGGAACGAGGAGGAGGAGAGAGAAGACTCTTCTGAAAAGGTAGATTTTATGTAGTCGAATTTTCGAAGGGGAGTGGGAACTGAAATGTTAGAGCGGGGGTTCGAGCAGGCGCTTGAGCATTTTTATCACTTTTTATAACGATTGCTTCAAACAACGTTACATATGTTCTAATCTTACATAACGTTTAGCGCCAAAAATCATTATAATAGGCCAAAAACTCTTCAAACCTGTCATATTATGTGCTGTTGTAGAAATTCTATAACGCTTATAAACGAACCGTTCTAATTACTTCTTGTCAAATGTTATAATAGGGTCTTTTTCTTGTAGTGAAATCTAGAAAAATCCTAAAAATTGTAGAAACTACTTCTAGGTGTCTACAGGCTAAATAAAAGAGTTTGGCCTCTAAATCTCTTCGTGTGACCCCACAGTAAATCCCAAAAGCCTATGGAAAAATAAATTTTATAGGTTTTAATTATTCAAAATTTTCCAAAAAATTCAAAAAAACCCAAAAAAAAAGAAATTTATAGAAAATATTTCTAACTATCTGGAACTTAATAAAAAAATATTTGATCAAAAATACCCTTGTGTGACCATATAGAAATTTCTAAAATATTATAATAATAATAATTCTATAGACTAAAATTATCTAAAAATTACCAAAAGTTACAGAAAATTCTAAAATAATAAAATAACCTGTATGGGGCTATCTAAGGACCATAGAGACCATATATAACCTAATATCAATATGTCTCACTTATAGACCTAGGTACATACCATTGGGATCTCAAAATCAAATTCCTACAAAAATCCCTAGTTTTTTATTTATTTAATTATTAATCAAGATAGAAATTTTTGTAGCGGATGCTACAACCTACCCCCCCAAAAATATTTTTGTCCTCAAAAATCAAATGTCACAATAATATAGTATATAACTCCTATAAGCAATCTCATGATAACTCTTAGGCTAAATCATAGAGAGATAATGTTTGGAAAAATTCAAAGAACTAAATCGATGACATCTAACCAACTAATTACCCTCCTACCCTTAATATCGCACTATGTCTTGTATCAACCATTGCTAACTGAAAGGAATGAAAAGGACATGGTTAGAACGATAGATGCAAATATATCAAAGAAATCATGGACAGAATCAAGCATGATGAATAAGAGAGACGATGATAGAAGACTCATTGGGTTGAGAATCCTATTTGTGGATGATATAACTCTCCTAGGAGTTATCCTATCTTCAATTCTATTCGCAGGCTCATAGCTAGTACTACTAAGTTGAAGTACTAACCATGAGTTTGCAACCTTATGTGAAGCCTGACCTGCATGGGCCACCATAAAAACTTGTCACGACCCGTACCCACTTTTCGGGATGCGAGCATGTGGGCAAGTCCAGCCTACACCGCAACATCGATGGTAGTACACTATTTATGATAAGCATTATCCATAACAAGTACACATTTCACATATATCAACCACAACTAAGTCATGATAAAGAGATTAAACATGAAGTCTCAATAAATAATTTAAAGAAAAATCTACTACAACTCAAGATACTCGAAAACAAACCCGCTAGAAATAAATACAAAAGCAACTAGAACTAATGTCCTCTAAGCCCACTAGCTAAGAATAATACGAAAGCGCATAAAAAAGAAATATGTTACTCCCCATCAGAAGAAGCAACCAGCACATTGATAACGTTAGTGTCACCAAGATACGCACCATAAACCTCGGGACAAACTATGTCGTCTAAAGCTGAAAAATAGTTATCTAATCAGGATTGGACAAGATCACCATAAACTACATTACACAAATAATATACAACCATGAAGAAACACTAAGAAGGAAGATAGACTATAGATATGACACAATATGATAAGAAAAGTATTACTATGACATGATAACGAAATAGACTCGATGGAAGACAAATAATAACCAATATAGAAACAATGATCAAGGCACGTGTACTGTGTGTTTTAGAATACAAGTTTTCCATATGTAAATAGGTTATGACATACGGCAGTCGGTACATGTGGTGCAACGACTGCTATCAACATTGATATTGAAAAAAACTTGTACATTGCGTAGACCACATGTATACTAGTTGTATTTTCCCTCCCGACTCTCTCACAATTAAATATGATCACTTGGCATTAACTTTAAACTTGAACATTGAACATTGAACATGGAATATTGAACATTAAGTGAACATGTATGGTCATGAAAACAAGTATAACTCTCGTGCACAGTAATAAAAATGATAAGACTAATAGTTTAAGAAAAATAACAACATGTAGCATAAAATAAATGCAACATAGGTCATATTGATATTTGTTTTGCTCCAAAAAAGGATGAGGTTGCGACTCAAGACGTTGTTCGATCTACTCCGACACATAAATGATCATAAGTTAGATGTAAAAATCCCACTATAAAAATCCTAGAAAGTGGCTAATGGTTTAACATAATTAATTCTATTTAATTTTAGAAAAAAATCATATCAAAACCTAATTTAATCAAATATAATTCTTAAATAAAAATTAAACATAAATTTTTGGCCAAAAAAATCACGGTTACCAATTCGGGACCTGTGACACGCAAATCGAGGCATACTATTGACTAAGTGGTTAAACAATATGAACTCAATAACTTGAGTGTGCAATCAAGTAGATTTCAGTACCACGAGTGCACTAGAATTGACAATGCCACAAAATCATGATTTGGTCAAAGGTATCGCCATTATGGCTAACCGTGACCAAATCGATGAATCATCGACCAAAATTGAGTTCTACGAATTAGTTAAAATACTAGATAAAAGTATTAATTTTTGGAAAAATTATATGTCGTAGATATCTGTGTCAGCTTTCCACAACTTCAAACGGTTTTTGTGATTCTGATTCCTGGTTCTCCCGGAACCTTGAAAACATAAAAAATGTGTTAGATTTTGGACAACTAGCACTCCACGAATTTTTCAGAAATTTAGATTCTGAATTTATGAAATTTCTTTTGATACTCATAAAATATACCTCGAGACGGTTCCAACAAAAATATGGCGTGTGAAAAGCACGTCTGGATTGATCACAATCACTCCGTGAATTTGAAGAATCTCTAAGATCAAACCACAAAGGAGGATAGAATAATAACTAGGGTTTTTGGAAATACAATAATATATATAGGGGAGAGAGGCAGTTTAGCACCGACATGCGGGCCCCTCTGACTGACTGGATGGCTGATTGTGCTGTTGACTTTGTAAATATTTATTTTAATTGCAGAAATTTATTAAAAAAATTATTTTAACTCCAAATAAATTCAAATAAATCACAAAAAATCTAGAAAAATCCCAAAAATTCTAGAAACTACTTCTATGTGTCTACAGCCTAAATAAAAAGTTTGGCCTTTAAATCTCTTCGTGTGACCCTACAGTAAATCCTAAAAGCCTTTGGAAAAATAAATTCTATATATTTTAATTATTCAAAAATTTCCAAAAATTCCAAACAAATCCAGAAATATTAGAAATTTAAAGAAAATATTTCTAACTATCTGGAACTTAAATAAAAATATTTGATCAAAAATACCCCTGTATAGCCCTATAGAAATACCCGAAAGCTTATAAAAATAATAAATCTATAGATTAAAATTATCTAAAAATTACCAAAAGTTATAGAAAATTCCAAAATAATAAAATAACCTATATGGGGCTATATAGGGACCATAGAGACCATATATAACCTAATATTAGCATATCTCACTTATAGACCTGGGTACATACCATTGCAATCTCAAAATCAAATTTTCACAAAAATTCCTAATGTTATTTATTTATTTAATTATTAATCAAGATAGAATTTTTTTTGTAGCAGATGCTACAGGGTGGTTCAATCCTCCAAATAGTATGTGCCCTCTAGTCTAGGTGTGTGGGTTGTGGCTCTTCCGTGTAGCTGACCACTTTCCAACTTATCTAGATTATCTTTCCTAAATGACCTTTACTATTATAAAAGATTCCATTGCCTGTGATTGTCCTCCTTATTGGATCATGATTTACTGTTGACTTGATCTTGGCTTGTTTCCTATATAGAATCCTGATGCTAGTTCATGACCTGACATAGGACTCCTTGCTAGAATATGTGATTTGTACCTGATTGGATTGCCTTTGATTTTAGTACCTTATCATGTCTAGTACACGATCATGATCTAGTCCAGTCATGATTGTTCGGATACGTAGGTATCAATTGTGCTAGCTTATTGTTTCATGGAGTTTGTCTTATTATGGTAATGTAATATTATGACTGGTCATCTTGTGGTAGGGCATCGATATCATGATTGGTATGTCCAGCTTGACTTGTAATGTACATGCTTTGCTTTTGCTTGGTATATATTGTACTTGCTTTGCTCTTTCTTGGGGACGATGTATGGGGTGCACCTTATATACACAATTATTTATTTTTTATTCGTATGATTAAGCGTCTATGTTGGGTGTTAATGTATAGTAGGGAATATTGATTTGCATTGAATGTTGTAGAAGTGTTTCAAATACGGTGAGGTCAACTCAATCACATGAATGATCGCTCATGGTGCTTATAAAGAGCGAATGGGGATGAGACTAAGTTCGTTCATTATTGTTGGTAAAAGTGGTAGTATGCTAAGGACAATGGTAGTAATGAGAGTGTGTCACCTTGATTAGCCACAATGAGGTTGAATAATTGATTAATTGATTCAATACGACTGAAAATATAGAACTAACTCAACCTGTCATTGTATATACTAAAATCAAGATGTAAACTCTTGTGAATTGCTGCATATGGGCAGGTGATGTAAGATGTTCAAGCTGAGCACTTATAGACAACGATAGAGCCTAGGTCTGGGAGAGTCGCTCTATCGTGACACGTCTACATATGACGTGAGCTAGAACGGTCGATTTAAAAGAGAAAAGGGATCCCTGCTTCCATGTTATATAAGCTTCATGGATAGTATCGCGAGTCAATATTGTGGTAGGTAGCATAGGTGCCCTTAGAGACATCTGACTATGTAGGGGGCTTGGAGTGATGTTTGCTACTTTAACATTTTGACTTAGTATGATAAATACCATACAAAGGTGCATGATTGGGAAAGTGGTCAACAACAAGAGGAACTACACATTCCAGAAGGAAGATCATTAGGTTGTCTTATGATCAATTTGTAGGGTTATATACTAAAAGCTTTACTTTTGTATTAACTATATTTTCTTATCTTTTTTAAATAAGAATCATATATATGAATAAATATTTGCATATTATATTTGTTATAATGTTAATACAAGTATCTGGTATTCTATATTATAGATAATATGGTGTGGAGTGACACATAGAAGATTATATTATCAGTTTCCTATAGAATATATAAATGATTCACATCCTAGATGCATGGATTTAGATAAACCATTGGTAAGGTTATAATGTCATGCCCCAGAACTAAAATACTGAAAAGCGGGAACGAACTATGCAGCTACGTATACCAGAGTACTCCAGTAATCCGAGATACGATAGAAGATGCAAAGATATGGGGGTTACAACTACAATCCAATAGTCAATCCTAGATATCTCAATCATATACAAATGTGCAAAGTACAAGAAGTATGATTATCAGACATAAAATAGTAAATCGTCCTAAACTATGTATACATAGATGATCATGAAGCTAGTAATACAAAATGAACAACTAACAAGAGTAATAGTCATACATGATCAGCTCTATCTGTAGTCTAGAATAATGCAAATCTTGTACAAGCCCGTAGGCTCGAAGTCAAGTCCAAAACACGAGCTAAACATATGCTCGATGACTAAATGCCACAAAAAGAATAAATATAGATACTAGTAGATAAAGAAAGAAGACCCACTCATGCATCCTGGTGCTCTAGGTGGTCACCATCGAGTGGAAGGTACGAGAGATCTTCGAGCTCTGCTACTAGACCTGGCCAAACAAAACCAGTAGGATCATACCCCCAAATAACAAGTAACACAAAGGAAGCCAAACTATGAACTAAAACCAAAAATAACTAACATAACAACGGATAGGGACAAAAATAAATAAATATAAATCGACACTCATGTGCTACCAATGCTCTCATCTCGAGAATAAAAAAGACAATAAGCTAAATAACATAGGGCATAAAGTAAACAATTGGTGACATAAAGTAAACAGGGGATAAGTAAAATAAATGTGGACATGTGAACATGTAAGGTAATTCGGGCATGTGAGCATGTATAGTACATGTGAACATATAAAGTAATCAGCACATATAAGCATGTATAGTACAAGAAGCATGTAAAGTATGTGAGCATGGAATAGAACGATGAATGACGAGAAGACTTAGGAACTACTTCGGAACCGAATTACAATCCGTAAATCAAACAAGGACCGGGATTGCAACCCTTCTTCGGAACAGAACATAGTCTCTAATCGTCCATTGACAAAAGTTAAGCATAGACAGAAGCTAGCCAAAATAAGAAAAGACATGAATGGATTTCATCCATCAATTACAGCCAAGCAATGAGTACGGCTTGATACATCTCATAATCCTAATTATTAGCATATGTAGTTTGAGAAATCTAATCCAGCTACCGTCCTGCAAACTGTCCAACACATTCGTTCACGAATTATACTTATGATGAGAAGAAGACAACAGTTTCCAGCAACCTCGAGTAGTCAACAAATCCAAGATCTTCTGCACGTATTTCTTCCTCGAATTGGACGTCGTATGGACGACGATCTTCCAACTTTTCCTTATCTCAACTGTCCTTTCTTTCTTTCCTCTCGTGATGAACGAATTAGAAAAAGATGCTCTTCTTACGATACATATGATGGCCAGAGAATAAAAGGTATATATAGGCTACGGCAGGGACCGTGAGAAGAAATTTAGTTTAGGTCTCCTAACGGGTCTAGGTATCCCGTGTTCAGCCCGAACATACAACCCAGGTATTTTAATAATAGCTCAGTCTGCTAAAGAGCTACTGTTGCACTACCTTCCTAATCCTAAATTATGTTTATCGGCTCCTTCTTATAATATACATGTTTATCTCCCTATGTTAAGATATCGAATGTCCGTCAATCAAAATAAGTTACTGACAACTATATTGATGGACTTCTTTTATCCTTAAGTAGTACCACTCAACTTTATTTGTCATGTCGGATATAATCTACCTGCAGGGTTTACATAAAAATTCTTATGAGTTCCTTAAGGGGACATCATCAACCCGATACATTGAGACATGGATTTCTTTTATAATCAGCAGCCCATCATACACATAATGTCATTACCCAATTCATGGAGGTTTTTAACTCATTATGAATCTTACTCTTTTATGAATCAAAGTAATGCACACTACATATGCATGTCTATTATTATATCCGGATTAAGAGCACAAACATCCATAATAACTGAGGTATTTATTCTCTTATGTAGTCAGCACAAAGAGAACAACCTCAAGTGATCTTGTTCAACACACACAAAGTGCACTAGTATAAACCTATAGTCAAGATAGACTAATGCCAGATTATATTACAACCTTACCAATGGTTTGTCCAAATCCATCTAGGTTGTAAACCATTTATATATTCTACAAGGGACTGATAATATGATCTTCTGTGTGTCACAACACAGCAAATTATCTACAATGTAGAATATCAGACACTTGCATTAACATATAACAAAAATAAAATGCCAATATTTGCCTATATGATTCTCATTCAAAAAAATAGAAAAATATAGTTTATACAAAAGTGATGTTTTAGTATATAACCCTAACAAGGCCACCATATAACAATACGACAATGTACAGGAATCAAGAGTGCGCCATGACATGCCATTATATCAATCTAAGATGGGACAATAAAATGTACTGTGTAATAAAATTCGGGAAAGCATGACATTATATAGTAGAAAGCATATCATGGCATATAATAAGAAAACATATCATGGCATATATAGGAAAATAATAGGAAAGATAAAAAAATGGAACAAAATTAGAAAATATGAAACTTGGAAGTCATGACAATATCTGGCGGTATACTTCAGTATACCGACAATATGTCGGTCTGAGACCCCCACAAGCTTCTATCAAAATAATGTGCAGTACCGGTATACCGTCGATACTGACCAGTACACTGATGGTATACCGATAATGGGGACACCAAAAGTTGTTGTGACGAAAATGTCAAAAATCGGCATGCCGTCGGTAACCGTTCCTGCTCGAACAATAATACCGAAGGCATGAAATAAGTTTCAAAATCCAGAATACATTCCGAAAGTTACAGAAATTAGGTATAATGATGAAAACAATACTAGAGAAAGTCTTGTATAGCAAGTATACTAAGTCTCATGGCAATCACTCTGGTATTGTTCCTGATATGAAGTTTTTCTACTTAAAAAATAACAAAATTTTGTAAGAAACCAAAACCCAGTACAAACCAAATTTTGAGACGGTCAAATAAACAAAAATCTCAAGAGAAACGTATTCAGTAAAGAATATATTAGGCAATAATGAACTATCAATACTAAGAAAACAATTAAAAACATCAGTAAATCAATATTGTTTAGTAGTTCGGCAAGATGTACTTGCCTAAATAAGCTTTCAGTCTAACTCTTCTACTCTACCACCAACAGGGGGTTCAGAAACCATACTCTGAGACCTCGAAACCAAGCTCCTAGCTCACAAAAAAAATAGAGAGAAAACGAAGAGAGAAGAAGAGTAGAGAGAGAAAGTAAAAAATAAATTTCAAAATAAACCAAAGGCGTATATTGATAGGGTAAATTAATCATGACCGTCGGATTATGATCATGACTCGATATAGATTAATCCCATCCGTTCAAAAAAGAACCAAATATCCATTGGATAATAGAATGTATCGTTACTATTCATGAAAATATCAAAATATTATTCACGAAAATATCAAAACACTATTCAGAAAAATATCAGAAAATAGAAAATATCTAAAAGTAAAAATATCACCCGGACAATATACCTGCGGTATGCCAGTCAAGGAGATAAATATATAATTTGAGAAAATTTTAAAGTGCCCTAAAAATCAAGAAAGTACAAGTTACAGTAAAATAAATACGTATTCGTATACAAGATACTATAAGACAAGTCTCACAAATAGTGTAATCTGGTATTAGTCTATCTTGACTATAGATTTATGCTAGTGCACTTTGTGTATATTGAACACGACCACTTGAGGCTGTTCTCTTTGTACTGACTACATAAGAGATCATACACCTCAGTTTTTATGGATACTTGTGCTCCTAATCCGGATATACTTACAGACATGTATGTGTAGTGTACATTACTTTTACTCGTAAAAGAGTGAGATTTATTATGTGTCAACAACTTCTATGAATTGAGTAATGGTATTGTCTGTATAATAGATCGTTGATTATGAAAGGAATTTATCCCAATACGTAGGGTTGATGATGTTCCCTTAAGGAGCTCATAAGGATTGCCATATAAATCCTGCAGGTGGATTAGATACAACATGACAAATGAAGTTGAGTGATACTATTTAAGGATAAAAGATGACAATCAATATCGTTGTCAGTAACTTAATTTGATCGATGGATATTCGATATCTTAACATAGGGAGACAAATATGTATATAATAAGGAGCCCTTAAAAGTAATTTGGGATTAGGAAGCTAGTGCAACAATAGCTCTTTAGTAGACCGAGCTATTGTTAATGGTCCTGGATTTTGTGTTCGGGATGAATATGAGATGCCTAGATCCATTAAGAGACCTAACCATAGTTTCTTCTCGCGGTTCCCTGTCGTAGCCTATATATATATTCGCTATTCTTTGGCTGTCATGAGGTATAAAAAAGATCAGCTTTCTCTAAACTCATGTTTAACGTAAGGAGAGAAAGAAAGGTCAGCCAAGGAGAAAAAATGTTGGAAGATCGTCTCTCACACAACGTCCAATCTGATAAAGGAATACGGTAGAAGATCTTGAGGACATTGACTGATCGAGGTTGCTGGAAACCATCATCTACTTCTTATCACTTCATGTATAATTTGTGAACCTTAGTTTCCATTATTGAAGGGTTAGATTGCGCCTTAAACATATTCATCTTTTATTGATCGATATGCACACCAATCCGCGTCTTGGGAATCTCCAATTTCATTACAATTACCGGCCAAGTTTGATCGTGCCATTGGCCGACAACAAAATACAATTGAGTTATTATGAATGTAGGTATTCGAGTATACTTTTTCTTGAGGGATTCAGAGATACTTGAACATGATATATCTATGGATCTCGGGCACATAATTTCTTGAAACAACTGTTTCTTAATAGGATTTATCTCCACTCTTATTCCTAATAGGATTTGGTATGGAGCGTCCAAGTGCAAGTGATCAGTGGTCACACAATGTACAAAAAATATTGGCCACCACTCACCTTAGGTGAGTGGCGGTAACCTTAGGTGAGTGGCCTTGTGTAGGCACTCACCTTAGGTGAGTGGTGGTAACCTTAGGTGAGTGGGGATATTTTGGACTTGGACTCAAGTTCGTGTCCAAAGTGTGTCCAAAGTGGGAGTACACAACTAGTTGATTGGCTCAACTTGTTGTTGGCATACGATCTTCTATAAGATTGGTTTGGCTTAAAACCAACTCGAATAGGGATAAGATTCTCTATCTTCTGAATAACCACAGAATAAGAACGATCATGAAGATCTCCATCTCATGTTCTTTCATACATATGAAAGGAAAATATCTGGAAGAGTTACCTACAACTCCAACAATGCCTCTCTCCCTCTTATATTCTTGCTTGTTGCATGGTGGAGGGAGAAAGGCACTCCATAATTGTGGTTTGGTTGTGGGACAAGCGGAAGTAGATCTTGGAGGCCGGCATAATCCTAGGCTATGTACTTGAGAAGAAATGTACGAGACTTTCCTTCTCATAAGGTTAAAATATTTAGCTCGATAAGCATAGTACTTTGTTAGTCCTTGTTCCATTTTTTATCGAGCTTTTCACCATATACATACTTTGATTATGGACGTTATTATGCTATTTTTTTGTTTGTTGATTATGATTATGCTGAATTGAGATACAAGTGTTAGGCCAAAACCATAGGATATGCATCCTAGATACATTCATATACTTTGTTAAACTCATGTCGATGTTAAATAAATCGATGCAAAAGATGAATCATACAAATTTATCGACGATGTAAGAGACATTTTAACTCATCACATAGGATGATTCTTGAAACATCAAGTAAAAATTGCATAGTAAGGTGCGTGAAGTGTTCACATACCAGGGTATCGTGCATGTGTTGCAGTAAAATTTTAAATTTGTGTTACACCTACTGTACATGGATAACTTACAAGTCAAACCTTCAAGAGGGCTTGAGAGAAACTACAACCTAGACCAAGGAAAACTGAAATTCATTTAAATAAACGTCCATCCCAAATGCAAATTGTTTGGTTACATCGTTATATTCGGTACCAAAGGGAGTCACGGTTACAAGACGCAGCTTAACAAAAAAATTAGTTGGTACCACATTGAGCTCGAGCTTGGCTAGCGAGAGGTTCGCTTAAATAGAAAGCTTGAGGAGTTTTAACCATACACAAACAAGTTTAAATTGCACTTATTTATGACCTCATGAGCTTCGTTCCAAACCTAAAGTGTAGCTCGATGAGCTTATAAATAAAATAAAGTTTGCTTCTCAACGAGTTGAATACCTTTTAGGTTAGATGTGGATTTCTTTTTCTTCTTATTTTATTTTATCTAACAAGCCTCGTGAACTCGAGCTCAAATCGCTCAGCCCATTAGCTTTTGAGCTCGCCTCCATTAAGGCATTAACACCCTGTTCCTTCTACAATCTCATTAGTACAAACTCTTCATTCTTAGCAGGAAAAGTACTAATTACTAATTACTACTTGATGATGATTAGAAAACTTGATTTTACATCCAAATTCAAGCGTGTCCATCTAGAAGGAAACTTATCAAACAAACTCATTTCCTTTATTTCTTTGTTGGGTCCAGAACAAGTGCATGGGCTTTTATTTGAGGCCCAATTATGAAATCATTTGGAACAGTCCCTTTTTCTTCTTCTTTGGCTCTAAAAAATAAATAAATAAAATTTATACTAAATTAAAAATTCCTCAAAACCCAAAAAAATAAAAATAAATCCTTTATCTTTACTTTTTCGACTTGCTTCCAGTGCATTAAAACTAAAAAATCTTCTATTGAGGTTCCAATAAGTACTGCACGCTATGTATATGTTGGTCCATACTCATTTGGTTTCTATTCGTTGTGGAGTTAATTTCATCCATGAGAGTTCTAGTCTTTTTTTGTGTCTTTCTGTGTATTTTTTCCGAAATTTTAGTTTCGAATACATAAACACAACATTAAAGTCTTTCATTTTTTTTTTTGAAGAATGTTAATATTTCTTAGAAGCTATAGACATGGCCGGGTTCATGGATTTTTTGAGGTCCTGGACGATTTCAAATGTTGGACCATTATAAATTTTTTTCATTCTCAACATTAAAAATATTATTATTAATTTTTAGATAATAAAATTTGGGCCAATGTTCTTGGATCATAAATGTTCGAATATTTCGTTCTATTTTTTATTTTCCGAATTTTCATTAGTACCATCAAGATGATCGTCATTTATATTGCTATTATTCGTATTCTCATCAAGATCAACAATACCATGATTTTTATTGTCTCTATATCAGCTAATTCTTCCCCGTGACTTATTTCATCTTGTTCATCAACTACATTTTCTGAAATTTTTTTAATTTAAACTTACAGGTCTATTAGTAATAAATTTATCGAGCAAACCTTTATGACAGTGAACCAATTGTTCTATCCTTCATTTTTTTTTTTTTTTTTGCATACCCACTTTATTATTTTGTAAGTCTAGCAAAAAAAAGTGTAATAAAAAAAATTTAAAAAAAAAGAATCTGGAGTCCATAGAATAAGCTTGTCGCTATAGAAACGTTACATAAAGTTCCTTCATTTTCCTACGAGTTAATGTCTTAAGCATCCTAGTAGTGTATGGGAAGTATAGAGTTTCGTTAGTTTTTTCTTTAAAGAAAATGATCCATTGTAAAGTAAAGTTGTAAGTATAATTGCGCTACTACTATTTTGCAACTCTTTTACATGCAATAATACGATATTGACTTGAGAAGGGCATCTTCTTCTTGGATAAATAATTAAGTACCAAGAAATTATGCTTTTTATATTATTATTTCATGCTCAAATCCCGACACTAACAACATGTAGCAATGCTTTACTCACATAATTAATCAAGAATCATGATTCATCATTTAACTAATCAAGATTTCCACCCCCTCCTTGCATGTGAGGCAAACGCATGCATGAGACATCGGCTAACGAGAAACGGTGTTTACTAAATAACAAATAAAGATATGGTGGGGGATTATGCGTCCGTCCTCCAAGTTTTTATTATTAAGGGGGCATATAGGTGGGTAGCATCTTCATGTCGTCCTAGGAATGTGTAAATAATTAGGAAAGGCCCTATATACTTTGGGTCTCCCCCAATCTCACTTGCAAGACTTCTCTTTTGTCCTCTTCTCCTAAACACAACTTAATAACATGGTCTTAGTATTTTATAGAATGATTCCCCCAACATACATACATCTATTGCCACAATGCACGAGCTAACATTTAAAAAAAAAAAAATTAGACTCAAATTGTTGAAAGTTATCTCCAACTTGCACATATAATTTATTGAATAAATATTCCATATTTGATTTGGCTCTACTGGTGGTAATGTGTGTGTGGTTTTTTTTTTCTTTCTTTTGGTGGGTGTGTGCATGTGTGTGTTGGGTTGGGGGGTGTTCATAATGACTATATTTTAGAACATTTATTTATTAACTTATATATATATATATATATATATATATATATATATATATATAGCAAATGACCTTTAGCCTAGTGGTTAAGAGAGATACATGCAATCCGAGTGGTCAGAAGAGATAGGTCATTTGCTATATATATATATATATATATATATATATATATATATATATATATATATATATATATATTAGCTTAAGTGGTTAGTATGTTCGGGATGGACTAGATTCAAATTCTAGAATCAACCAATATTTTTGTCACCATTTATTGGAAGAATTCACAAAAATGGTACAAAATGGCACATGTCCCAAAGGAGTCTAGTACTTACTTGCACCTGGACATGGGCAAATGGTACAAAATGATGCTTTGATGGTGTACTTTTGCGTCAGGTACGGAGTTGGCATAGAGCAGCATAGTTTGTATAACGCGGAGCAGTGTGGCAACTGGGCTGCGGGTGGCTCGGCAGGGGCCTAGTATCCCTTCGGAGCTAAACCTCAAAGTGGCCTACTGCTGACTTAAACTCAGACATGGACAAATGGCACAAAATGACGCTTTGATTGTGTACTTTTGCATCGTGTACGAAGTTGGCGCAGAGCAGCATAGCTGTGTATATATGACGCGGAGCGACTGGGCTGCGAGGTGGCTCGATAGAACTGTTGCGCTGAAACCTAGCTTCCAACTGGCTGTCAAGTTACAAATTATCCAAAAGTTACAATCATTTATTCGTCCATGTCTTTAGTGGCTCGTTCAGTTTTGTAACTGAATAGGGGATTATTGTGAGACTCGTCTCACAGTATCGGTATTCGTATCCGGATATGCGAGTATTTACTATTCATGGTACTTTCTGATTTTCTGCTCCCAAAAAAATACTTAATGACTTAACAACGTATTACTTTTCCTGAGTTTGTAGCAACCATGATGTCACGCTCCAATACCGATATACGAAGACGGACTAGGCCATCTACCCCGTACAAGGTGTGAAAACGGCATACGACGATTGTGGCTGTCAAGAGATTAGGGGGTGTATGCTACAATCAAGTCTCATATGGTCTCACAGAGCATCTATGTCTCAATCAATCAAAACAAGAAGCAGTAATCATGATCATATAAGATAAAGCAGTAATGCGTCACCGACACTTCATTAAAATGATTCATGAGTCTAGCTACACAAAATGTTGAGCTAGTACCGAGAGTCAATAGAACATAACCGTAGTCACCTGCAGTCTGATTTAATTACAATTATGCAAAAGAAAACTAATGTCCAGAACAGCCGGCTAAACAGGTACCGTTGGCTAAATGACACGTACAAAATTGAAGATATCAGAGCGGTGAAGAAGAAACCCACTCACGGTCCTTGGCGCCCATACTCCTGGTGTGTACTATTGTTCGGGTAGAAGGCTGGATCCCCTGGTGCTGCTACGTTATCTGGCCAAACAAAACCAGCGGGGTCAGGCCCCGAATAGCAAGTACCATATGGGAGCACATAATAAATAAAACAAAATCCAATGAGTAAATTAAGACATGGTTCAAGAGTTATAGGCTTATACCATATCATCGAGACAATACGGCACCCTTACAACCAAACAAGGACAAATGGTGCCAATACCGTACCGGGATAAGATACATCCTATAACCATGGTCAGGTTAAGGGCTTCTGGTCGTAACCTCGGTCCATAGCCAGTTGCAGCACAATCGCCCAACCTAACAACTAAACAAAGACATGGGTTGGACCACGCACTACGGTAGTCTATGTTCCTCAGTTACTAACAGAAGAAATATATCACAAGCAAGACAGTTTACAAGCGACCAATCAATGCTACGGCTTTCTATGATTTGTCTGGGTTATCCCAGTAATACAAATATATAGGAATCCTCAGATCGTATCGTATCCAAGCAGGGCTAGCTAATCCATATACGTAGCACTTTGATTATGTGCCGGTCCCCCGTAAGGCTACCGTGCTAAAATATATAACACATAGCACGTAGGAGTCGGATATAGTCATCTACTATAGGCGAATAAAATCGTATCCGTGGTGGCCAACCCGACACGTCAGGACAGGACCTGAGATGGCTGGTAACATATGATCTCGAGATTCTGTTCCCTCCAATGATGCTACCAATTTAAGTTACTTAGATTAACCCTATGTTGATCTTGGAATTAGCCGTGGTCACATGGTTATCCTCCTATATGTCGTACCATAGTACGTGTACCTTAAGTATGAATCCACATCGGCTCAAGGAGTTCCAAATCTAGATCCTGTAGAAGCATGGAATTTCACAACCAGAAAGCCCATGCGCCAGACACTACATGCGCTAGAACTCAGACGAAGAACTTCACAGCAAAGTCAATAAGTATAGACATTTGAAGAAGGACTTTTCATTTTATATATAAAAGTCTATTACATGTCTAGAAAAGGTTGTACAAAGGAGAATTTCTACAAAGGAAAGATCCTAAGTCTACAGCCAGCGGCCACCATGCGCCTTCAGATAAGCGCAGCGGCCACCATGCGTCTCCAGATAGGCGCAGCATCACCATGCGCCACCAGTGAGGCACAGCAGATACTATGCGCCTCCATCCAGGCGCATCCCGCCATCTCTTCAGCAGCTCAGTTATGTGCATCCAGCCCAGCTATGTGCATCCCTTCAGCCAAATTCTTCCAGCCAGGCTCACCTGGCCGAGCAGAGCCCAGTTATGTGCCGCTCTTCCAGCCAGGATCACCGGATAAGTGCTTCCACAAAGCATTTAACCCTCTGGCTGGAACCAAGGAAGAGAGGAGCACGGCAAAGCTGTGGCCAGGGGAGGCTTCGAAAGAGCCTCCAAAGCCCAAGGAAGACCGTGATCGAAATCATGGCACAAGGAAGCTCTCAACACAACCAGAGTGGGCGACACCCACTTTAAAGGAAGAGAAAGCCTAGCACCGCCATTCCGATCTACGGCTCTTCCGGAATAACGGAGACAAGGCCCGAGCATCCCTATCTTTGGATGCAACAGGCACCTTCCGCCTGCCTCGGAAGCCCTCGACTCCGTCTTTTGGATGTAACAGTCACCTTCAAGTGCATCGAAGACAACACAGCGTCTCATCTTCACCCTCGGAAGCACTTCGTCAACAGAATGCACCCGCATATTCAAGTTCATATTGGAAGTACGTGAGGGAATGAGAAGCAAACCTTCTCTCCATGCCACTATTTATAGGCCGGGCAGATCAAACCCACGCGCCAAGTGGATGGCTCTCCGAATTCCGTACAATGAATTTGCATTAAATGGATGAACCGGACGCCTCGAATTTAGCCAAACGGCTATTTATAGCACTCGAAGAGCGAGACAGCCGCATTATTAAAAGACATGTCCGATGCGCCAGTCAGACAGTGCATCACACGGACGCGCCCTACAGTACTCGACGCATTACAGAGGGTACGCCCCCACACATCTCCATACCGAGTGGAACGCCAACCGACGCGCCCACTCAGCTGTCCATCGAACGTCACCAACATTAAATGCTGAACTGACAGAGTTGGCAGCACGCCTCCCAAAGTATGAACAGTTGACAGCTTTTTCAGAAAACGAAGCGTCGACAACGTCAGCATCATCATGACTTTATTTCGACGGCTACTGCCACGTGGCCACTCCACCATCAGCATGCGCCTCTACGGCCATGCGTCCAAATCAGCATGCGCCTCAAAAGACATGCGCCTCAGACTGCTCTCTGATCCTGAAAGACAGAAGGAAAGTCGCCTGCATGCACCTCAAAAGCCATGCGCCCCAAATGGTTTGTAACTCCTAAAGGTTATGAGCCGCAGCCTCCTCCTGCGCCCAATCCAAGGCGCAGCCCACCAGATCACTCCTCTCCACCAAATCCGAGATCTTCGAACCATGAGTCGACGACACGTGTCCTTTGACTCAACTCATCCAAGATTTCAGCAACGGAAAGATCTTCTCTCTGCTATGTGCCGGCTCACAACAGCAGTATGAAGAGTTCTCCCCCTCGATCAGGGTGCAGCATCCATGCGCCTCCATCAGCAACCTCCACGTGGCGTCCCCACACCGGTGCATCCTACATGCGCGCATGAGCAGCCAGCCTGTAAAACTATAAATAGAAGGATCATCTCCTTCACACACACACAAGACTCACAATACAGAGAGAATCCACAACAGAGAATCACCGGAGAGGCAGTTCTAGACACTCAACGTCTTCCTCCTCTCAGCAAGCTCCAGCACCCAGAGCAATCAACACCTTCAGAGAACCGATAACCGTCGTCAGCCGGTCAACGGAGTCAACGTATTACCACTCGCTCCATTGGCACTAAGGACCCAGCTTAAACAAAAGTGTACTCCTAGGACTACATCTAAGTCCTACATTGTAACACTGTTCTGTTTGTATTAAAGTTTTCAATCAAACAATTTTAATGGCAAATAAGCTGACAACTCTGCTGGGGACTTCTTTCTCCTCTACCGAGAAAGTCGTGTCACAGGCCGACGACGTGAAGGTGGGCTCCTCCCACAAGACGCTGGTAGTGCGCCTCAATCAACAGGCGTACGAGGAGTTCATTTCTGAAGGAAGTGCGAGTCCTTCAAAGCGGCTGTCGAAGCTGAAGAAGACCCGCGCAGTCTGGGTGCGCAAAGTCGACGCCTCGGGCACCACCGTTGAAGGGGATGCGCCCGTCCAGCCTTCCCTTCCTGCTGACGTCCTCAGCAGTCAAGGTGCGCCCACTGATGCAGCGCATCTCTCAGGGAAGCGTGCGGCTGACCACGTTCTCCAGCCATTTTCCTCTCAGGCGAGGAAGATACATCGACGGAGCAGGGGCGCAGCCAATGCCCCGCGCATCACTTCTGATGCGCCACAAAGAGCCTCTGTCTTTGACAGACTCACTCGCTGTAATGGCGAGGAGAATTTGGATGCTGAGTACTATGCACCCCAGCGGGCTGGTACGAAGAAATCCAAGGCGGCACGGGCCATGCGCCACAAACGTGCTATGCCAGCAGCCGGCCAGAGGCACGCGCTTACAATCACGCGCACTGCCGATGGCAAGCTGTACAAGGTTGACTCAAGTGCTTCTGCACCGACAACGAGTCGACCTTCAAAGTCCTCATCTCGCTTGGGCGCATTCACTGCGTGCACAACCAAGCCGAGAGAGGCAAACTCAGTGGTCTTGAACTCCCGCGCCTCCTCTGGTTGTGCGTTTGAGGTCCGTTCAAGTCACTTCAAATGCTGTGGTTCCTCCACTACTGATCGTGATGCCTGCTTGGTATTAGATCAGGGGGCGCAGCACTCACCCGACCACCCCGACGCTTGGCCCTGCCATGCGCCTGAGAGGGGTGTGAGGGTAGCACTCTCACGGGGCACACTTGTGCAGTGGTCACCATCAACTGCTGTTGCAAGACGGCAGTACCGCCAAAGCAGTCGGTCTTCCAACGGCTACAATCATCGACACCCCTCCGACATCGCCTTGGGACGAAGGTGTCAGCAGAAGAGGAGCTAAAGGTTGCTTCATGCAACGTGATCTCCAACTCCTCATCTGTCCGGAAGACGACTGCCAATTCCTCGTCTTCATCCAAAAGCCAGCCGAGGAAAACCAAGGCAGCTGTCTCGACCTCTGGAGTGTTCGAAGGCACTCGGTCGAGGAAGAAGTTCTTGGAGGAAGCTGGGGGTAGCCAGACCCTTGTCGAGCCTCCTTCCGAAGACGAAGATGTCCAAAGCACAGCTGCGGCGGATCTTCATCAAGGCGAAGATGGCCTCCCTGAAGCCCCTCAAAATGACGATGTCCTCCAGGACACCGCCGGGGGTCGTGCTGGAAATGAAGAGGCCCTTCAAGACAGAGCTGAGGGCAGTCAGGCCCTTGCAGATGCGCCTGTCGAAGACGAACTCCAGAATGTGGCTGGGGGTGGCCAAACACCAGGAGAAGTGACTCCCCCACATGAGAGCGAGGCTGAGAGCGAAGCCTCAACTAATCCATCCACTTCCGGCCGTGTCATGACAGTATACATGACCGGGGGTGATCTTGAGACTGATGCGCCGCCACAGGACATTGTCCAGCGCATAGACTCGCTAGAAGGAGGACTCAAAACCCTCTCAGACCCCAAAGTCAGAGTGGTGGAGGACTCTCCTGATCCGACCCCAGTGCTTACAGATGAGGAGCTTGGCGAATATATCTCTGCCGATGTAGACGCACCCTCCTTAGACAATGTAATCCCACGGGATAAAATCTCGTACTTTATCAATAATAGAGTGTCTTTCAATTATTCTTGTCTTCCACACTGGAATGCCATGTATACATTAGATAACGCTCTACGGTCGTTGCAAACACAAATAACGACCGTCCACCATAATTGAGTGGCCCCGTCTCAAGGAGTCTTCATAATCCCCCCACGAAGCCGAGACGAAGGCACCATCATCTCGGGCAAAGTCGAGCGTCATCAGGACCTCCCGTCAATCGAGCCCGAACTTGATACCGGCAGAGTACAAGTCTATCGGTACACGGATACGGCAAAGCGCATCATCCAAAAGATGGGCTACGACCTGAAAAGCAATAAAGGCCTAAACTACGGCAAGGGTCGGCATCTCCCTGTCCGGCTTTCGATGCCCAATGGAAAGCCACAGGATTACTATAATCGGATTCGACGGGGGTTAGGCTATGTCACGCCGCCATCAACTCCAGAGAGTTCAGACGCAGAAGACATAGAACATTCCCACTCGTCTGAAGCATCGACGTGGGATTCCGATACCAGTATCGGATCAGTCTTCAGGAAAGTGCTGTCAGCTAACATGACATCGGCGCAACCTCAGAAAGATGAAGGCGAAGACCAACCGCCGGAACTCTTCGAAGAGGAACCCTGGGCTCAACGTCTAGGAGAACAATGGGAGTCTCGTTTTGAGTTACGAGAACCTTCCACCGAAGACGAAGTCGAGCAGATCGACCTCGGGGATGGGTCTTCTTCTAAACCCATCTTTATCAGCAAAAGCTTGGAAGGAGAAGACCGAGAATCTTTAGTCCAACTGGCTAAAGAGTATATTGACGTCTTCGCCTGGAGCTACGAAGACATGCCGGGTCTCGAACCACAGATCGCGATGCATAGGTTGAACATCTTACCAGATGCTAAACCTATCAAACAACAACAGCGACGCTTCCGCCCGGACATCATGAATGCCATCGATCAGGAGGTGGACAAGCTCTTGACCAGTGGCTTCATCCGTGAGAAACAACACCCGGACTGGGTAGCCAACGTCGTCCCTGTCACCAAGAAGAACGGAAAGATACGAGTCTGTATCGACTTCAGGGATCTCAACTCTGCTTGCCCGAAGGATGAATTCCCGCTCCCAATCACCGATGTAATGATCGACAACACATGTGGCTTTGAACGCATGTCCTTCATGAACGGGTATTCAGGCTACAATCAAATCAAGATGTTCCCCGATGACGCAAAACACACGTCATTCAGGATTCCGAAAGGTGTTTTCTGCTACACAGTAATGCCCTTCGGCTTGAAGAATGTCGGTGCAACATACCAACAAGCGATGAGTACCATCTTCCGTCAACATCTTCGCAAGACAGTTGAGTGTTATGTTGACGACATCGCAGTCAAGAGCCGCCTCAAAAGAGATCACCTACAGGACCTGAGGACGGTCTTTGATCTCATGCGGGCACATCAACTCAAAATGAACCCCGCTAAATCCTTCCTGAGGGTTTCTAGCGGCAAATTCTTGGGCTTTGTCATCACGGCAAAAGGCATTCATGTCGATCCCGAGAAGACTAAAGCCATCCTCAACATGGACCCTCCGAAGAACCTTCGAGAACTTCGGGGCTTACAGGGACGTCTGGCATACATCCGGAGGTTCATAGCAAACCTCTCCGGTAAATGTCAACCCTTTACTCAGCTCATAAAGAAGGGAGTCTCTTACGTCTGGACAGAGGAGTGCCAAAAGGCTTTCGACGACATCAAGGCTTACTTGACAAGCCCGCCAGTCCTAGTGGCACCTGTCGCCGGCAAACCATTCCTCCTCTACGTCCGTGCCATGGATCATTCCCTCGGCGCTTTACTGGCTCAAAACAGCGATGCAGGCTACGAGCAAGCAATCTACTACCTCAGTCGAACACTCATCGGGGCCGAACACCGGTACAACCCCGTTGAAAAGGAGTGCTTGGCTTTGGTGTTTGCCATTCAGAAGACTCGTTATTACGTCTCAGGCCAGACAATTCACGTCATCTCCCGAGTCAATCCACTCAGAGTTCTCATGACGAAGCCAGGGTCATTAAACTCTCGGCTGGCTACATGGGCGATCCTACTAACGCCATACAACATGGTGTTTGTCCCGCAGAAGGCGGTCAAGGGTCAGGCTCTGGCTGACTTTTTAGCTGCACACCCCATGCCAGAATCTTCAAAACTCTATGAAGACATCCCGGATGAAGTCCAAGAATCAAACGTCACTGAAGGAAGCCCCGTTTGGCGGATGTTCTTCGATGGCGCTTCAAGAACGGGCCCCAACGGCCAAATCATCGCAGGAGTGGGGGTAGTCTTGGTCTCCCCCGATCAGCTGGTTATCCAGCGCGCATACTCTCTTTCGAAGCCGTGCTCCAACAATGTTGCTGAGTACAACGCACTCGTCATGGGACTCCAGCTAGCACAACAGCTGGGGGTGGATCATCTGGAAGCCTACGGCGACTCGAAACTCGTCGTAAACCAGATTCGGGGGCAATACGAGGTTCGCCATGAAGATTTGATCCCTTACCATGAAGTTGCATTGAACATCATTTCAACCTTCACTGGGTTCTTCATCGAACATGTACCCCGTCTACAAAACTTGGAGGCTGACACTCTGGCTGGCCTCGCAGCCTCATTGGCCGTGCCCCTTGGGACTCAACACTATGTCACGGTAACTGGTCGAGACTTGATTTGTCCCAGAAACAACCTATGTTTGTAAATGGCTCACGCCGTACCGACAAACACCGATGTTAATGTCCGAGACTGGAGATTCCCGTTCATCGACTTTGCCGTCTACGGAATCCTTCCGGAAGACCCGAAGGAAGCCGTCTCACTCAGGAGACGCTCTCTTCGATTCTACTACGATACAGCCACTAAAATGCTGTACCGACGCTCCTTCGACGGGCTTCTCCTTCGATGCCTGTCTAACGAAGAAGCGGCCGAAGCTCTTCGAGAAGCTCATGACGGAACTTGCGGAGCTCACCAACCAGGTCCTAAGTTGCAAGATCGACTGCGACGTATGGGCTACTACTGGCCAACCATGGCCGCCGACGCAGTAGAATATGCTAAGAAGTGCCATGCATGCCAACTTCATGCAGACTTCATACATACACCGTCTGAACCTCTACATCCTACAGTCGCCTCCTGGCCATTCGAAGCCTGGGGCATGGACATTGTAGGACCAATCACCCCTCCTTCATCAAGAGGATATCGTTTCATCCTAGCCATCACCGATTACTTCTCCAAATGGGCGGAAGCAGTCCCACTAGCGGAAGTAAAAAGCTCCAGGGTGGTCAGCTTTATCAAATACCATGTCATTTACCATTTCGGAGTACCCAGGCGAATCATTCATGACAATGGTTCCCAGTTCATCAGCCACATTTTCAGCAGGTTCTGTGACAAGAATCGCATTCAAAACGTGGCCTCAACCGCCTACAATCCGGCAGCAAACGGATTGGCCAAGGCGTTCAACAAAACTATCGTCAGGCTACTCAAAAAGGTCGTGTCATCCAACAAACGCGACTGGGACGAAAAGCTCGACGAATGTCTTTGGGCCTACCGCACAACGGTACGGACCCCAACAGGCAACACACCATTCTCCCTGGTCTACGGGAGCGAAGCGGTACTGCCTCTCGAGATCCAGATCCCCTCACTCCGAGTAGCGATCACAAACAAACTCACAGAAGAAGACAATCAACGTCGTCGTCTGCGGGAACTGGAGGCACTTGACGAAAAGCGTCTCCTAGCTCAACAACGCATCGAACTTTACCAAGCCCGTATATCACAGGCTTTCAACAAGAAGGTCAAGCAAAGAACTTTCCAAGTTGGCGACCTGGTTTTAGCAGTCAGAAGGCCAATGGTGTTAACTCACAAGACACCAGGGAAGTTCGAGTCCAAATGGGAAGGACCCTTCATCATTGAGACGGTATACTCAAACGGTGCTTACCGCCTCGCCAAACCCAATGGGGACTTGTTCATGATGCCCATCAACGACAAGTTCCTAAAGAAGTACTATTCTTGACATCCTCCAAGACATGTATTTCCCCAAACAACCTCTTTTCACAAAGTCAAACGCTTCCGGAACCCAGCTGTTCCGTGGCATCCTTCCGTAGAAAGATAACCACGTCCACATTACCTCTGAGTTGTCTCTCTACATCCTACAAAGCGGAACCTTACATTTCGTGAGCTTACGCTATCCTTCATGTTTACCACGTCCACATTACCTCTGAGTAAACATCCCGTACAAACAACTCCTGTGTTGTCGTACATTGATCGCAGAACTTCCACGTCCACATTACCTCTGAGTTGTTCAGCGTATCCCCCAGGATCATTCCTACCACGTCCATAAATACCTCTGAGTAGGAAGATTCTATCATTTGAACCTAATGATTGCCATGTCCACATTACCTCTGAGCAAACATGTTGGTTCCTTCAAACTTATTATCTGTACCTAAAAACCAAGGTGCGCAAAAGATAATAGGTCCACATAAATTATCAAGTTCATGAGATAAAAAATGAACACATCACAAAAAAAAGAGATAGTGTATTTCTTTATTTTTCAAAAAAGGGAGTACAGAAATACGCTATTTTCCCCAGCAAGAGTTGCAAAAACACATAAAAAGAAGAGAAACTACAGTCCCCGATCCTCTCCAGGGTGGGATGAGAGCTCTCTGACTCGACGTCTCAGGTCGGCAGTGCGAGTTTCCACAGTCGCCTGGACTCGGAGCTCGGCTTCTTGACACATTAATCCGACAGCCTCAGCGAAAGTTTTACTCTCATACTTCTCATCAAGCTGTCGTCGCTGCTGAGCCAAAGCAAGGGTCCGCTGAGTAAGAGTCGCTTCCTCCTGCTTGAATGCCACGTGTTCAGCCAGGACACGATCAGCTTCTAGTTGAAGTTGGGCCCGCTGGTCTTCAAGACGGCGCATCTGAACATCAACCTCTACGATGTTAGCATCCACCGCAGCCCGCTTCTCCGTCGTCTTCTTCATAGATTGAGACAACTGCTCCGCCGTAGCCTCAGTCCCAGCCACTTCACGCTCCCAACTGCTCACATCGGCTCGATGGGAAGCCTCGATTTCAGCAATCAACTTCCCTATCTCTGCATCTATCAGGACAGAGAGGTCATTTCGTTGGATGCGCTACAGTTCCGCGAGCCGCTCGTCCAGCTCAATCACCGAAACCTCTAGAATTTCGGCCATATGGTCATGGCCTTGGTGAACGCGGATCAGCTCGATACAAGGCATTGCCAAAGCTTTTGCTGTCGCAAAGCTCCCCTTGGCATCCATCACTGCAGATACACCTTTCTCCAGCATTTTGTACACTCCCTCGACGAGGAACTTCACATACTCGTCGGCATCCGCCAGCACCTGCGGCGTCATAGCAGGAGTTGGGGGAGCTACTATAGTTTGCGGACCGGAGGAAGATCCGCCAACCTCGATCTGAGAGGTTTGAACGTCGGCAGCAATAGGCTCTTCATCAACAGGGGCCAGACTGCTAGCCCGAGGAGCCGAAGGAACAGAAGGAGCCGGCACATGCGTCGTGATAGTACCCCAAGTGGAAGGAGCAACAGAGGGTTCCACACCCTTACCCTTCTCAAGCCCGGAGAAATCACCGACGTCAACGGCCACCTCTTCTACCCCCGACGTTCTATCAGCATCAGCTACCTCCCCCGGCAAAACGGGAAGATCAATATTTATCTCCTGGCCAGCCCCAGGAGACAAGACCGGCAGAAGGGTCTCATTCTTCTCAAGTCCCTCTACAGGGACAAAATCTGTCGCTACCGCCTGATCGGTAGCCATCTCTATGTCCATGGTTGAAGCCAAAGAAGGATTTGGCAATGATTCAGCCGACCTCCCTTCATCATGACAAGGAGGGGAATCAACCCTCTCCTCTATCCTCACTGCTTCTGCTGCCCCCGCAACAGACTCCTACAGCTCCGGAGCGATGTCATCGGAAGATGATGAACTCCATTCCTCTTCATTACCAGGAAGCTGCGCACTTGCTAAACCTTCGATATGTGAAGCCTCCGCTGTGGCCTTTGTCACCTCGGAAGCTGCTGCACCCTCAGGTTCCCTCCTGACATAACCCGGGGATACCGGAACCTCCACGATGACAGTATCCTCCGGATCTTCCTCCATGAGAGACATCATTGTCGGCGGGATACGCACTCCAGACGAGCTCGCCATCTCTTCTCGCCTACTCCCACCCGACTTTGGGGTACGAGGTTTTCTTTTTAGCGGCTCCTACAAAAGAAGATGGGGCCTCGTAAGTGGCGGAACCAAAATCAGATTTAGTAGGATGTCCTTACCTCTTCGGACGCCGAATCCGATGACACCGTCGGTAACGATGCCTTCTTCTGCTTCTTCGACACAAGAGATTCAGCCCCTGTATCTGCACATCGTTTCGATCGATCGCCCGAGGGTTCTGCTTGTGATGCGGAGGGGGCACTCCGTTGACCCACCCCTGACGGACGATGCGGCCGGGCCTTCACTGGCGTATCCCCAGTCGCTGCTAACTGGGCGCCTGCGATAAGGCTGGTCTCCCTATCATATCCGGAGGGCGGGACAGCCATAACACAGTAAAATTTGGCGGCCGAGTAAAGAATGGGCGGCCGCGGATCGGGGACGGGCAACGTAAAATGAGCTCCGGTACATCCGGCATTATAGTAATGCCAAGCTCGTGCACCATCCAACAAACTTCCAACATACCCCAGGGTAATACTGGAGTTATCCAACATCATCTGAGCATAACCAAATTGCCGCGCAAAGCGGCTCGGCAAGTACGGTTCCAGGTAGCACTGATTCCTATTCCGATACACCAGATGGGACGACCGGATACTTTGCAACCAGCGGAATCTCCATTGACGCAGAGTGGTGGTACCTTCGCCCAGGTCCCTTAAATCCTCGTTGGCCTCAAAACCCAAATAGATGGGACCAACTTTGGTGATCTTCCAACCCTGAAGACGGGATAAAACCTTTCTACAAACCGGGACACCAGTATACGACCAGCTCCTCCGATGGAAACGACGAAGGAATGCATCCCCAGCCTTATGATCTCCTTCCGAGCCTGGGCTCATCACACTGGGATGATGCAGAATCAGCCATCCCATCAAATAGTGAAACGGCAGTTCGGCGCGCGAGAAGTTATTTTTTCTGCCTCTATCATGAATCACATTTCCAGCAAACTCTCGCAAACCTCGCTGCAGGTTACATACCATTGCGGGGAGGAGAGCCAAGCGCCGGCCGAAGACCAATTTTACGACTGGCAGGATTAAGTTTCGAGTCACCCTCTCGACGGTACCAGATCCACCTGCGAACACGCAATCCCGGAGCCATATCATCAGATAGGCGACCAAAACCGCCTTGGATGACATTGGATAAGCAAGGTGCCAGAAGCAGCTGTAGGAGCGTGCATCTGACTGCTGGTCTTCATTTCCTCGGGGATTCTTCTCCCCTAACGTGCTCATTTCGGACAGCACCTCGCTACGAGAGAGCGCCGGCGGAGTAGAAAACTTCGAAGAATCCTCTTTGTCTTGTCTAAAGACAAAATCTCTCCAAACGGTCACATGGGGCTGCGACCCGCTTTTATCCCTTCTCTGCACATAGTAATGATGACTCGCCACTTCCTTGAAGACGGCCGTCATCTCATCAGCTCTGTCCCCCAGGACCTGAAGTTCCTCATTGGTTGGAAAGTACTCTTCATAGGGCTCCGACCCCCAAGGGAGTTTAGACACCTCATACATCTCATGAAGTGCGAGCCCTAACTCCCCTACCGGAGTAAAGAAGGTCCCAGTATGGATATCAAACATCTCCAGGAGTGCGAGGAACATGTGCCTATTAAGGTCAACACCCGCCTGGGTAGCACGGATCGCGGCAGTCAACCCGATCTCTCGGAGCTCAGTCCGAAATCGCGACAAGATCCAGAGCGTCAGTTTATCCCATTTGGAGACGTAATGGCACCAACCCTCCACCCGAAACTCTCCTGTCGGGTAGGAGCGTTCCATCAAAAACATACGATGTGTAAAAGTCGAAGCACTATAAGCAAGCGTATCAATGGGTACATCACTGTAGAGGCTCCCAGGACGTAAAGTCCGCCAAGTGTAAGAAGACCCAGACCGTACAACGGTCAAAGCATCCCTTTGGTCGGAAGTAGAATCAATTTGGATGACACCAGTCACCGCTCCCCCCTGAGAAGGGGTAAGCTCCCAAGACATCCTCCTCTGGAAAACAAGGCGACAGAAGGACGTCAAAGGCCACTGACGTTCAAGTTGCTTAACAGTCATATGCACTCCATTCGCAGTAAAGAACCAGTCCTCCTTGACCTTCAGCACTGACGAGTCAGTAGAAGTGAGACGGTCTCCAAACAGGAACTCAGGCTTCAGGAAGGTCACTTTATCAGATGTGGAAGATTTAATGACTCCACGCTCCATCATCCATTTGAGGAACCAATACTGCTGTTCACGGATTAGGGTCATTCTTTCAGGAGGCTGATCCAGCATAAGAGCATCTTGAGCAGGGTTTATCACTTCCTCGTTATGCTCTACTCCCATTTGGTTGAAGGCAGCCTCCAAGAAAACTTCACTCAAAAGCGAGATTGCCATCGACACTAGCAAAAGATCAGAAAAAGTTAGAAGAGAACACACAATGTGTCTAAAGGAGAAAACTGCGGCGCATCATCAGGGATTGAATCCATGCGCGTCAGCAGTATAGCCTCGGCGCATCATCAGGGTTTGAACCCATGCGCGTCAGCAGTATAGCCTCGGCGCATCACCAGGGTTTAAACCCATGCGCGTCGGCGGGCAAAGACCGCGGCACATCATTAAAGACTCAAGGCCTATGTGCGTTGGCGTAGACTTACCAACCACCTCCGGCCGAACTTCGACAGGCCGACGGGGAACGACAGCCGCCGCAACTTCCGTGGACTCCTTCGCTTTCTCCTTCCCCTTGCCGGCAGTACCGCGAAGAGTCTTGGGAGCCATTCTCTCGAGGAAGGAGAAGTTAGGGTTTTGAAGAAGAAACTCTAAAGAAGCAGAGGCACAGAGAAGAAGAACCGTTTCTCTCTCCAACTCTTACCTATTTATAGGGCTTGGTCGCACGCGTGAACAGATGACGTGTGATCTCAGCCGTCGCCTCGGGTTCTGTGCAAGGATAGCAGCAAATAAAACCAAAAGATTATCATTAATCTTTTCGGTTACCGAGGCACCATCATCATTAACTGAGAAGAGCATGCGCCCGAACAGGCATGCGCCCAGAAATCATGTGCCCTAAACTCTATGCTTCTTATTCAAAGTATTCCAAAACTTATTCAAAAGTTTTGAAAACTTTGAAGGGGGTCTTGTAGAAGCATGGAATTTCACAACCAGAAAGCCCATGTGCCAGACACTACATGCGCTAGAACTCAGATGAAGAACTTCACAGCAAAGTCAATAAGTATAGACATTTGAAGAAGGACTTTTCATTTTATATATAAAAGTCTATTACATGTCTAGAAAAGGTTGTACAAAGGAGAATTTCTACAAAGAAAAGATCCTAAGTCTACAGCCAGCGGCCACCATGCGCCTTCAGATAAGCGCAGCGGCCACCATACGTCTCCAGATAGGCGCAGCATCACCATGCACCACCAGTGAGGCGCAGCAGATACTATGCGCCTCCATCCAGGCGCATCCCGTCATCTCTTCAGCAGCTCAGTTATGTGCATCCAGCCCAGCTATGTGCATCCCTTCAGCCAAATTCTTCCAGCCAGGCTCACCTGGCCGAGCAGAGCCCAGTTATGCGCCGCTCTTCCAGCCAGGATCACCGGATAAGTGCTTCCACAAAGCATTTAACCCTCTGGCTGGAACCAAGGAAGAGAGGAGCACGGCAAAGCTGTGGCCAGGAGAGGCTTCGAAAGAGCCTCCAAAGCCCAAGGAAGACCGTGATCGAAATCATGGCACAAGGAAGCTCTCAACACAACCAGAGTGGGCGACACCCACTTTGAAGGAAGAGAAAGCCTAGCACCGCCATTCCGATCAACGGCTCTTCCGGAATAACGGAGACAAGGCCCGAGCATCCCTATCTTTGGATGCAACAGGCACCTTCCGTCTGCCTCGGAAGCCCTCGACTCCGTCTTTTGGATGTAACAGTCACCTTCAAGTGCATCGAAGACAACACAGCGTCTCATTTTCACCCTCGGGAGCACTTCGTCAACAGAATGCACCCGCATATTCAAGTTCATATTGGAAGTACGTGAGGGAATGAGAAGCAAACCTTCTCTCTATGCCACTATTTATAGGCCGGGCAGATCAAACCCACGCGCCAAGTGGATGGCTCTCCGAATTCCGTGCAATGAATTTGCATTAAATAGATGAACCGGACGCCTCGAATTCAGCCAAACGGCTATTTATAGCACTCGAAGAGCGAGACAGCCACATCATTAAAAGACATGTCCGATGCGCCAGTCAGACAGCGCATCACACGGACGCGCCCTTCGGCATCAGGCGCATCACACAGACGCGCCCTACAGTACTCGACGCATTACAGAGGGTGCGCCCCCACACATCTCCATACCGAGTGGAACGCCAACCGACGCGCCCACTCAGCTGTCCATCGAACGTCACCAACATTAAATGCTGAACTGACAGAGTTGGCAGCACGCCTCCCAAAGTCTGAACAGTTGACAGCTTTTTCAGAAAATGAAGCGTCGACAACGTCAGCATCATCATGACTTTATTTCGACGGCTACTGCCACGTGGCCACTCCACCATCAGCATGCGCCTCTACGGCCATGCGTCCAAATCAGCATGCGCCTCAGAAGCCATGCGCCTCAGACTGCTCTCTGATCCCGAAAGACAGAAGGAAAGTCGCCTGCATGCGCCTCAAAAGCCATGCTCCCCAAATGGTTTGTAACTCCTAAAGGTTATGAGCCGCAGCCTCCTCCTGCGCCCAATCCAAGGCGCAGCCCACCAGATCACTCCTCTCCACCAAATCCGAGATCTTCGAACCATGAGTCGACGACACGTGTCCTTTGACTCAACTCATCCAAGATTTCAGCAACGGAAAGATCTTCTCTCTGCTACGTGCCGGCTCACAACAGCAGTATGAAGAGTTCTCCTTCTCGATCAGGGCGCAGCATCCATGCGCCTCCATCAGCAACCTCCACGTGGCGTCCCTACACCGACACATCCTACATGCGCGCATGAGCAGCCAGCCTACAAAACTATAAATAGAAGGATCATCTCCTTCACACACACACAAGACTCACAACACAGAGAGAATCCACAACAGAGAATCACCGGAGAGGCAGTTCTAGACACTCAACGTCTTCCTCCTCTCAGCAAGCTCCAGCACCCAGAGCAATCAACACCTTCAGAGAACCGATAACCGTCGTCAGCCGGTCAACGGAGTCAACGCATTACCACTCGCTCCATTGGCACTAAGGACCCAGCTTAAACAAAAGTGTACTCCTAGGACTACATCTAAGTCCTACATTGTAACACTGTTCTGTTTGTATTAAAGTTTTCAATCAAACAATTTTAATGGCAAACAGATCCATGCTTAGTGTAATGCATCAAACAATAATCAATATACTAGGACACTATTACTGACCAATTACCATAACTGTGCTAAAAAGTACGCATGTATTGACATATAACACGAATGATCACTTAGCACGCAGATTCACACCTCCGTGTACTCATTAAATAGCACCGCGGTGCACACTAATATTGTACCTCAATACAAACTTAGAAAAGGTACCAGCACGTATACAGGTAATCAAGTTGGGAACATGGTCAAGTCAGAAAGTCACATGGATCTCTCGTGACATAGAAGTCACATAGGAAACACAAGTCTCAAACATTCATGGCACACTAAGGTCAGGACAGGAAGTTAATGTCATCCAATTAAAGTGAGACATGAAGATTCTTGAAGCCAAGATAAAGATCTATAACTTTCATGTTTTGAGTTTTTTAAGATTCTAGCTACAAAACAGCTCAAACGGACAAAAATAGTCATTTATGGTGACTCGCACACGGGTGCACTGTGCGCACGGGCAAAAATGCACACGGTGCACGCAAGTATGGCGCGCAGTCTATGCACTACACGCAACATGTACTGCACGTGCAGACAAAACTGCCCACGGTGTACGGTGCACGCAAGCACGACATGCGACGCATAAAATGTATTGCACGCGCGAGCAAAACTGCCCACGGCGCATGGAGCACACAAGCACGGCACGCGGGCGGGCGACCAATGAATGGCACGGGCGTACGGCACGCAAAATGTATTGTGCGTACCAGAAAAACTGCCCACAACGTACGGAGCACGCAAGCACGGCGCACGGGCGCACGACCAATGAATGGCGCGGGCGCACGATGCGCAAAATACATTGCGCGTGCGAGCAAAACTGCCCATGGCACATGTAGCATGCAAGCACGGCGCACGGTGCACAAAATGCACTATACACGGGAGCAAAATTGTTCACAGCGCACGGCGCGTGATACGCAAAGCGTGTGCGTGGCACTGTTCATTGTCCCGACAGCACTGAATATGTGTCGGAATCCATGAACACAAAAAGGCTATAACTTTTTCATACGAAGTCAAAATTAAGCGGTTCTAAAGCCAAAATTGGATGATATTAAATTCTCTACAACATGGAACAACTAGTTTTCGAAAACAACCAAGTTTGATAGATCAAAACCACAAAAATATATAAAACTCTAGTTTTAGAAACTTAGATCTACACGAAATTAGCTATTAAAATCAAAAACTCTAAGAACTAAACTTGTAGAGAATGAAGAGATGAACAATGTAGACTAATAATATCAAAGAAATAATAAGAAATAAAAAATGCAAGTGTTCTCTCATTTGTTCAAGATGTACTTGCCTGAGTGGGTTGGTGGGAGGAAATGAAAATGAGAATGAATGAGGAGAGAGAGACAGAGGAAGAGAATATATATAGTGGGTGAGGGTTGGCTCCACTAAACACTAATCTCTAACGTGACCTAACCATATGACTAATGACATGTTAAATGCTACATGATACAACTACTCAAATTATTTAAATAAAATTCTAACCACAACACGGTCCAAAAATTTTATCATCGAAGCAGTAAGCCACGTCTATAACCAGACAAGGACAAGGGGTGGCACACTAATCCGCGACGAGATACTGTTCTATGCCATGGCTAGTTATAAATACAGGATACATGCAATCAAGATACAGGTGCCAGATACCACATATAGAAAAGTCAAAAATTTACGTATTTCGGGAATGGGGAGTGACATCTGTACCCTCCTTAAAAAAAATTTGTCCTTGAAATTTCAATAAGGCTAGTCGAGCGCGCTCTCCGATCACGAAATACACTCAAGACATATAGCAAGCACAACTATTAAACAACACATGGCATATGAACATATTACAAAAGAAAGAACAATTAAGTAAAAGTACAAGCAATAATCATACTCTAGAAGGAAAGTGATCAGAGACATATGAATAAAATATGCCTCTCAAGTCAGTTGAGTAGGAATTTATCCTCACGATCCTAAGCTGACTCCCAAAGTGGACGATGGTCAACGCTTGAGATAAGTCGGTACCAATGACATAATCAAGAATGAGACTCTGCCTAGGACGTACTCTCGTAGTCAGGACACATGATAAATATCACGTATCACATGATACGAGAGCAGATGAGTGAGACGAGAAAGTTGCCTTCACTCTTTGAATATAGAACTCAAGGAATTATAATAAATAATACTCAAAACTTACCCACAATCTGACCACCTTCTGCCAACCTTTACTTAAATACTCCAAATTTTACCTGCCTCTGATCCTGCTGAACCCCATGTTGCTGCCTTCCATGGACCTGTTGTTGTGGTCCTGCCCGATGCTGTACTTATCGGTACATCTAAGCCTGCATCAGTAATGGACACTGGGCTAATGGTCTTACTGCTAGTGATGGCCCTTGATACGGTACTACTTCTAGAGCTGGCAACGCCAAAAACTGTTGAGTTGGCCTTCCTCGCCTCTGTATCTATGGGCAAGTAGCTATACGATGGTCTGAACCTCCACACTTTAAGCACTACCCATTCGTTGACCGACGCACTTCCCGAGTGTGTTCTCCCTTGCCGCAATAAGTGTAACCTACTGGCGCCTCCTGACGTTGTTGGTGCCTCGATTGCTGCTGTCAAACTGGTGCAGTCACAACTATCGTGACCGATGCTGTATCATAAATATGAATGCCAGGCGCTGGTGCTGACATTCGGGATACGGCTCCTCCTCCTGCACTCTGTGTATGAGACCTCTTCTGGCCTCTAGTCCTTGTTGATAACCTTTGAATGCTGCTGGGTCTACTGTTGCTGTTGGGCTGCCATCTGGTATTTTTAGGTTTCCAATAACCTCCTGATAATCTGCAATAGTATCGGTGTGTCGAGTGCTATTGATACTACCAAAATTACTGAAAGTTCGGGAACCTCTGGCCCCTGCGGCTCAACTGGCTCATGCTCAATAACATTCTCAATATAAAACTTTCCAGGTAGAGGGACTACCCCTTGCTGATCTCCAACTGGTCCCTGTTCTACTGGATTCTCTGTCATGCCGGCTACTCCAGTATTTGAGAACAAGGTGCCCCTAAAGGAAAGGATACAAGGTTTCAAAAGACAGGATGGGAAGGAATCGAGGATGATAATCAAGTTAGCAATCAAGGTGGAAGAAAGAGAAGACAAATCAGAAGATCAAGGGAAACATATTTTGATTGAGACTCCTATAATCGCAACGCCCCACAAGTCTAAAAAACAGACCTGCATGGGCCACAACTAAAACCTTATCACGCCCCAGTACCAAAATATGGAGACGGACTAGGCCACCTATCCCGAACAAGGTATAAAAATGTTATCCGACGATTGTAGCTGTCAAGAGACTAGGGGTGCATGCTACAATCAAGTCTCTTATTATCTCACAGAACATCTATGTCTCAATCAATCAAAACAAGAAGCAGAAATAATGATTATATAAGATAAAGCAATAAGGCGTCCACGATGTTTTATCAAAATAATTCATGAGTCTAGCTACACAAAATGTTGAGCTAGTGCCGAGAGTCAATAGAACATAACCGTAGTCAGCTGTAGTCTGATTTAATTACAATTATGTAAAAAGAAACTAATGTCTAGAACAGCCGATTAAGCAGGTGTCGTTGGCTAAATGCCAAGTAAAAAATAGAATATATCAGAACGGTGAAGAAGAAACCCACTCATGGTCCCTGGTGCACATACTCCTGGTGTGCACCATTGTTCAGGTAGAAGGATGGATCCTTTGGTGCTGCTACAATATCCGGCCAAACAAAACCAGCAGAATCAGGCCCCGAATAGCAAGTACCACAAGGGAGCACATAATGAATAAGACAAAATCCAATGAGTAAATTAAGACCTAATTCATGAGTAATAGGCTTGTACCATATCATTGAGACAATACGGTACCCATACAACCAAATAAGGACAAATGGTGTCAATATCGTACCAGGATGAGATACATCCTATAACCATGGTCAGGTCAAGGGCTTCTGGTCGTAACCTCGGTCCATAGCCTATCGCAGCACAATAGCCCAACCCAATAACCAAACAAGGACATGGGTTGGACCACGCACCACGATAGTCCATATTTCTCAGTTACTAACAGAAGAAACATATCACAAGCAAGACAGTTTACAAGCGGCCAATCAATGCTACGACTTTCTATGATTTGCCTGGGTTATCCCAGTAATACAAATATATAGGAATCCTTATATCGTATCGTATCCAAGCAGGGCTAGCCAATCCTTTATATATATATATATATATATATATATATATATATATACACGTAGCACTTTGATTATATACTGGTCCCCCGTAAGGCTACCATGCTAAAATATATAACACATATCACGTAGGAGTCGGATATAGTCATCCACTATAGGCGGATAAAATTGTATCCGTGGCGGCCAACCCGACACGTCAGGACAGGACCTGGGGTGGCTGGTAATGTACGATCTCGAGATTCTGTTCCTTCCAATGATGCTACCAATTTAAGTTGCTTAGATTAACCCTATGTTGATCTTGGAATTACATGTCGTGGTCATATGGTTATCCTCCTATATGCCGTACCATACATGTACCCTAAGTATGAATCTCTATCGGCTCAAGGAGTCCCAAATCTAGATCCATGTTTAGTGTAATACATCAAACATTAATCAATATACCACGACACTATTACTGACCAATTACCATGACTGTACTGGAAAGTACACATATATTGACATATAACACATGATCACTTAGCACGCAGAGTCACACCTCAGTACACTCATAAAATAGCACCGCGGTGCACCTAATATTGTATCTCAATACAAACTTAAAAAATGCACCAGCACATATACAGGTAATCAAGTCGGGAACATGGTAAGTCAGGAAGTCACATGGACCCCTCGAGACATAGAAGTCACATAGGACACGCAAGTCTCAGACATTCATGGCACAATAAGGTCAGGACAGAAAGTCGAGGTCATCTAATTAAAGTGAGACATGAAGATTCTTGAAGCCAAGATAAACATCTACAATTTTTATGTTTTGAGTTTTTCAAGATTTTACCAATAAAATAGCTAAAACGGACAAAACTAGTCATTTAGGGTGATTCGCGCACGGGTGCGCTGTACGCATGGTTAAAACTGCCCACGGCGTACGATACACACAAGTACGATGTGCGGTCTGTGCACTGCGCACAAAATACACTGTGTGCACAAACAAAACTGTCTACGACACACGGTGCATGGAAGAACGGTGCACGGCGCACGACCAAAGAATGGCACGGGCGCACGACGTGCAAGATGCGCCGCACGCATAAAAAAATTACACACGAAATACGGAGCGCATAAGCATGGCGCACGAGCAGGCGACTAATGAATGGCGGGGGCGCATGACACACAAAATGTACTACGCCCGCGAGCAAAACTGTCCACAGTGCACGGAGCGCCCGGGCGTGCGACCAATGAATGGCACGGGCGCACGACACACAAAATATACTGCGCATGAGCAAAACTGTCTATGACGCATAGAGCGCACAAGCACGACGCACTGTGCACGACCAATGAATGGCGCGGGCGTGCGACGCACAAAATACACTACGCGGGGCGCACAAAATGTACTGCACACGAGTGCAAAACTGCCCACGATTCATAGAGTGCGTAAGCACAACGCACGGTACGCAAAACGCAAAGTGCGCACACAACACTGTTCATCGTCCCGACAGCACTGAATATGTGTCGGAACCCATGAACACAAAAAGGCTATAACATTTTCATACGATGTCGAAATCAAGCGGTTCTAAAGCTAAAATTGGATAAAATTAAATTTTCTACAACATGGAACAACTAGATTTTGAAAAGAACAAAGTTTGATAGATCAAAACCAAAAATTCATAAAACTCTACTTATAGAAACTTAGATCTACACAAAATTAGCCATTAAAATCAAAAATTCCAAGAACTAAACTTGTAGAGAATAAAGAAAGAAACAATCTAGACTAATAATATCAAAGAAATAACAAAAAATAAAAAATGAAAGTGGTCTCTCATTTGTGCAAGATGCACTTGCCTAAGTGGGTTGGTGGGAGGAAATGAAAATGAGAATAAATGAGGAGAGAGAGAGGAGGAGAATATATATAGTGGATGAGGGTTGGCTTCACTAAACACTAATCCCTGACATGACCTAACCATATAACTAATGACATGTTAAATACTACATGATACAACTAATCAAATTAATTAAATAAAATTCTAACCACAACACGGTCCAAAAATCTTATCATCGAAGCAGTGAGCCATGCCTACAACCAGACGAGGACAAAGGGTGGCACACTAATCCACGACGAGATACGGTTCCATGCCATGGCCAGTTATAAATACATGAAACATGCAATCAAGATACAGGTGCCAGATACCACATACAGAAAAAATAAATTTTTTTTGTATTTCGGGAATGGGAAGTGACACATGATTATCACTAGACTACCATTGACTTGCAGAATATCTTTTGGCATTGCCCAAAATTCGTGCTAGGCCCCGTACTTAGAATGAAGAATCCTAAAATTTTCTCAAAGTGGAGATTTTTCCTTTAGACCAAAATATCGTCAGAATTTTGTAGAATACCATCAAAATTCCTCCTGGGATATTTTCCTTGTGAATAGTATTCAACACTCGCTATCTCCATTGGTTTCTTGATTGTGAAGTACTCTTTTATCCATTGGTTTCTTAGTTTTATTTGTGTATGGATGAGATTGATCAGTTAAAGTTGTGAATTATTGATGTGGCAGATCTAACAGTCACAATTAATTCATCCCGTCTATATATACCCCTTCGCTTTATTTCAAATATTCTTTTTTTAAACTTTCTCTCTCTTCACTTCTCTTCTCTCTCTCTCTCATCACTTCTCTTCTCTTTCTCTTCATTTCATCTCTAATTTTCTTGTGAGCTTTGAAATGGTCTTGAGGCCTAAGAATGTATTTTTTGAAACCCTCTTGGTGGTGGAGTAGAAGGTTTAGGTTGGGAGTTCATTTTTAGGCAAATATATCTTGTCAAACTCTTGAACAATATTATTTTATTGCCATTTTTTACTTTCCTCGATATTGTCTAAAACTTATTTTGCAAAATATGTTTCCTTCATGATTCTCGTCTATGTAAAATCTTTGAACTTGGTTGAGCTAAGTTTTGATTTCCTACAAAGTCTTAATATTTATTTAGTTGGAAAACTTAGTGTTGGGAGTGATACTCGAGTTACCACCATGAAACCTAATCTATATGCTATATGAATATTACCAGTAGTATTGGTTCTTCCTGGATTTGACTTTGGCGATATTTGGGACCGAATTCTAGCCCCGAAAATCGATTCTTCTATTATTGTATTTTGGACAAGTTTCGGAATACCGTAACAATTTTGTAGAACACCATCGAAATTTTGAATGGTCAATTTTTCGAGGCCATTTTCTTGCCGTTTTTTTCGGATTGCGGTCGAAATTTTGCGAAAAGCGGCCAAACTTTCAAATGGACAGTTTTTTGTAGATAATTACTTGCCGTGTTTTCAAGATCTTTCCGTCAGAATTTTGCGGAACATCGCCAAATTTTTTTATTACACACCTAAAGTTCATTTTTTTGATTTTTTTTGTGTTTTCTTTTCTTTTTTCTTGCTCTGTACTTACATATTTATTGCTTGAACATGTCTACCTTTGATTGATAATTGTCTTGACTTAATTTATAGCGATACCTGTGCCCGGTGCATGAGGGTATCCCATTACACCTTGTTTACGTGTCACATGTTGGAGAACCTTGTCACTTCTTATCATGCACTATCTGAATATGTTGGTATCCTTTGTGCCATGTCACTACCTGTTGTTGGTTTGTTATGGCAACACATGTTCTTGATTTGTTACTAATAGCGAAACATCGACTTCGTGTTTGTTGTTGTCCATCATGTTCCTGACTTGTGCCGTGCATTGCCTGGCTATTCTTGACATGTATTGTATTTGATTCTTGTATCGATGCCCGTTGTAGCTCGTCGTAGTGCACGATCATAGCACGTGGTTTGCTATCCTATGTTTTCTCTTGCTTCTTGTCAATCTTGTCTAGTCTTGCATATCCTCGAGGGGATTACCATGTACATAAAGAATTCTAGGATACCATAGCCTGAATTATAAACAAAGATGTTTAAGATAATTGACTAATCATTCACCGAGATTCATTGGGAGGGAAGGTTCTCCAGTTACTTCCAGTCCCTTTATTCCGACTGTATTCTTGGATGGAATTGGAGATCTTCATCGTGAGGGGCACATTTCTATCACATTGTTGAGTGCGACATATACTTGTTATCGTTAGCTAACCGTTGCGTGGGGTATACATGGCTCACCGTTGTATGATGTCTTCTTCTTTAGAATGCATATTTCTTGGGGGTGCATTTGCTATATATACTATTCTTTGGGCCTGGGTAATTTGGAAAGACTACAGGGCAGGTAACAGATATGAAACTCTTAAATTTATGTATGTAGTAACTAGGATTGTGATAATCCTATTTAACTAATGTAGCAAGCCGTACTTATTTCTTATTGTGACTGATGGATGGAGTCCATTTCCTGCTATGTTCTTGTTTTAACTTCTCTTGTTTCTGTCTTGTCTATGATCTTCTTGTGCCGGTGAATGATTAGGGGTTATATTTTGTTCGATAGACGGTCTGCAACCCCGATCCTTGTTTGGTTATGGTTTGTGGACTGGATCCCGAGTAGTCCCTATGTTTTCTTGTTATTCGTCGCCATATCCTATACTAACATGTTATTCCTGTCTACTTTACATGATCTTGTACATGATCATATGTTCCTATTTATTTACATGTTTCCAGTTTTTATCATGTTTTCTTGGGTACCTTTACTATATTCTTGATTTTACATGTTATCTTTTTATTTTGTCTTTATTATGCTTGCATGCTGGGTTTTTGTTCATAGTTTGGATTCCTTTGTGGTACTTACCATATGAGCTCTAACTCTACCAGTTTTGTTTGGCCAGATCTGGTAGCAAAATCAGAGGATCTACGATACCTCCTACTTGATGGTGACCACCCGTAGCACTAAAGTACCTGAGTGGGTGTTCATTCCATTACCCACTAGTTTCTGTTTATATTTTTTGCGGCGTCCAGCAACAAAGCACTTGTTTAGCTCATACTTTTGGACCTTGACATCCAGCCTACGAACATGACATGATTTGTGTATATATTCTAGACTACAGTTAGAGCTGCTCGTGTATAACTTATACTCTTGCTAGTTCTTTATTTTGAACTACTAGCTTCATGATCATCAATATATCATAGTTTGGGATGCTTTATTGTTTTATACGTCTGATGATCATACATCTTGTACTTTACTTATTGTATGTGATTGAGACACCTAGGATCGCTTGACCTAGTTATGACTGTTGGATTATATAGTAGCCCAATGTCTATACAGCCGTAAATATATCTTGGGGGTATTGGTGTACTATGGTATACATAGCTGGCCTAGCTCCACCCCCGATCTCCAGTATTCTGGCTCCGGGACGTGATAATTGTTCCCCTTTATAAGCGGTGCTCCAACACTTAGTGCTAACAATAAGAAAAGAAGGATAAAATTTTACAAAAAACGTAAGAGAGATTCCTCTCTTGCAGTTCGAATAGTCCATCAGCACAAGCTCCATAAAGAGAGGTAATAAGGAAAGCGTTCCAAAACTAAGTACAATCGAGACTTGTTTGGTTCATGGGAGCAAATTGAGAAAGTCAGCAAAAATCTTGTTTTGAGAAACCATGATTTTGACCACCTAGTAGGTTGTTCCCTAATCTTACTAGGTAACTACATATCAATTTTACCTTTTTTTTCTTTCAATAGATTATTCTGCTTAACAATTTTATTTGTTATTTTAATCAGCAAATTCATTTTGTTGTCAGATAACTGAAATTAATTAAGTCTTAATAGAATTGTACAAGAATATTTATAACAATCTAAAAGCCAGATTCTATGGTTCATACAGTCAACAAAAATCTTATCTAGATCCAAGATGGACGCTTGTACATGTCTTTTGGATACTAGCTTTCAAAAGATTAAAAAATTTGACAGCGAGGGGTATGATAACTAGATAAGGAAGGTTAGTCTGAACCATAAACTCGTCATGAGTATGTTATGCCTGAAATAGAACTTATGATTCCAGAGATATAAAAAAACATTGAAGCTATCGCTGTTGTGATTACTAGAATACAAAAACAGGGAGAGATAAGGCTAGAGACATCTCGGAGCTCTTGAAAAGCAGTACAAGGACGATGAAAAATATGACCGATCTATATCGTTAACAAAATTAATGTTAGTAGAGTTTGAAGATGAAAAGACTATATTGCCCTGGGTTAAGGAGCTCATAAAGCTTCAGAAGAAGCTAGAGGAAGAGGATATGCTTCTAGTCGGCAAATTTATGGTCGGAGTTATACTCTCTGAACTCCCTATTAGCTAAGATCGATTCACGAGTGATATGTACCGCAATAAGGCAAAAATAAAAATAAAATAAAATATCTTATGCATTTTATTTACATTTAGAATGCATCCATGAATAAGATGAAGGTGAATACATTACTTAAATAATTTGCTAAGGCAAATTCTAGGGATCAGAAGGACAAGAAGAAATCTACCTTCATTGGTAGAAAGAACTTCAAGGACCCGTGTGTGAAGTCAACATCCTTCAAGGCAAAGCCCAAGGAAGATGTGCTCTACTTCAATATAACAAAAATGGCCCCTTCAAAAAAGACGGCAAGTTTAAACCAAAGCAGAAGTGACAGAAGGAATGTGAGCTTAACATGATTGCTATGGTCTTGCAAGTAGAGATGTCGACAATAGATACTAACTAGTAGGTGGACACTGGTGCTTTCTGTAGTGCCCTGTTTCTCATTCGTGGAAAATGCGGTTAAAAACACTGTCGGTATCGATTGATCGGGAGAGATTGAATCAAGATCTTTATATCGTTATGGATTGGTTTCTTTGGAATTATGTCTTATATTTAGCAGATAACATCTCGAGGAAGGACTCCGTGATCGAGTCACAAGGGATCTTTCCGCTGCTCATTTTTGTTGCCATACTTGCTTTATTCACGTTGATTTTATGAATGCATTTTCAAGTATGTATTTGATAGATTTTATTGCTTGCGTTCTTTGAACTTCGTATTTGTATTGAATTCTAAGGAAAAAGGAAAAGAAAAAGTATTGATCATTTGCGTATGCGATTGCAGGTTATCGCGTAGGCGACGCGTAGAGTACAAACCTCTTTCTCACAACCCATTCAATCAACGGTGAGTGGCTTAACATTTCTCTCCTTGACCTCTCCAATCAATCAATAATACCGATAACCTAGAATGCCAGATATGTTGTAAAGACACAATGTTTCATGCTTGTTTACATAAAAATGCAAATCTTAACTCTGTCACATACTTACTTATTATAGGCCTGCTATACAACTGTAAATCATGAAAAATGCTACATATTTTCTTTTGTTAGGCCTGCTATAGAACTGTGTTACACAGAGATTGAATCAAAAATTAATGTTGCAATGATCATCCATAACTGCCATTAATTGCTCAAATGACAGTAGACACAGAGAATGTAAAGTTTCATATCATTTCGTAGACTATTCTTGAGTAACTTTAGTCCAGCACGGTTATGGACAACTTGTGTACAAGGGCAATATTTTTTTTGAACGGTATCCCTGGGCCACGGGACTGATTCGGCCTAGCAGGAAACATGATAGCTGTGCTGGATGCATGCAATATGTAATTCAAAAAAAATTCAACGGAGCTTACTACCCGTGCTGAAAGTATCACCATCTAAACCAAGTTATATGTCCATGATGGCTCATCATGCGAGCAATCTCCACAGATATACATTGTTTTAGCTAACGATATCAAATTGACAGGAAAGAACATGGTAAATTTTATACTACAGCGATAGACACTATCATAGGTAAGTTACAGCATAGTTTATTCTGTTATGTATTATCGCATATTAGTATGAAATTAACTTGTATGGCTAGAAAGATCACTAAATATATTGCATGCTTCACATAACTTTTATAAAAAAATGAGGTCATGAAATTTAATTAGTCATTCACCAGTACAAGATAATATACTGACCCCCCTCGTCTCCACAGGTGCTGCGAACCAGGGAGGCATGCCGAATAATTAAAGGTGACACTTGAAATTTTGAAGCCTTGCTCGAGTACGAAGGCTTGCTCATACATTTTGAAGACCCCCGCTCTTGATTCTCTTGGATAACAAAAGTTCCAAGTATTGCATAGTTTAGTTTTTGTATAAAGAGATGTAAAGTATGGAATTACTATCTCATCGGAGTCAGTTTGTAAGCCCGTGCGGCAATTCTTATACTCGAGTCTTCTAAATGATGTTCATTATCAAAGTTTCCTTCTGTGTAGGTGTTTCAATTTCTTTGCGTACTATATTTGTTATTGTATTTCAGATAACTTTATGACCCTGTCTTTTGCGAGTGCAACTTAGGCTCGCACGACATCACGTCCGGAGGCTGACTATTGATTCCACGGAATTGAGACGTTACACTTTCTGTCATGTGTGTCCACGAAGGACCTTTTGTAATGCCCAGTCCTAAAATACGTAGGACTAGGGGATCATATACATGCTAGCTACGTATCAAGTGGACTCCAGTCAGGCTTGAATATGTATAAGCTGTCTTGGTGTTCTAATTATATCTATCAATCAATTATAAATATAACTATCTCAATCCACATGATAAGTAACATAAAGAATGAACAATATATGTCATGGTCTGCAGCCCAATAACATATATGTTCGATTAGATCCAAAGAACGATATGGGTCTACAAAACAAGACTATATAGCATAATAGAACTAATGAATGAATGTAAAAGCATGATAAAAAATACCTAAGACAGATACAATAATACCGATCAGCGGGCTATCTCTGCATAACCAACTACCTGGAGTGGTCACCAGGTCCTTAGGGGACATAGCAAGGTATAGAAAAACATGCCAAGTAACAGTAAAAAGAATATTTATGTAATGAATAGTAACTAACATAACCATCTAGGTACAAAATAAAGTTGAAGACAATCCTAATATCAGGCCCAGCAATACTGGCAATCACCCTTGGCACCATGCTGTGATACCGATGAGTGATCGAGTAAACAGAGCCACAGCTCTGCTACAGAGACTATGATAATGAGTAAAATAACCAAGTCCCAAATATGGAAGCATGACCACGAGTCTAGACGATCGAATATTTCGATAAAGTCCTCCCCTCCCCATGCTCTAAAACTATCCAGTCAAGTTACGTATGCATCATGTACCAGTAGCAAGTCACAGAGCTAGTACTACATGCTATCACTGAGTCCCTAGACATAAATATCTCATGTTAGATTCAGTACTATATTATCATCATCCATCCATCGTGTCCTATTCCTATAGTCCATCATATCAATAAACACGAATGTGATATACCGTAATGACTAGGGTTGATATCCGATGTCAATATACTGACATCGACACCCGAATCAATTCAACCACTAAGTATCAACTAACCCTACGTCCTCAATGACCATGAACGAGAAAATAAAAATGAGAAGAGTTAGATGCTCCTGGAATTAAACATTTCGTAGCGACGGAACATGTCCGTCGCTAGTCTGTCACTACGTATATGCTAATGTTTCAACGAGGAACTAGCAACGAAAATATGAACTTGTTTCATATAAAAATTTCTGCCACTAGTCGCTCATCATTCCGTCGCTGCTCAGCGACGATTATGCTTCCGTCGCTGAAGTTTGTCACTAAATTAAAGTATTTTTGTAGTGTATGAATAGAAGTATTGAATAATAGAGTACATAATAAAATATTCATATAACAGAGTCGTATTGATCAAGTAGAGACAAATCTACTACCAAAATGGACATGTAATAATAAAATATGATGACAGTATCTGGAACATGATTACTGATTCCAAGGATGGAACCTACCGAATATCAAACGTATTCTGCCGGTAAAATCTCCTCATCCTCTGCAACAACGTTCATGCACGATCCATACTCATCCGGGTAGACCAGATCGTCTAATCATAGAAGAAAAATTAGATTCTTAGAGGGACGTAATAAAATACATGAAAATATGCCAATATCTATTCTATTATATAATAGAAAAACTTGGTGAAACTTTTGAATTCCTAAAATACCCTTGAGTTTTATGAACATGATGTTATTATGTCAACTTGCATGCCATTTATGTTTAAGAGTCAAAGCAATAAAGTTTGCATGCTATGAATTTTTTTTTTCCATACAACTCTTTATGTTTCAATGGTAATACTTTTGTCTGTCCTTACCATTTTTCAAAGATTATTATTCTCAATAGAAAATTAAAAAAAAAAAAAGCGTACTTCGAATTTTTTTGTGGTATTGTAAAAAGAAAGCACATACATATAAATAGTCATCTGAAAAAAAAGAAAAAGATGACAGCTGACCTTATATATTCTAATTAAAATACGTGTAATGTACGTACATATAGACCAGTATAAATATAATATACATAAAGTCATTCCCTGTATTATTACAGCCGTTGGTGGAGTTTGAAATTAATATGAACTTGAGGTAAAGATATGAGAAATGGATACAACAACTTCCAATCCTCTCATTTATATTTGAGTAGGGTAGTGTGTACTGGTGCGTGGGATGAGAAACCTGGACAATAGGAGTGCACAAGCCCCGGTGCCCATCTCCCAACCCAACCACACATGCATGCTCATCATATACATAAGTCCCACCGAAAGAACAACCAGAGGGAGTAGGAGAGAAACTTTGATACACCCGGCTGTATCAAAGTTTTGATACAGCCGGTGTATGACAAGTGGGTCCCACTGTAAAAATTTTACATGCACAGATTACGAAGAGGGAGGAGGGCCCACTTGTCATACACCGGCTGTATCAAAACTTTGATACAGCCGGGTGTATCAAAGTTTTCTCCGAGGGAGTAGTAGAGTAGCTTAGCCAAATGCAAACATGTGCTTGGGAAACCGTAGAGCCTTGAAGACCCCTCTTATTCTCGATGGATGTAGAGGAAGGAAACCTACGGTCTAGTAAGGAGCCTACAAGCTATCTTTAACTTGCCGCCACCGCCTAGAAAGCCAATAATTAATACATGAGGAGGAGTGCACGTACCTATTTATAGAGACCAGACACCCAAGAAATATTGGGAGTGAGAAAGAGGGAACTACAAACCATGAAAATGTCCTTATAGCTCTAGCCAGGGGACAGACATGGCTCTTCATCAAAGGAGGCTTCGTATATTCTCTAGGAGGTTGATAGGAGAGCCATGAGGTGTAACATACAACCCCTCCAAATATATTTAAATTATTATATAATAAAAAATTATAATTGTTCATAAATTTAATATATGTAGTGATATAATTATCCATAAATAAAAAATTAAAGAAACTATTATTTACTCTTTTTAAGTATTATAAAATACATACAAATCACGTACATATATATAATAGTATATATGGACATGATAGCATAACCTTAATCTTTAACATTTGGGTAAGACGATAAGAAAGTTAATTTATTAATTGTAGGTAATTTTCATTCATTATATCGAAGTATTAATTTTGACACTTCAATAATTATATCAAAATCTATCTTTTCTTATGCATTAAATTCACATATAAGTATAAAAATAGCATAATTTCTCGACCAAGTAGATGAAAACCACAATCCTAGCTCAACCCATCCCCACTGCCAACCTAACAGACACACAAATTATATAAATACCCTAGAAAATATAAAAATATTTATATATTTTGAATATGCTAAAAAATAAGTATAAATAATAAAAAGTAAATAAAATAATTCAGGATTTAATTTAGACTTGGCCCTTTGATTTTTCATATGGGAAAGATATTTAGAATTTTACTACATTGGACTGGCAACCTGCGCTTACATAAAAGGAATGTTATAAAAAATTGATCCTGCGGATGGACTCCTTAGATATGTGATAGATGTCTTTCTAGCATGAGTTAAAATTTCTATCTATATAAAAAAAATGTCAATCTATAAAAAAAAAGGGCATTCCAATGCTCCGATTCGTTCAGATATGTGTGGCAGATGTCTTTCTATTATGGGATACATTTCATCTATAACAAAATGGATATCCTAGTGTCATAAAGGTGCTTATGTAGATTATATGAGGAAGATTAAGAAGTACGAAACCTTACATTCATATTTATGAAGAGATTTTCGTGACTCCACCATGCTTGTCTAAGACTTTGCTCCATAAAGTATGGAAGGACTCTAGATAATTTGAAAATGAATTAAAATTTTAGACACATGCATGCATTCATGTGACGTTCACAAAATATATTTTCGAAATATATGCATGTTATATAGTTGATAGGCTAATTTGCATCTAAATACTATAAATTTTCACGTTTGTGTAACTTTCTATCATGAACTTTTAAAATTTGCTACTTACTAGCTTTCAAGGTTGCAAGTAAATATCATGAATTATTATTTTCGTTGCAAGTTAATACCATGAACTGTATCTTATTTTGTAAGTTAATATCATGATATAACTATACATTCATGGTATTAACTTGCAAAGTAAACAATAGTTCATGGTATTTAGTTACAAAATAAGCAGTAATTTATGATATTAATTTACAAACTCAAAAGTTCTTTATACCAGTAGTCAAGTCATTTTCCTTGGACTGATGTAGAATCTTCAAAAGAAGTTGAAACAAGCCTTCGACTCGCAAGCGAGGCTTCAAAACACACGAGTGTTGCCTTCAGTTAGGTGGCACGCTCTTCCTTGTTCGGAGTACGTACCCGTGGAGAACGAGGATCATTGCATTGTCGTGTACTGTTGATTGAGTAATTAATGTTTCACGCTCTCATTTGGTTCAAGAAATTATGTGAAGCATGTCATATATTTAGTGATCTTTCTAATCATCCTAGTGAATTTTATTGAAGCAGTTGATAAGACATAAACAGTGTAAATAATGATAGAATTTACCTACGGCAGAGCGTGCCGTTGCAGTGTAAAAATTACCATGTTCTTTCCTGTCAGATTTATATCAATAGCTAAAACAGTGTGTAGGTGGGGGTCACTGGCAATTCAAGTCATTCTGGACGTATAGCTTGGTTTAGACGATGACCCTTTCAACGCGGTTGCGAGCCCGCTGAAAGTTAACGAATAATCCGTGCTATCATCCAGCACAACTAATTTGCTTTCTTCCTAGGCCGAGTCATTCCCATGGCCCCGGATTACCGTTCGAGAAAGCGAAACCTTGTGCATAAGTTGTCCATGACCGTGCAAGACTAAACTAGTTACTCAAGCATGGTCTAACATAATAACTTAACAAATTTTAATGTGTCCTGCCTTATCGTTGCAACATTTATTTATAGCATCAATTTTTACTTAACACAATTTATGGCATATATGTAAAAGTAAGCATGTAGCAGTTCTATAGCATATATACACAAGTAAAGTATGCAACAATTCTATGAAAATTAGCATTTGTGTCCTTGCATCTACATTTAACATTTTATTCGTATTAACATCATTGATAGATTGGAGAAAAGAGGGTCAAAGGAAAGAAGGGTCAAGCCACTCACCTTGATTGTTTGAGGTGAAAGAAAAAAGGTTGGTTGCGCTAGACGGTGCCCGTGCGATTACCTAAAACGCATAAGCAACGAATCAGCATTCTACCCTTCTATTCCGAGTTCTTTCGAAAACCCAGCAATAAAATCTATCGAAAACATTCACGAAAACATATTCATAAAACCAAAGCAAGAAATAAGTGCGGCATGAAAACTAGAGCATCGGAAGGTCTCTCCCGACTCAGCCGCAAAGTCTTTCCTCAAAATACAACCATTCTATATGGGACTTGATTTCGAAGAAGCCGATCCATAATGAAAAAAAGATCTTGATTCAACCGGTCCCGACAATCAATAGCGACATTGTTTCTTAACCGTGCTCCCCGTGTTGCAACGAGGAATGGGATACGATGTTGGGACATGGAACTATAGTATATGCTAGAGCCTTCGTCAAAATGGAGGAAGATTCACTACTGCCGAAGAAAGTTCAAATTAGACTTGCTTCAAGGCAGATTTGTCTAAAAGAATTAGAGTATGAATGGGTGCCTATCAGGTGCTCGACGTTTTGCTATTTTGGACACTCCGCTTATATGTGTCCAGAGAAGCCTAGAAAATTTCTAGAGATAGCTCCTTAAAAATGGAATGCAATGGTGGAAAGAAAGATAGTCCTTGTAACGCCCCAGAACTAGAATACTGGAGAGCGGAAGACAGACACATCTAGTTACGTACATTGAAGTGCAACCTACCTCGCAATACGGTTACGGCTGTCTAGACGCATGAGGGTTTATCTACAAGCCAACAGTCACTTATGGTCAAGAACAAGTCTACTATCTCAATCTTAAGCAAGCAAATAATTGTTACAAGATGTTAGATCATCAGATATACAAAGTAAGGCGTCCCAAACATTATATATTCAGATGATCATAAAACTAGTCATACAAAATACGAAGATTAGCAAGAGTTAAGTCATACATGATCAACCCTAAGATTTGCCAATCATGTAACAGCCCTTAGGCAGACAGAAATTAAAGTTTCAACACAAGCTAACACATGCTCGACGGCTAAATACCTCAAAAGAATAAGTTACAATATAGTGAGAGAGAAAAATAAGAAAACCCACTCGTTGTCACGGTTACGTCTAGTGTTCACCATCTGGCTGGAAGGCATGTAGATCCCTGATTGCTACTCCAAAATCTGGCCAGACAAAATTAGCTAGGTCAGACCCCAGAAGGAGCAAGTGCCACAAGGGAGGCTCCACTTATGAACTAAAACTAGCATATAAAGGATAGGAGAAATGATAAAAGAACATAATTAAATAACATAAAATACATACTTTTAAAGAACATACTAGCTTGTATTGAGAAAACAATAGGTGGAATATAATTTCCATGTTAATCATGAACACATCATTCAGGCACGGCCAATCAAGTCCTGCGACTTGCTATTATTTGCTAACTAGGATTATCACAGGCCTAGTTACTAACAAGATGTAGTTGAGATATTCCCGAAGTCATAAGTCCTGCAGACTATCCAGGTTATCCAGGTGGGGTTACAAGAGTTTATCAAGAATTAAGAGAACTTTTAGCTTTACAAGGAGTGCAACACATGACAGTGTGCTGGAAATGTGCCCTACTCGACGGCAGGCTACAAGTCCACAGGTGTGGCCGGGATAACGAAATCACATGTAATTGAAAAATCTCTCTATTTGAACTACTTGATCAATCTAGTCATTTAACCTAGTCAGATTCATTATGAATTCCTGACCGTGGTAACTAGGAATCAATGTTCTAGATATGATGCAAGATGAGATAGGTAGCTTGTTCAATCACAATCAGAAAAATTAACCACGGTGTCAAGACAAGAGTTACACTTAGCAAGTCAGGATTGGATGTCGCAACAGCGATCAAGATTATACATGTCATGTCAGGTTTACTTGTCATGTCAAGAGTGCATCTCGACGGGCCGCTATCAAGATTATCCGGATGGGATCATATTGTCATGTCCAAGCAACTTACTAGCTAAGATTACCAAGTTGTCAAGTCGGGTCTTCGCAATTTAGGTCAAATATAGAAAACATGCAAAAAAATCGAGAACTATGATTAAAACTATCAGTCGCATATTAAGTCTAGTTAAGGTAAAACATGAAGATTTTTGAAGCTAAGACAAAGATCTACAACTTTCATGTTTTGAGTTTTTTAAATATCTAGCTACAAAACAGCTTAAACAGGCAAAAACCGCCATTCACGCGCGTGGGGACAAAACTAGCCACTGTGCGCGGAGGCACGACACACGGTAGAAAATTGCGTGGGCGCGCGGCGTACGAAACGTACAGCGTGCGGGTACACGGTGCGCGATAGAAAATTGCACGGGCGCGTGGCGCACGAAACGTGCAGCACGAAGGTGTACGACGCACGGGATGCGGAGGTACGGCACGCGGGACGCGGAGGTACGGCACGCGACAGAAAATCTCGTGACGCACGAAATGCACAGCGCACGGGTGCACGACGCACAGGACGCGGAGGCACCGCGCGGGCACAGCGTGCGGTTGCTCGGCGCGTGGGGCGCGCCGCACCCCGCGCTGGTGCACAGCAAAAAATAGCGCGGGCGTGCAGCACACGAAACGCACAGCGCGCGGGAGCACGGTGCGCGCGGGGCACTGTTCATCGTCCCGACAGCACCGAAGGTGTGGGGAACTCATGAACACAAGTAATGCCATAACTTTCTCATATAAAATAGAAATCAAGTGGTTCAAAGCCAAAATTGGGTCGAATTGAATTCTCCACAACATGGAACAATTAGTTTTCGGAAATACCTAGTTTTTAGAGATGAAAACCAAGAAAAATAAAAAAGTTTAAAACTTAGATCTACAAAAATATATCCATCAAAACTAAAAATCCCAAGTTCTAAAGATGCTTCGAATCATGCAAGGAAGGAGATAGAATAATAAAAATAAAGATTCATCATGAAACAAGTTGCACTTGTCTAGGGCTTGGTAGGTGGGATGAGTAAATGAAGAAGAAGAAAAGTAAATGAAATTAATGGAGGAGAGAGAGAGAGAGGAGTTTGGTATATATATCAACCCTCTCATCTCAACCCAAACCAAACAAAACCAAGCAAATCCAAGCCAAGTTGAACAAAGGTGAACCAAACCAAGTCAAGGTTAAACCAAGACTAGGCTAAGCAAGACAAGTCAAAAATACGGGTCACCTAACAAATGTCAGAAATTCGTATATGCATACCGAAATACATATAACAGAAAATGGGAGTGACAGTCCTCCACTTGTAAGATAAGGGAGGACTCATTGTTCAAAAAGTTGATGATGAATTTCATACTTTAAGCCCCGTCGAAGCATCCACGGAGCTAATTGATCCATATTTGGCAACTGGGTTGCTAGATGGTCCACCCGACTATAATCCATTACACGAGGTTATTCACGACGGCTTCTAGAATTATACCGACGTAAATGATCATTGACGAGATTACAAGGATGCTGGACCATTAGGGGATAAAGAAAGAGTGGTGTGAAATACAAGTAGAGCAGCCTATTGTGGCCAATAGCAATTCTTCGACGACACATGCTGTAATCGAGCATGCGGCCCGACCGGTTAAACACGAACCAGAGGAGCCTGAGCGCCAACCGGCAGCATCGAGGAGTAACAACTTTGAGGTGTTAAAATTTACAAAAAATTGTCGCACATCCTTCAGCGGTACTGAAGATCCTTCTGTGGCGATCGATTGATTAGAGGAGTTGGAAGACCATTTCAAACTTTTGGGCGTTGAAGATTCCAAGAAAATCGCATGCATACAAGTTCAACTCCGATTGAATGCGCATAACTGGTAGGCTGTGCAAAAGCGAACTATCCGACACAATGAAGACACAGCAGGAATCTTTTGGGCCACCTTCCGATGAGTTCGAAATCGAGTACCTTCCCGCAGCCGTTTGATAAGAAAAGGAGAATAAAATTATGTATTTGAGGCAAGGGAACGTAACTGTGTGGCAGTACGCAGCAAAATTCAATAAATTAGCTAAATTTGCTACGGAGGGTCGCACTCGGCGGTTTAAAGTAGGTATGCGGCCCTCTATCTCTGCCTATGTGTCAATTTCAGAATACAAAACGATAAACGAGTCGCTAAATCATGCTCTTTGCCTTGAACACCAATACCCTCCAGCCGCTGTCGGTACTGTGCATACCTACAACTACAAGCGCCCTAGCCATATGGGATGAAACAATGTGATCTAGCATCCAAACAACAGCCAACAAGGCGAATATCAAGGGCAGAATCCATGGCCTTGCTGTACCTAATGTCAACGGCTCGGTCACACTATCAACGACTGCCAGATACCTGAAGGTGGATGCTGGAAATATGGTAAAAGGGGCCATATATGTGTTGATTATTCGGCTAGAAGACCAAACCCAACTGCGCCTCCGTCGCAGCACTGTCCATATAATCAAGGCCCCGCACCTCAACCACCCCAACCCGTAAAGCAAAATGGCCAAGACCGTCGTCCCAATGCCCAAGGACGCGTCTATGCCATGACTCGAGACGAGGTATTTGCCTCAGATACAGTCATGACAGGTATACCGTCTTTCAAATAAGTCTACACGTGTACTATTTGATTCTGGTGCCACACATAGTTTTATTTTGGTATATTTTGTCGAGGAGCACAAATTTTTTATAACCCTGCTAGGCCTTGACCTTAGCGTTAGCATTCCGTCGGACACGCAACTACTTGCAAACTCAGGCTACAGAGACGAAATCATTTATATCGGAGGTAAAAAGGCATATCTTGATGTGATAGTTCTAGATAATAAGGACTACGATATCATATTGGATATTGATTGGCTCGGTGCTTGCAACATCACAATTGACTGCACAAGAAAAAAGGTTACCTTTCGTCTACTGGAGAGATCGAGTTCTGCTACTCATGTGGTGAACCTTTGACGTCGTGCATAGTGATCTCGAAATTTTTTGCTCGAAGAATGTTATATTTCGGCCGTGAAGGATATTTGGCATCCATTCATGACATGAGACAGGATGGTGCAAACGCGGGTCAGGTCAAACCGACGTTATGGCATAATTCTTCGACATGTTCCCGAACGAGCTACCCGGTGTGCCGCCCGATAGAGAAATCTAGTTCACCATCGATACCTTTCCCGACACCAGACCGATTTCTAAGACTCCGTACAAAATGGTCCTTGTAAAGCTGAAGGAACTCAAGGTCCGTTGCAAGAATTGTTTGACAAGGGATTCATCCGGCCTAGCATTTCGCCATGGGAAGTGCTTGTATTGTTCGTAGAGAAGAATGATGGTTCGATGCATCTATTCATTGAATATCAAGAGTTAAACAAATCTACAAGATGAAACAAGTATCCACTACCCCGTATAAATGACTTGTTTGATTAGCTACAAGATGCCTCAGTGTTTTCGAAGATTGATCTTCGCTCGGGTTACCATCAACTAAAGATCAAGCCAGACCACATGTCGAAGTCTGCCTTCCGCACTCGATACGGCCATTATGAGTTCATGGTAATGTCGTTCAGCCTAACAAATGCCCCCGCTGCCTTCATGGATTTACTGAATTGGGTGTTTTGACTCTACCTCGACAAGTTCGTAGTTGTTTTCATCGATGACATTCTCGTCTACTTGAAGGACAAGCTGCAACATGCAGAGCAACTGCGGACCGTACTCCAGACTCTTCAAGATAATCATTTATATGCAAATCATAGCAAGAACGAATTCTGGTTGTGTAGCATTTTATTTGTTGGGCATATTATTTTTGCTGAAGGCATTGCAGTTGATCCAATAAAAATTGAACCGTTGTTGATTGGAAGCGACCTGCATCAGCTAGTAAAATTTGAAGCTTTCTTGGTTTTGTGGGATACTACATACGGTTCGTGAAGGACTTTGCAAAGATTGTATCGCCCTTGACCCGTCTCACTCAAAAGGGAGTCACATATGAGTGGTCGGACGACTGTGAAGCTTCCTTCCAGGAACTGAAGCAGCGGCTCGTTTTGGCCCCAATACTCGCACTTTCGGATTGGGTTGACGATTTTCAAATCTTTAATGTTGCTTCAGGCCAGGGATCAGATGTATGCTCATGCAGCAAGACAATGTGATATCTTTCGCCTCAAGTTGAAGCCGCACAAGAAAAACTATCCCACGCATGACTTGGAGTCGGCAATTGTGTTTATGTTGAAATTTTAGCGATACTATCTTTAGGACGTGGCATGCAACATATACACCGATCACAAAAGTCTTAGTATCTCTTCACTCAGAAGAAGCTGGACTTACGACAAAGGTGTTGGCTAGAATTAATCTAGGACAATGACTTGACGATTGACTATACGCTGGGCAAAGAAAATGTTCTGGAAGACGCTCCGAGTAAAAAATACATTGTCTCGTTATACATCAATAGCAGGCTAGGGACATAAAAGAGATGGGCATCGGCCTTCGAATTCGATTGACGGGAGGGCAGTTGGCGCAACTACAGCTAGAGCCGAGCTTGCGGTAAAAGATCAAGACCGCTCCGAAGGATGATTCGTACCTGAAAAAGATGCGAGAGCTAATTTCAACGGGTAGGGGAACCGACTTCGCGAAAGATGTGACTGGCGTGCTATGATTGAAAGGCCGACTATGTGTTCTGGATGAATTAGAACTTAGAAGAAAAAAATTAATGTCTGAGGCACATTACGCAAAGTATTCATTGCATCGTGGCAACACAAAGCTGTATAAGGATCTCTGTACGACCTTCTAGTGGCAAGGAATAAAAAGGGATGTGGAACTATTCGAGTCATTATACATGGCCAGTTAGCGGGTGAAAGATGAGCATCAGAGACCGGGCGGAGTGATGCAGAATCTGGCGATTCCAAAAGAGAAGTGGGAGCAAGTGAGCATGGATTTTGTTATTGGCTTGTCGAAGACGTCACGGAAAACGATGTCGTCTGGTTCATCGTCGATCGACTAACCAAGTCAGCGTATTTTATTGTCATCAAAGTTACTTGGAGTGGTGATCGCCTGGCTCAGATATACCGCAACGAGATAGTACGACTATACGGTGTTCCAGTATCCATCATTTCAGATCGGGATAGGCAATTTTTGTCGTGCTTCAGGAGTAGCCTTCAGTCGGCTCTGGGTACGAAGTTGAAGTTGAGCTCGGCTTAACATCCCCCGACCGATGTCCAAACGGTGCATATGAATCAAATTCTCGAAGACATGCTACGGCTCTGCGCAATTGGCTTAAAGTCAAGTTGGGACGTCCATCTACCTTTGGTCAAATTTGTATACAATAATAGATATCAATCCAGCATTCAGATAGCCTCGTACGAAGCCTTGTACGAATGGAAGTACATATCACCCATTTGCTTGGATAAAGTCGGAGAGCGACAGATTCTTGGCCTGGAGCTGGTAGAACAGAAGTGGAAAAGGTCAGGCTTATCCGGGGAAGACTAAAGGTGGCACATAGTCGACAAAAGAGCTACGCAGACACGCATCGAAGACCACTTGAGTTCCTAAAAGGCAATCACTTATTTCTGAAAGTAACTCCGATACATGGGGTCACCAGGTTTGGAGAAAAAGAATAGCTGAGTCCAAGATTTGTCAGTCCTTTTGAAATACTAAAGCGAGTTGCCTCAGTTGCTTACCAGATTGCATTGCCGCTAGTGTTTGCCACTACAAGCTTTTGGGATGAACTTTATATATAATCACAAACAGAACATAGTACAATGTAGGATCTCGTTAGGATCCAAGGATTACAATTTTATTTTTATCTGGGAACTGTATCGATAGAGCGAGTGGTGATTCTTTGACTCCATTGATGATCTGATGACGATCTCGGACTCTCTGAAGGTCTGAGTTGCTCTGGAATAGGCAGGGACTTGAAGAGTATTAAAACTCTTGCAAGTTCTCTGGATATTGAAGAGGTTGAAAAACTTGGAGAGCTGAAGAGGTTGAATGAAGGAATGATCCTTCTATTTATAGGCAGCAGAATGATCTGCTTATGTGTGTATATGCAATGTGCACATGGTGGTTTTGCACGTAGGGATGCCACGTATTTGACTTTGTTGGGCACATGGACGATGCGCCGGAGGGCTGGAACTGAATCTGTTTGGACTACACTGTTGGGCTTCGGAGGAGCTAACATGTGGCAGTTGCTGAGATTTAGTTGTTGCTGAAATCTTGGGTGGTTGGCACCTATTCGTAGGAAGAACTGGGTCAAAGACACGTGGCGCGTGCCCATTACTCAATGATCTTTGCATGTTGATTTGAGTGGATGAGCCTAGGATCTGGCGCATGAGGAGACTTGGCTTCTGAAAAGAGCAAGTCTGGGCGCATGACTTTTGAGGCACATGTAGAGTTTTAGCGCATGGTTGTGGGAGAGCATGCAAGTAATCAGTTTTCCATGTAGCAGAGCATAACCGTAACCGACAAAAGAGTAATGATTGCGCCTCTTCGTCTTCTGTAAAAGCTGACTGCCAAGACTTCAAGATGCGTGCTGCTGTTATTTTGGTCACTTTAGCATAAAATGCTTTGATTGGTGGAGAGATTTAGATGGGCGTATCAGATGTGCAATGCATGGATCTAACGAGCGAATAAGCTGCATTGCGCATATGCTTTGGTCAGCTTTTTAAGTCTTGCGAGGCATTGATGACTCTTTGACTTAGCTGAGTTTGAAGTAGAAGATTCATCATCATTAATACAAGTTCATTGTACTGACTTCGAAGAAGTTGCCACTTGGCACATAGATTTGATTTGCCCTGGCCTATAAATAACAGTGTAGAGAGTTTGCTCATTTATTTCACCCAAAATTCTCATTTGAGATGAACTCAACCGATCCTCCTCCTTGGCAAGATGTTGTACTACAAAGTATGGATCTCTTCGTTCAAAGAAGCTTTGATTTTGACAATGAACTCTTTCAGAAGACTGAGATGCGCCGGAAGAGTTATGGATGCAACAACTTATGATCGAGCCTCAGGTTGGCAGTTTTCTTCTACGAGATGGTGTTAGGTGCCTATTACATCCAAAGATCGGGGTCGTCGTGCCCCGACTTTCGTTATGAATGAAGCGCCACCGGGTTTGGATTGATTGCCAATCTACACTCTGATCAATAATTGCTTCATTTAGCCGAAGCACTCGTGCGTTGACGAGAAAGTGATTCACTCTGATGAGGAGGAATAATGTTCCTATGCTGAGACGTCAGAGTGATGTGCCTAGTTGTGTTTTAGGCTTCTTTGTAATAGACTTATATTGTAACAAGAGTTTATCCATGTAATAGATTTTTTACATGAAATAAAAAAAATCTACTCCTCATGCGCCTTAAATGATATGTTAACATTCTATTTTGAGCCTTCAACGCATGATGTTTTGGGCGCATAGAAATTCTGCCCCTCTGAAGCGCCTGAAATTTTACGCTTTTAAAAGACCTTCAAAGTTTTCAAAACTTTTGCCAAGTTTTGGAATACTTTGAACTGAGAAACATGGCCAGTAGATGCTTTGGGCGCATGGCCATTCCGCGTACGGCTGTGCTGACGCATACTCTTCTCGATTTAAACGACAAGAAGATAATGCCTCATTTTGTGAGTGATATTGATAATCTTTTGGAAGATTTGTAGCTGTCGGTTTCACAGAACCTGAAGCGTTAGTGGCTGACGTCACGCCTCATCAGTTCATGCGCATGGCTTAAGCCTATAAATAGGTGTCTGATGGAAGAGATAGAGACTTTATTGCTCTCTTTCATCTTCTTCTTCGTCCTTAGAGTTTTTGAAAAACCCTAGCTTTTGTGCGATGGCCCCCAAGAATCCCCATGGTGCTACTGGTCGTGGCAGAGGCAAAGGCAAGAAGCCTGTTAAGGCCGAAGCCGAGGAGCCCCATGTCGTCGACACGATGTACGCCGACATGCGACCGGAAGTAATCGGTGGGTTGTTCGCTGCTTGGGAGTTATGCGAACACTTTGTTGCACGATTTTGGATGCATGGGTGCGTAACCATCTTGGAACACGCGCCAAACCACTCTGCTGAAGCGCATGGGTATGGTTTGTATGAGCCGTACCCTGAAGATGTGCCTAGGCTTTCCCGTGTTGACGCGCATGGACTTTGGTCCTGATGATGCGCTGAAGCTTTCCTGTGCTGACGCACATGGACTTTGGTCCTGATGATGTGCTGAAGCTTTCCTGTGCTGACGCACATGGACTTTAGTCCTGATGATGTGCTGAAGTTTTTCCGTGTTGATGCACATAAACTTTGGTCCTGATGATGCGTCGAAGCTTTTCTTCCAATGCGCATGGACTTTGGTCCCGAGGATGCGTTGCGGTGGAACTTAGTCAGTGTGCTTTTTGTCCTGATGATGCGTCGCGACTTTAATGCGCAACAGCTTGCATGCGTCGATGCTAAAACTGCACATATATATCGACTTTTTATAACATAACAGGGCCAATATTTTTTTATCTTTTTGCAGTGTCTATGGTGATACCGAAAGCTGATGTAAAACCCATAAATTTCTACGATATATATATATATATATATATATATATATTTTATTTATACAGATTTGAAATTTTGTATTGTACGTCGCGTAGTCGTATTTTACGTCGCGCACGAAATTTTATTTTGCTCGACGAGTGCGAATATGTGCGAGCGTACATATTTTAGAAAAATATTTTATTTATTATTTTATTGTTTTAAAATAATATATGCAATAATTATTTTACTATCATTACCAAGTTGTTATTTTATTTACTAAAAGCCTTCACTTATGCAGTTATTAAGAATAATTAATATTTTTATTGTATACTAGAAAAACATAATTATGAAAATATTATTTGTGCATACATATATATTTGTAATTATTTATTGGTTTATTTTAAATATTAATGTAATTTTCGAAATTATTATTATTAGTATTTTTGGAAAATATATTTCAAAATTATTATGACAATTTAAATCTTGATTTGAATTTATATATTTATTTAAATAGTGAAATAATTGAAATTTGATTTATTGATTTGATTTTAAAATAAGGGAATTAAATTAGATTTAATTGGATTTGGATTTGATTTGATTGATTTTAAATTAATACATGAATTATCTACTTTGGGTTTTAAATAAATCATAATCCTATCCAATTAGGAATTCCCACATCCTATAAATAGGCAGGTACTCCTCCAATATTTTCTCCACAATATTTCTCCAAATTTTCACAAAGTGAGTGCATCGTGTCCATGACCGTGTCCGTGTCCCATCCACTACTTATCTTCCTTTACATATACAAATTTTTTGCGTCCGACAACCCCGGACGCCAATCCATCCCGTGTCTCGCAGGACACTTCTCCCAGCCCCTCCTCTGTTGTGTCGGACACTCCCGACCCAAACCTTAAACCTAACTCGGCCCCTGTCCACTACCCTACACGACGTCCACACCGTCGTCAGCAAACCATCCCCATCGCCCCAGCCTACTGTCCAGCCCCGGCCAACCACTAACCCAAAACACCTATACTGCCACAACCATCATCAACATCAACCGTCACCACTTCCCTTACCAAAACTCAAACCCAAGCCCACCAAAAACACCATCACCAAACAAACAAATTTGGTCGAGAAATCCTCACCTGAGTTTCGGCCATGTCCCGGCGAACCTCCGCAGCGGCCGCGTACCAGCGCCGTTGGCCGCCTCGGTCCTGTGCCTACGCGCGCGACCAACACCCTCTGGGTTCGCGCACGTCCGCCTCCGTCGTTCGCGCGGCAGCGGCCACGCTCTGCCCCCATTCTGACCGGCGCACGCCTGAGCCCTCCGCGCGCCGCCGAACCACCGCCTCCCGTGCCCGACTGCCGGACGCCGAGGCTGTACGGGGAAGCCACTCCTCCGCAGCGCTTCCTAGTCGCCGGCGCCGCCGCGAAAACCCAACCCGAACCCCGAGTTCTTCTCCTCCGCCTGTGCTCCCCCATCCTCTACCTCACTCCGCCGCCGCCGACTTCCCAAACCCTCGCCACCGCCATCCGCGTCGTCCGCCACCCTCTTCCGACTTCAAACCCTCCGCCGCCGGCCACCTCCGTCGCGCACAGCTCCGCCCAGCGCCGAGCAACCCTTCCCGACCACCGTGCCTCCCGATCTCCGCCGAAACCCTTGCCGCGCGACCAGCTCCCTCTTCCTCCTTCACCGCCGCCCTCTTTCACACTCCGCCGCCTCCGGCCGCCGGACCGAACGACCCTCCGTCGAGATCACGCCGCCGATCTCTCCATCCCTCTCTCTCTCTCCCTTTCGACCCCTCGCTCTCTCTCTCTCAGCTTGATCTCTCCCTCTCCCCTCTCTAAATGCCTCTTTTCTATTCTTTTTTTTGTTTTTTTTTGTTAACTGTGGTTGCTGTGTTCTCCCCGAGAAGAACCACAGCTGCTATTCATTCATTTTTTATTATTATTATTATTATTTTATTAATAATATTATTAAGGTTACTATTGTTATTATCATTGTTATTATTATTATTATTATTATTATTATTATTATTATTATTATTATCATTATTATTATTTATTCATTATAACTTTACCATGGTTATAATATTTTACGAGATATACTTTATCTTAGTTTGTGCAGTAAGTGTCGTTTTGTTTTGGTTCTTGTTCCGTTTTGTTTTCATTAAAATTTATCTTTGTTAATATTACTACTATTACTATTATTATTATTATTATTATTAATAGTAGTAGTAATAGTATCATCTTTGTTTTATTGTAATTAGGTATTAACAATAGTTTTATCAAATAAAATATATTTAATAATTCTAGCTATTTTTAAGGAGTTTTTGTCCAAACTATCTTATTTTGAAAAAGTAAAGATTTTAGCCTTAAATTAATTTATTTGATTTGTATACAAATATTTATTCTAATTAGTAAGATATAATTTCCATTGATAAAGTTCTTTTTACAAACTTAGAGTTTTTTTAGCCAAAAATGACTTTTCTTGACTTTAAGTATTTTCCTATAACTATTTTGACTTATGAAAGTTAGTTCTTGAGTACTATAAATAGTTTTAAATAGTATATATATTATTTATTTATTCTATTTTCCTTGATTTCCATAACCAATCCCATTATTCCTATTCTTTCGCCAATTTCGTACTACCATATGTCCACCCTAACTAAATTGACCCTTCTGGACCCAATGGAACTGTCCGTGCCACCATCAGAGGTCACCATGCATAGTTGTCACTTCCCATTTCTAGAATACGTATTTTTAGAATGCATGTACTGTTTACATGTAAATATTTTATATTTATCACGTATTGCTCTGTTTTAAATCCCTTTAAATTTCATGTTAATTAATTTCCTGCAATTTTATTCCTGTACTTTACTTTCTGCTTTTATACTCTGCTTTAGCTTTGCTATGGGTTCGGCTCAGATTGGTTTAATTATGTTGGTCCATCATGAACCGAAATAAACCCCCACCTACCACCACTCCTTCATTTAAAAGCCCATCCCCTTTCTCTCTCTTCATTACTCTTCTTCTTCCTCATAACTCTCCCACCAACCTAGAAGAGATAGGCAAGTGCTAACTTGCTTCTTGATGGATCTCCATTTTTGTTGTTTCATTGTCTTCCTCTCAATATTCTAAGACACTTTAGTGCTTGGCATTTTCAATTTCTATGGCTAAATTCTTCTAGATCTAAGTTTATAGTATTTTCGGATTTTTTGGGTTTTGATCTATTTAACATTGTTATTTCTCATTTTTGATGGTTCTATGTTGTAGAGAATTTCGTTCTACCCCCATTTTGACCAATGGAAGTCCAAATTTGGACTTACGGTAAAAGTTTTATGGAGCTTGGAAGCCAAGGGTTCTATGACCATCCTTCTCAGGTTTTCTGAGAAGATGGGAATCTCATTTCACAGCCGCATGAGAATCTCATTTCTCAGCCGTATGGATTAATTATTTTCCATTCTCAGCCGCATGGATTAATTATTTCCCAATCTCATTTCCCAGCCGCATGGATTAATTATTTTCCAATCTCATTTCTCAGTCGCATGGATTATTTATTTCCCAATCTCATTTCACAGCTGCATGAGAATCTCATTTCTCAGCCGCATGGATTAATTATTTCTCAATCTCATTCCTCAGCCGCCGCATGGATTAATTATTTCCCAATCTCATTCCTCAGCCGCATGGATTATTTATTTTTCAATCTCATTTCACAGGCGCATGAGAATCTCATTTCTCAGCCGCATGGATTATTTATTTTCCAATCTCATTTCTCAGCCGCATGGATTAATTATTTCCCAATCTTATTTCACAGCCGCATGAGAATCTCATTTCTCATTTTCCAATCTCATTTCTCAGCCGCATGGATTAATTATTTTCCAATCTTATTTCACAACCGCATGAGAATCTCATTTCTTTAATTATTTTCTAATCTTATTTCTCAGCCGCATGGATTAATTATTTTCCAATCTCATTCGTCAGCCGCATGGATTATTTATTTCTCAATCTCATTTCACAGCCGCATGAGAATCTCATTTCTCAGCCGCATGGATTAATTATTTCTCAATCTCATTTCTCAGCCGCATGGATTAATTATTTCCCAATCTCATTCCTCAGCCGCATGGATTATTTATTTCCCAATCTCATTTCACAGCCGTATGAGAATCTCATTCCTCAGCCGCATGGATTATTTATTTCCCAATCTCAATTCACAGCCGCATGAGAATCTCATTTCTCAGCCGCATGGATTAATTATTTTCCAATCTCATTCCTCTGTCGCATGGATTATTTATTTCCCAATCTCATTTCTCAGCCGCATGAGAATCTCATTTCTCAGCCGCATGGACTAATTATTTTCCAATCTCATTTCTCAGCCGCATGGATTATTTATTTCTCAACCACATTTCTCAGCCGCATGAGATTTTTATTTTCCAATCGCATGAGATGGATTTTATTTTCCGAATTTGGCATTGATTAACATTGATTGTTATCTTGATTTATAATTGACATGCGTTCCTAGTTGGAACTAAGAGACTGGCTAGTCGTCTTATTGAATTGAATGGAATAAGACACGTTTATATCAACTATGAACTATTGAAATCGATTGGCCAATCCCGAATATTGACATATAGATACATGCAGGCTACAATTTATTTATTTATTTTACGAAGACAGCATGTATACTTTATGGTCAAGGCATAATTATTTCGTAGTTAGTTTTAATTGTTGCATTATGCTATGTAAGACCTACAACTTAACCGCACAGGTGTCGTTGTAGAGTTGAGCATATCGTACTTTGTACGGAAGTACTCATTCTGAAATGACCATGATCCACGGCATGGGATTTCACTTAACATAGAGGCTACTAAGTTAAATAAAATAATGATTGCATGGAGAGAATAGATTCCCGAGTTCTTACATGGCAGCCCTCTTTGGGACTATTAGTGCCCAACAGGCCGGCTAGTTCCCACAGATACTGCAAATCTGCCACACGGGCAGGGAGCGGTATCTGCTTATATTATTGTATATTGTATATTGATGACGGGCGTTCCGTTGGGACTCGTCTAATTCATGATTGGCACAATTGATTGATTGGATAGACTAGCCTTGCTTGCCCATAGTAAGAACTGAGAAATCCTTATTGCATAATTCCAGGATAACTTGGGACTCACAGTAGTAAGCCGTAGGAGTTGGATGGCCGTTTAAGTTGATTTGTTTGTGTACTGTACCTACTCTGTTACCTAACTGAGATGATCAGAGCATCAGGACATGACGGGCCAACTTCTGTCCTTGTTTGGTTGAGAAGTTGGTTTGAAGTGTCGTGATGTTACGTGAATCCCAGTAGCAAGCAGAGATCTATTATTATATTCGCTTATTCACTGGTTTAAATTCCTCATATCGTGCTTCCTTGCGGTACTTGCTATTAGAGGTCTAACCTCTCTGGTTTTGAATGGCCAGATTTAGAGCCGGTCCCCGAGGACTCAGCTTACTTCTACCTCCAAGATGGTCAATACTAGAGGAATGATCGCAGGAGGACTCGAGTGGGTTCCTTACTTCCCCGCTCGTTTTGTTAATTACTTTACATTTTGCCGCTTGGCACCGACATGTTAGTCGGATAGTCTTGCACTTACTTTTACATAATTGTAATTAAGTCAGACTGCAGCTGATAACAATTGTGTATATGTTGCTATATCATCTGGCTATGTTTTATAAAGCCAGATTTCAAGAACATTTTGACTAAGCGTTTGGGACGCCTTATTGCTTTATCTTAAATGTTCTCTGTTATTGCTTCTTGTTTGAATGATTGAGACAATAGATGTGAAGTGACCATAGCGAGACTTTCATGTAGTATGCACCCCCTTGTCTTTTAGACAACATTGATCGTATTATACGGTATTCATCTACCCGTAATACGTAGCTGGCTGAGTCATTCCCCCGCTCTCCAGTATTCTGGTTCTGGGGCGTGACAAGGTTTTAATAGTGGCCCATGCAGGTCTGGTTTCAGACTTGTGGGGTATTTTAATTTATAGGATGTCTCAATCACACATGTTTTCCCTTGATCTCATGATTCGTTACTCTCGACTCTAGCTTGACATTCTGGTATCCTTTGACTTCATTGATCTTTCCAGTCCGATCGTTTGATTGTTCTCTTGTCCCTTTTCTTAGGGGCACCTCGTCCGTATCTGTCAGGACTGGGCAACAACAACAAGGGCAACACGGACAACCTGACCATGTTGATCAGCAACAAGGGCCGGTACTAACTCAAGAGACCATCCAAGAAGAAGTAATAGTGGAAGCAGCAGCTGGACCGCAGTATCCGGATGTTCTACCACCACCAACAGTTCCACCTACCCCTGTGGAAGTAGACACACCAGCCCTTCTGGAGATCATGAAAGGGATGATGGCTACTCAGTAACATCAGATGTTAGCCCAACAATGTATGCACGCTCAGTTACAAGAGCAGAATGTACTACTTAACCAAGGATTGCAGACAGCTTTGGAAAGAGGGGCAAGGACAGATTCAGGAGCGTCAGCCAGGTTTTGCAAGTACAACCCCCGCCGTTTCGAAGGCACGGAGGATGCCATCTCAGCAGATGCATGGCTTAAGGATATTGAGACTATTTTGACAGCCGCTAAGGTGCCGGCAGAAGAATGTGTGGATCAGGTAAAGTTGTTACTTCAGGATCTCGTACGTGATTGGTGGGAATCAGAAGAGGTAGGCATCAGACGTCCTGTGGCTTGGGAAGATTTTACAGCAAGATTCAAGACAAAGTACTATGGAGTTGTGGCGCAGTTTGAGCTACAACAGAAGTTTATCAACCTTAGACAGGCTGGCAAGACTGTAGATGCTTATGCAGCAGAGTTCTGCAGATTGAGTAGGTTCGCCCCAGAAATGGTAGCAACAGAGAGCCAGAGGGCTATGAGATTCCAGCAGGGGTTTTATCTTGAGCTCTTGCAATTGATAGAGGGGCACAATTACCAGACTTTTGATGAAGTATTGAAGGCGACTCGAAGGCATGAGATAACCGTCCAGAGGATTGCGGCCAGGACTGGGGGTCAGAAGAGATCCCACAGTCAGATTGAAGGAGGAGGGGGAGTAGCGCCCCGAACAACAGCATCATCCCCTGGCATTCGTATCCATGATATGGTACTACGAGGACCAGCACCACCATCCAGGCAGCAGCAACAGCAACAGAGGAAGAACCAGCAACCCCCAGTGGGCTGCACTTATTGCGGGAAGATAGGGCACACTAGAGATGTGTGTCGGACATTGAACGGGCAGTATTTGATATGTGGAAATCTAAATCATCGGGTTACCACCTGTCCCATGAATTAGAGGTCAGGAGGACCAGGGCAACAATTTCCTGCTCTGCCAGCACCAGGGGCAGGACAGTATCGAGGACCAGCGGTAGCAGTAAGACCGTTGACACAGCGCCCGTTCATGACACAGGCTCAGATATTTCGGCAGCAGGGACCGCCGATGCAACAGCACCAGCATAGACCACCCCGATATCATCAAGGAAGGGGCCAGCAGCAGCACCAGGCTAGGCCGCAGCATGGGAACCAACAAGGAGGTCGATGGCAGGCATTCACTCTGTCCTTGGAAGAGGCATTGGCATCAGGAGATGTTGTGGCAGGTAACATTCTCGTCGCCTCATATCCTGCAGTAGCATTGTTTGATTCGGGAGCATCGCACTCATTTATATCTGTATAATTTGTAACACGGTTAGGAATGGAATTCGAGGCATTGCCAGGGAGGTTAAATATACTCCCTGGTAGTGGGCTCGTAGGAGTTAGTAGAGTTATTCTAGCATGTAGCATTGTAGTTTGCGGACATTCCTTACCCGTCAGGTTGATAGAATTTTTTGTTGGAAATTTCGACGTTATCTTAGGCATGGACTGGCTAAAAGACAGTCATGCGACAATAGATTGTCGTAGAGGGAGTGTATCTTTTGATATTCCAGGCATGAAGCGGTTCACCTTAGTCAGATCAGTAGCAACTCAACAAGAGCAGGGAGTAGTGACGACAATGGAAGAAGTTCAAGTCCCGAAGGTAGTTGAAGAGTTTCTAGACGTATTTCCTGAAGAACTTCCAGGTCTACCACCGGTTAGAGATATTGAGTTCAGTATAGAATTGGCACCTAGAACTAAACCGATATCAGATCGAGTTTATAGAATGGCGGATTCCGAGCAGGCCAAGGTATATCAGCACATAGAGGAACAGAAGGAGAAGAAGTTCATCCAAGCTAGCATATCACCATGGGCAGTACCAGTGGTACTTGTGGGGAAGAAGGATGGGTCATCCAGATTGTGCATCGATTACAGAAAGCTTAACGCGGCAACAGTGAAGAACAAGTACCCACTACCCAGGATCGACGACTTATTTGATCAGTTGAGCAAAGCTAGAGTTTTCTCCAAGATAGATCTTCGTTCAGGGTATCATCAAGTGAGGGTTCGGAAGGAGGACATTCCCAAGACAGCATTCAGGTCGAAGTATGGGCATTATGAATTCTTAGTAATGCCGTTTGGTTTGACCAATGCTCCAACAATCTTTATGGATTTAATGAATCGCATCTTTATGCCGTATTTGGATCAATTTGTCGTTGTGTTTCTCGACGACATTCTTGTATATTCAACTAGTGAAGAGGAGCATGGAGATCACCTCCGGAAGGTGTTACAGGTTCTAAGAAATTTTACAGGTTCTGAGAAAGAACCAGTTGTATGCCAAGCTCAGCAAGTGTGAGTTTTGGTCGGATCATATTTCATTTTTGGATCATATCATATCAGGAGCTGGAGTAGCAGTGGATCCCAAGAAGGTAGAAGCAGTAGAAAGTTGGCCAGTATCCAAGACTGTAGCAGATGTGCGGAGTTTTTTGGGATTGGCAGGATATTACAGAAGGTTTGTATCAGACTTTGCGAGGCTTTCAGCACCCATGACCCACTTGACACGGAAGGATGTACCATTCGTCTGGTCGGCAGAATGTCAAGCATTATTTGAGAATCTGAAGCAGAAGTTGATATCAGTGCCTAATCTTACATTGCCAGTTGGACCCGGAGATTTTACCGTTTATTGTGATGCGTCAGGTAAAGGACTTGGATGTGTCCTCATGCAGTATGGGAAGGTGATAGCATATGCATCTAGGCAGCTTCGAGACCACGAGAAGAATTATCCAACTCATGACTTGGAGTTGGCAGCAGCAGTATTTGCTTTGAAGCTATGGAGGCATTACTTATATGGTGACCGAGTGGACATGTACACAGACCACAAAAGTCTGAAGTACATCTTTAACCAGAAGGAACTGAACATGAGACAGAGAAGATGGTTAGAGTTGATAAAGGATTACGACGTGGAGCTTTAGTATCATCCAGGCAAAGCTAATGTGGTAGCAGATGCTCTCAGCAGGAGAGGCGGCACATTTATGTTAACAACACAGAGGCATATCTTAGAAGACCTTCATGAGATGGACATCGAGGTTATACTTCCTAGTGATATAGGAGTTCTGGCGAGTCTACAAGTTCAATCCGACTTGGTAGACAGGATCAAGGCAGCTCAGGCACAAGACCCAAGGATTCAGAAGCTTAGGACAGAATGTGAGTCAGGACTCAGGAAGGAGATACAGATTCATGAGGATGGTACACTTAGGTTTGGGTCACGTCTATGTGTGTCTAGTGGAGATATCAGACAGGAGGTTATGACAGAAGCTCACAGTTCTCAGTATTCTATACACCCTGGAGGGACCAAGATGTACCAAGATATCAAGCGGCACTTCTGGTGGAACGGGATGAAGAGGGAGATAGCTAGATTTGTTTTCCGTTGCTTGGTATGTCAGCAAGTGAAGGCAGAACAGCAGAGGCCGGCCGGATTATTGCAACCGCTTTCTATCCCGGAATGGAAGTGGGAACATATTACAATGGACTTTGTGACCGGTTTACCGAAATCACCAAGTGGTAAGGATGCTATTTGGGTAATCGTAGATCGGCTTACGAAGGTGGCCCATTTTCTTCCTTTTAGAGTAGGCCAATCTACGGAGAAGTTGGCAGAATTGTATATGCAGCAGATAGTCAGGCAGCATGGGGTCCCAGTCAGTATTATTTTAGACAGAAATACCCGTTTTACATCACATTTTTGGAAGAGCTTACATCATAGCTTGGGTACCAAGTTAAGATTTAGCACGGCTTACCATCCACAGACGGACGGGCAATCAGAAAGAACAATTTAGACTTTAGAGGATATGTTGCGAGCTTGCACCCTAGATTTTGGAGGATCTTGGGAGAGCCACCTACACTTGGTCGAGTTCTCATATAATAACAGTTATCAAGCCAGTATCCAGATGGCGCTATTTGAAGCACTATATGGTAAGAAGTGTAGGTCGTCACTAGCATGGAACGATATCGGGGAGAGAAAGATGCTAGGCCCAGAAATAATTGTCCAGACCGTTGAAGTGGTTAAGGGAGTTAGAGAACGACTTCGAGTTGCGCAGGATCGGCATCGTCATTGGGCGGACCAGCATCGTAGGCCGTTAGACTTTTCTGTTGGGGACCACGTGTTCTTGCGGATCTCACCTACCCGTGGGGTCATTAGGTTTGGCGTTCGCGGGAAGTTGAGTCCGCGGTACGTGGGTCCATTTGTTATTCTTGATAGGATATGCGATGTTGCTTATCGTTTATCCCTTCCACCTTCATTACGAGAGGTGCATGACGTATTTCATGTATCTCAGTTACGAAGGTATGTGTCGGAACCAAGTCTTATCCTTGATCATTCTGAGCTGGTTGTTGGTACCAACCTGTCTTACGAGGAACAGCCTGTGTCTATTTTGGACCGAAGAGAGAAGATACTCAAGAACCGAACAATTAGACTTGTCCGGGTTGCTTGGGGTCATCACTCTTTAGGGGAGTCAACGTGGGAACGTGAGGATGATATCCGATCACGGTATCCACACCTGTTTGACTCACAAGGTATATCTCTTTCTGTATACCTTGATTTTCTTAAACTCCTCATGCTCGTTACCTTATGAGTAAAATTGCTTGGTGTCATAAAATGTTCAACATAGGTATGTTACTTACTATTGACATTGTAGAATGATTGCTTACTTAAATTGCATATATCTGGAGTAGTCCAGCTCTGATGTTTCTATCCTGCTTGGATTTGAAATTCCGAAGACGGAATTTTTCTAAGGAGGGTAGAGATGTCACTTCCCATTCCTAGAATATGTATTTTTAGAATGCATGTACTGTTTACATGTAAATATTTTGTATTTATCATGTATTTCTCTGTATTTAAATCCCTTTAAATTTTATGTTAATCAATTTCCTGCAATTTTATTCCTGTACTTTACTTTCTGCTTTTATACCCTGCTTTAGCTTTGCTATGGGTTCAGCTCAGATTGGTTTAATTATGTTGGTCCATCATGAACCGAAATAAACCCCCACCTACCACCACTCCTTCATTTAAAAGCCCATCCCCTTTCTCTCTCTTCATTACTCTTCTTCTTCCTCATAACTCTCCCACCAACCTAGAAGAGATAGGCAAGTGCCAACTTGCTTCTTGATAGATCTCCATTTTTGTTGTTCCATTGTCTTTCTCTCAATATTCTAAGATACTTTAGTGCTTGGCATTTTCAATTTCTATGGCTAAATTCTTCTAGATCTAAGTTTATAGTATTTTCAGATTTCTTGGGTTTTGATCTATTTAACATTGTTATTTTTAAATTTTGATGGTTCCATGTTGTAGAGAATTTCGTTCTACCCCATTTTGACCTATGGAAGTCCAAATTTGGACTTACGGTGAAGGTTTTATGGAGCTTGGAAGCCAAGGATTCCATGACCATCCTTCTCAGGTTTTCTGAGAAGATGGGAATCTCATTTCACAGCCGCATGAGAATCTCATTTTTCAGCCGCATGGATTAATTATTTTTCATTCTCAGCCGCATGGATTAATTATTTCCCAATCTCATTTCTCAGCCGCATGGATTAATTATTTCCCAATCTCATTTCTCAGTCGCATAGATTATTTATTTTCCAATCTCATTTCCAAGCCGCATGAGAATCTCATTTCTCAGCCGCATGGATTAATTATTTTCCAATCTCATTCCTCAGCCACCGCATGGATTAATTATTTTCCAATCTCATTCCTCAGCCGCATGGATTATTTATTTTCCAATCTCATTTCACAGCCGCATGAGAATCTTATTTCTCAGCCGCATGGATTATTTATTTCCCAATCTTATTTCTCAGCCGCATGGATTAATTATTTCCCAATCTCATTTCATAGCCGCATGAGAATCTCATTTCTCATTTCCCAATCTCATTTTTCATCCGCATGGATTAATTATTTCCCAATCTCATTCGTCAGCCGCATGGATTATTTATTTCCCAATCTCATTTCACAGCCGCATGAGAATCTCATTTCTCAGCTACATGGATTAATTATTTTCCAATTTCATTTCTCAGCCGCATGGATTAATTATTTCCGAATCTCATTCCTCAGCCGCATGGATTATTTATTTCGCAATCTCATTTCACAGCCGCATGAGAATCTCATTCCTCAGCCGCATGGATTATTTATTTCGCAATCTCATTTCACAGCCGCATGAGAATCTCATTTCTCAGCCGCATGGATTAATTATTTTCCAATCTCATTCCTCAGCCGTATGGATTATTTATTTCACAATCTCATTTCTCAGCCGCATGGACTAATTATTTCCCAATCTCATTTCTCAGCCGCATGGATTATTTATTTCTCAACCACATTTCTCAGCCGCATGAGATTTTTATTTTCCAATCGCATGAGATGGATTTTATTTCCCGAATTTGGCATTGATTAACATTGATTGTTATCTTGATTTATAATTGACATGCGTTCCTAGTTGGAACTAAGAGACTGGCTAGTCGTCTTATTGAATTGAATGGAATAAGACACGTTCATATCAACTATGAACTATTGAAATCGATTGGCCAATCAAGAATATTGACATATAGATACATGCAGGCTACAATTTATTTATTTATTTTACGAAGGCAGCATGTGTACTTTATGGTCAAGGCATAATTATTCCGTGGTTAGTTTTAATTGTTGTATTACGCTATGTAAGACCTACAACCTAACCGCACGGGTGTCGTTGTAGAGTTGAGCATATCGTACTTTGTACGGAAGTACTCATTCTGAAATGACCATGATCCACGGCATGGGATTTCACTTAACATAGAGACTACTAAGTTAAATAAAATAATGATTACATGGAGAGAATGGATTCCCGAGTTCTTACATGGCAGCCCTCTTTAGGACTATTAGTGCCCAACAGGCCGGCTGGTTCCCATAGATACTGCAAATCTACCACACGGGCAGGGAGCGGTATCTGCTTATATTATTGTATATTGTATATTGATGACGGGCGTCCCGTTGGGACTCGTCTAATTCATGATTGGCGCAATTGATTGATTGGATAGACTAGCCTTGCTTGCCCATAGTAAGAACTGAGAAATCCTTATTGCATAATTCCAGGATAACTTGGGACTCACAGTAGTAAGCCGTAGGAGTTGTATGGCCGTTTAAGTTGATTTGTTTGTGTACTGTACCTACTCTGTTACCTAACTGAGATGATCAGAGCATCAGGACATGATGGACCAACTTCTGTCCTTGTTTGGTTGGGAAGTTGGTTCGAAGTGTCGTGATGTTACGTGAATCCCAGTAGCAAGCAGAGATCTATTATTATATTCGCTTATTCACTGGTTTAAATTCCTCATATCGTGCTTCCTTGCGGTACTTGCTATTAGAGGTCTAACCTCTCTGGTTTTGCATGGCCAGATTGAGTCAGTTTCAGAGCTAGATCTGGATGGACCCACATGATCTCTCCCCGGGATGTCGTAAGTGGTACTCGTCCACTTACATTGTCATGAGTCGACAGAAGGTTGATTACTTCTATTGTCGCCTTTGGAATGGGGACGACTCCTTCTTGAGCTTCAGTAGGTGGCAGAGTGTCAAACTGGAGAGACACCATATTCGCGAGACTGTCTTTTCCTCATAGTCGAGCGAGAAGACTTTCTCACTGATCATGCATTATATGTATTTCTTCAAGATATAGCAGTCTCGGTTCGGGTGTTCGATGAATCGATGGTAGTGACAGTATCTCGAATAGCTGTAAGGTATCATTGTCATTAAAGGAGTAGACCTCCTTCTACCTTGGTGCGGCCGATGGCTTCTGGGCAGGGTCGAGCGTACATTTCGAGGCATTTACTGTCAGTGCCTGCTTCCCTTTCGGCTCACGTCCATTGTTGTTGTTGTTGGCGGTGTACTTCCCCTTGTCTTCAAAGGAAGGGAAGCTAACACCTAGAAGACGGGCATCGCGAGCTTTCATCTCAGCGGCTTTGGCATCGATAATGAACGCAGTCCAGTCTGCATATTGGGAGGCGTCGACCCAGATTTTGATTGCTAGCGTCATATTCTTTCGGCAAGAATCCATTAGTACGGGCTCAGGGATACCGGAAGGTAGCTTTAAACATGCTTGTCGGAAGCTTTCGATATAGGCTCGGACTGTTTCCTTCTCCTTCTGGGTTATCTCCATGAGAGAAGACATAGTCATATCTTTTCCGCCATTATAGAATCGGGCAAGGAAGATGCGCTTCAAATCCTCGAAGGAGGATATGCAATTATCAGGGAGGCTACAATACCAGTCTTAGGCCACCCCTTTTAGTGATCCAAAAAATAGACGAGCTTTGTTGCGTAGGACTTGCCCATCCTCACTTAGTTTATTTCGGAAAAGCCATTTGGTACCAATTACCGATTGACCAATAGGTTTAGGAACGAGTTTCCAAATATGGTTTCTCTCAAATTGATTAAGTTCCTCTTGCATGACATCAATCCAAAATTTATCAGCAAAATCATTTGCTATAGTTTTAGGTTCTACTTGCGATATGAAAGCTACATTAGCTGCTATATCAATATCTTTATTCGAAGAATGTGTACTTACACCCTTCGATACATCACCTATGATGAGCGTCTCTGGATGATCTGGCAAGAACTTCCAGGATTTGAATCTTTGTGATAGATCTTCCACAGGACTCTCATTGGTAGCAGTATCTTTGGATGACTTGGATTTGACCTGCGCATCTTCATCATCACTATCGCTAGATCTGTGACTATTGAGCTCATCAAAAGTAACGTTAATGGATTCTTCAACAATCATAGATCTTTTATTGAATACTCTTGTAAACCCCCTAAAATTTCACTACATTTTTTTATATATTTGTTTTATGTGGATATTTATACGACAAGTGCGAGTACGTACATACGTGATATTTATTTATTTAGTTATTTTACATAAATAGTTTATTTTAGGTTTCGTAAATATAGTAAATAGTTTTGTTTTCGAAATACATAAAGAGTAAATAATTTGTATATAAATATTTTTTCGCAAAAATTTAGTCAAATGTTTTATTTTCATTACTATAAAAATGCTTTTTATTTATACAAGTATAGGTAATGATTTAAGAAATAATATTTTTCTCTTTTATGTACTATACTGGAAAAATATGTTTTATGTAAAATATTAATTGCATGCGAGTACATGAAATTCAATTCATGTATATGTTTTAAATTTTCAAAATTATTTTAGTAATTATTTTAATTTATTAAAAAGTTATTTCAAATAGTCAAATATTTATTGTAATTTTCAAAATTATTTATTATTATTTTTATATTATTTATAAAAATTTATTTTGAATTTCTCTATTTCATTAAACTTATTATGGGTATTTAAATTTGAAATTTTCTTATTACTTTTAATATGCTTAATTTAAATATGGAAGTTATCAATATTAAATTTGGATTTGAATATATATAGATTTAATTCGAAATTGGATTGGATTTGGATTTGGATTGAATCGGTTTTAAATTGATTAAATTTTAAAAGTGAGATATCAAAAAGGGGTTTGCAACTATCATAATCCGTATCTAAATATTAGCTTCCAACTCTTATATAAGGAGAGACTCATTATTCTCTGTTCCATTAATTTTCTCCACCTACAAATGTGTTTGTGCATCGTGTCTGTGCACATCAAGCCATATCCATTCACTTCTTCTATTTTTCATCCAAATTGATTAATGTTCTCATTAAAGAAATTCTCTTTTCCCTTTCATCTATTTTCTCTTATCTCAAATTCTTACTATCCTTTTACCGATCAACCAAGTCCGTCTATCCAAGTAGTCCTTAAATTTTGAGTACGAAAGTTTTCAAAGGTGGGTAGATTTGTAACTCATCTTCCCGAAATTATTATTTTTTTAAATTATATCTATATATTTTAATTTCGTGTTTAAAAATAATTTTTGTAGAAATTTTGTAAAAGATATTTTGTGATTACTTTTGTTACCAAAAACTAGTTTTAAATTAATGGTTTGAAATAATATTTCTAAAAAAATATTCTCGATTTTTTTATTTGAAATATAAAATATGTTTTTATTATTTTTGGTCTTCTAAAAATTGGTTTTTAAAAAAAAATTGAGCGATAAATGGTTCTTTTGTCTATTTATTTTTAAATAAAGATTTGGATTTATAAAAGTAAGTTTTATAATATTTGATGACATCGAGTATTATTTTGATATGTTAATCAGTTATTTGATTATATTTGAATTTATTTAAATTATCTTGATGGTTATCAACTATACTTTAAATAATGTTGATAATTTAAATATTGTTTAAAATACTTACGATGACTAATTGGAGCATTACGATTTGTCTAATCTAGATTTGAAATATTATTTGATTAAATAATTTATTTATTATTTGATTTAAATTATTTGATAAATATTAGATAATATTTTAAAGTTATTATGTTGAGTTTGATTTGGATTTGGATTCATATGATTTGAATTATTTGATAATATAGAATAATACTTAAAGTTATAATGGTGATCATTTAAAGGATTGCAATCAAATTGATTTATTTTTAAATAATTTATTTGATTTAAATTTATGGAAAGATTTATCAATTAGAAATTCTTATCCTATTGGAATCATAGCTAGGATTAATTAGATCGTTTCTTATTTAAACCAATCCTATTCATATCCAAATTAGTAGGTAATCATAATCATCCTTATTGATTTAGTTCTAATCCTATCATAATTTGCTAATTGCTAGCCATTATATATATATATATATATATATATATATATATATATATATATCTATCGAATTTATGAATAAAATCATCTTTCAAACCATCCTTGTCAAAATTTCTCTTTTTTTCGTCATAACTAAGCCCAAAATTCGTCATAAATTCAGCCTCAATTTTCAAAGGTTGTAGCAACTTCGAATGACCATAAATCCCAACTCCGGACTCCGTTTGACCTCCAGTTTTTTTTGTTGGAATCGTACTGAGGTATATTTTTTGAATATAAATTTTACTTTAATAAATTCGGAACTTAATTTTCTGGAAAATTTGTGGAGTGTCAGTTGTCCGAAATCTGACACGTTTTATTATTTTTGAGATTCTGGGAGAACCATGAATCAGAATCATGAACCGTTTGAAGTTTCGAAATGCTGACAGAAAAGTACACATCATATATTTTTCCCAAAAAATTTCCAGAATATTTTATTTTGGTTTTTATTTTAGAAGTTTGTCACATCGTCTGAGCTCATCTTGTGTAGCCCTGTGACTATTCTGTACCCAACGGGATTGTCGATTTCACCAGCAAGGACCTCAGGCAAGACACCTTGCCATTTGCTGTTTATTTATTTTAGCTCATATTTCATGCATTATTTATTTTCTTTATGCAAAATAAACTGTGATACATGCATAACCTGTTAGAACTTACTGTTCATTTATATTTCTTGCTATGTATTAGCTTTCTTACACATTAAACCTAGATTTAAGGGACCACCTTTGTGTGTTGTATTCATTGGCCTTGACACGTTGTACCACGAAGTTGTGTGTCGCATGTAGAACACGGACATACGTGACTGGCTGGCCACCGGTGCGTATAAGCCGTGCGATAAGAATAACCGCTAATAGAGGTTGCATGCTTAGTTGGACTTAGCGGTTATAGAGATTTTCTGTTGAGGATACAATATAGTAGGCATTGGGCGGGGAGGACAATTTCTTAGCGTATGGGCTTCGATGCACTTTTCCTTTTGTAATCCGTGAGCTCCGCCCGAGACGCGGGCCAGATTACCCATGATTACTGACGGCCACTGGCGTTCTGCGAAATGTTATGCTCTTATTGATTGGGCCTCTGGTGCCCCAAGGGAAGACTATGCCGATCCTATTTAGCCAGGGCCCATGCGTAGGAAGGATTGTTCTTAACTACATTTCACTTAGAATGGATAGGCCCCTTTATCCGTTAGGTACGAGTACTTTTGGTTTGGGTACTTGTATCTGACCGTGGCTTGGAACAATAACTTGTCGCGGATTAGTTCATCACATCTTGTCCTTGTTTGGTTGTAGGTGTGACTTACTACTTCGATGAGATGGTATTGAACCTTGTTGGGGTCCGGATACCATATTGGATTCATAGCATGGAAAGATACGTCACCGTAAATTAGTTTACCATCTCCTGTCCTTGTTTGGTTGGGGGGATGGTAAGCTAGTTCAATAGGTGTGTATTGGACCATGTTATAATTCAATTGACTTATTTATTTGAGCAATATTTTTTCAGTTTATATGGCATGATATTATGTGTCTTGTTACGTCCCTCTGAGGACCTGGTTATCTCTCCAGGTGTGTGCTCTTGTCCTTCGCAGGTGCTCTAGCTCTAGCCGTGACCATCTCCATTTCTTCGAAGATGATTGTGCTTGGATCGTCTTCGCTTCGCTCGCCAAAATTATTTCTTTTCTCATGTATTTTTTTTACTTGTTGGTAGTGGATTTATCTCCGCCCAACATATTGTATCAAGATAATTCATTATCATTATATGATATCTTTTATTCATTTATTTTGTGTGGATGAGATTAGTCATGGATCTACTGTATTTTACAGCTTATGTATCTATACGAAGCCTATGTACTTCGTATGAATACAGCTGGAATGTTTACGTTCCTAGTCCTACATATTTTGGGACTGGGGCGTCATATGAGTTTTGTGGTGGCCCATGCAGGTCGAGATAAATTGTTTGGTTACTTTACCGTACCAAGCAAGCCTGCGTATAGGATTAGAATCTAGGATCTCATCCACATACTTGACCTCTTTCCTAGATTTTATCTACCGTTCGACTCATCGATTGCATCTTTCTTGATTTCTTCTATCATTATTTTTATCTTCCCTTTGTGCTTGCTAGAGATTGACCCTACTAGTTAGATGTCCCAAACACCCTTAGCTTAAATTTTTAAGTTGGGTAGAATACCCCACGACCTGACATACCCTTGACCATTAAGGAGAATACAAATAGGATTATCTAGACTATAGGGACTAGAGGGATTTAACCCGTTTGGTCAACCAAGCCTTGGGCAATAAACCGTAGACTAATCGTATAGGAATAAACAAGACTTAGATTTTTATGACACTTTATTCATATTGGTTCTTTAATTCAATCTTAATCTCACGTGCCTATATTTTTACTATCTAGACTAATGATGCTAATGTTGCCTAGTTTTTGCAAGCTTATTCTTTTATCGAGCTTGATCATGACATATTTTATTGGGTGCGCACCCACTAATATATTGTCTAATCAGAATCGGTGCATGATGGTCTGATCAACCAAGTGCACTTTGGTTCGCTTTTATTTAACGTTCTACGTGGATGGAAACATAGCTAAACTTGCCCTCTAGAGTCCCATCCGTGACTGTTTTGGCAACTCCTTTTGAATTATTCGGTCGCCTTTGAACCACGTATTCCTATTCGATAACGCCTCCTTCGAACTCTATATTGCTTTCGCCTTCAACTATTTTAGAAGGACGAAGGCGTTATACTAGAACTTTCTATCGACTATGACCATTCTCACTCGATGTTGTTATATCTTCATCCTAAACTACTCGTCCTTTTCTCGGCCCTATCATGACCTTCTAATCACTTAAATTCGGAGTGAATCTAATCGTTCTCGTAAGAACCAAATCTTAAAGGTCTCTAAGTTATTCCGCTTGATACCGTACTATTGCGTGTTATCTTGATTAAACTTTAACCCTAATCATTTTCCTTCTGACGTTGGTTAGCCATATCCATGATTTATGTCATCATTATTTGAAATCATGATTTTCTAATGCATGTTTGCATTGAACGTTGTTTCTTTGCCTCATCCTGTGACTTGATCGTATCCATTACCGATATACCTATGTGACCGTCTCACCCACCCCCTATTATTCTTAATTTCGAGGACGAAATTCTTGTAAGTTGGGTAGGATGTAAACCCCGTAAAATTTTACTACATTTTTTTTATTTGTTTTATGCGGATATTTATACGACAAGTGCGAGTACGTACATACGTGATATTTATTTATTTAGTTATTTTACATAAATAGTTTATTTTAGGTTTCGTAAATATAGTAAATAGTTTTGTTTTCGAAATACATAAAGAGTAAATAATTTGTATATAAATATTTTTTCGCAAAAATTTAGTCAAATGTTTTATTTTCATTACTATAAAAATGCTTTTTATTTATACAAGTATAGGTAATGATTTAAGAAATGATATTTTTCTCTTTTTATATACTATATTGGAAAAATATGTTTTATGTAAAATATTAATTGCATGCGAGTACATGAAATTCAATTCATGTATATATTTTAAATTTTCAAAATTATTTTAGTAATTATTTTAATTTATTAAAAAGGTATTTCAAATAGTCAAATATTTATTATAATTTTCAAAATTATTTATTATTATTTTTAAATTATTTATAAAAATTTATTTTGAATTTCTCTATTTTATTAAACTTATTATGGGTATTTAAATTTGAAATTTTCTTATTACTTTTAGTATGCTTAATTTAAATATGGAAGTTATCAATATTAAATTTGGATTTTAATACATACAGATTTAATTCGAAATTGGATTGGATTTGGATTTGGATTGAATCGGTTTTAAATTGATTAAAATTTAAAAGTGAGATATCAAAAAGGGATTTGCAACTATCATAATCCTTATCTAAATAGTAGCTTCCACCTCCTATATAAGGAGAGACTCATTATTCTGTGTTCCATTAATTTTCTCCACCTACAAATGTATTTGTGCATCGTGTCTGTGCACATCAAGCCATATCCATTCACTTCTTCTATTTTTCATCCAAATTGATTAATGTTCTCATTAAAGAAATTCTCTTTTTCCTTCCATCTATTTTCTTTTATCCCAAATTCTTACTATCCTTTTACCGATCAACCAAGTCCGTCTATCCTAGTAGTCCTTAAATTTCGAGTACGAAAGTTTTCAAAGGTGGGTAGATTTGTAACTCATCTTCCCGAAATTATTATTTTTTAAATTATATCTATATATTTTAATTTCATGTTTAAAAATAATTTTTGTAGAAATTTTGTAAAAGATATTTTGTGATTACTTTTGTTACCAAAAACTAGTTTTAAATTAATGGTTTGAAATAATGTTTCTAAAAAAATGTTCTCGATTTTTTATTTGAAATATAAAATATGTTTTTATTATTTTTGGTCGTCTAAAAATTGGTTTTAAAAAAAATTGAGCGATAAAAGGTTTTTTTTGTCTATTTATTTTTAAATAAAGATTTGGATTTATAAAAGTAAGTTTTATAATATTTGATGACATCGAGTATTATTTTGATATGTTAATCAGTTATTTGATTATATTTGAATTTATTTAAATTATCTTGATGGTCATCAACTATACATTAAATTATGTTGATAATTTAAATATTGTTTAAAATACTTACGATGACTAATTGGAGCATTACGATTTGTCTAATCTAGATTTGAAATATTATTTGATTACATAATTTATTTATTATTTGATTTAAATTATTTTGATAAATATTAGATATTATTTTAAAGTTATTATGTTGAGTTTGATTTGGATTTGGATTCATATGATTTGAATTATTTGATAATATAGAATAATACTTAAAGTTATTATGGTGATCATTTAAAGGATTGCAATCAAATTGATTTGTTTTTAAATAATTTATTTCATTTAAATTTATGGGAAGATTTAACCATTAGAAATTCTTATCCTATTGGAATCATATCTAGCATTAATTAGATCGTTTCTTATTTAAACCAATCCTATTCATATCCAAATTAGTTGGTATTCATAATCATCCTTATTGATTTAGTTCTAATCCTATCATAATTTGCTAATTGCTAGCCATTATATATATCTATCGAATCTATTAATAAAATCCTCTTTCAAACCATCCTTGTCAAAAAATTTCTCTTTTTTCGTCATAACTAAGCCCAAAATTCGTCATAAATTCAGCCTCAATTTTCAAAGGTTGTAGCAACTTCGAATGACCATAACTCCCAACTCCGGACTCCGTTTGACCTCCAGTTTTTTTTGTTGGAATCGTATTGAGGTATATTTTTTGAATATAAATTTTATTTTCATAAATTCGAAACTTAAGTTTCTGGAAAATTTGTGGAGTGTCAGTTGTCCGAAATCTGACACGTTTTAGTATTTTTGAGATTCTGGGAGAACCAGGAATCAGAATCACGAATCGTTTGAAGTTTCGGAATGCTGACAGAAAAATACACATCATATATTTTTCCTAAAAATTTTCCAAAATATTTTATTTTTGGTTTTTATTTTAGAAGTTTGTCACATCGTTTGAGTTCATCTTGTGTAGACCTGTGACTATTCTGTATCCAACGGAATTGTCGGTTTCACCAGCAAGGACCTCAGGCAAGACATCTTGCCATTTGCTGTTTATTTATTTTAGCTCATATTTCATGCATTATTTATTTTCTTTATGCAAAATAAACTGTGATACATGGCATAACCTGTTAGAACTTACCGTTCATTTATATTTCCTGCTATGTATTAGTTTTCTTACACATTAAACCTAAATTTAAGGGACCGCCTTTGTGTGTTGCATTCATTGGCCTTGACACGTTGTACCATGAAGTTGTGTGTCGCATGTAGAACACGGACATGCGTGACTGGCTGGCCACCGGTACGTATAAGCCGTACGATAAGAATAACTGCTAATAGAGGTTTCATGCTTAGTTGGACTTAGCGGTTATAGAGGTTTTCTGTTGTGGATACAACATAGTAGGCATTGGGCGGGGAGGACAATTCCTTAGCGTATAGGCTTCGATGCACTTTCCCTTTTGTAACCCGTGAGCTCCGCCGGAGACGCGGGTCAGATTACCCGTGATTACTGACGGCCACTGGCGTTCTGCGGAACGTTATGCTCTTATTGATTGGGCCTCTGGTGCCCCAAGGGGGACTATGCCGATCCTCTTTATCCAGGACCCATGCGTAGGAAGGATTGTTCTTAACTACATTTCACTTAGAATGGATAGACACCTTTATCCGTTAGGTACGAGTACTTTTGGTTTGGGTACTTGTATCTGACCGTGGCTTGGAACAATAACTTGTCACGGATTAGTTCGTCACATCTTGTCCTTGTTTGGTTGTAGGTGTAGCTTACTACTTCGATGAGAAGGTATTGAACCTTGTTGGGGTCCGGATACCATATTGGATTCATAGCATGGAAAGATACGTCACCGTGAATTAGTTTACCATCTCCTGTCCTTGTTTGGTTGGGGGGATGGTAAGCTAGTTCAATAGGCGTGTATTGGACCATGTTATAATTCAATTGACTTATTTATTTGAGCAATATATATTCAGTTTATGTGGCATGATATTATGTGTCTTGTTACGTCCCTCTGAGGACCTGGTTCTCTCTCCAGGTGTGTGCTCTTGTCTTTCGCAGGAGCTCTAGCTCTAGCCGTGACCATCTCCATTTTTTCGAAGATGATTGCGCTTGGATCGTCTTCGCTTCGCTCGCCAAAATCATTTCTTTTCTCATGTATTTCACTACGTCAAAAACAGTAATTTTTTACCCTTTATTTTTGCAAATATCGACGGACCAAGTATGTAGCTATATTATTTACAGACTAAAACAGTCGATTATTAATAAAAACTACCAAAATAATATAGAGGAGGATTTTGATGGCTCTTTTCCCAAAAACTTTTCCCGCTGGCCTTTTGGAGGCTTGGAGCCTAAAGTTAACAAAAATTTTCATCTCTCTCTTTCTTCAACGAAAACTTTTCCCACAAAATTCCTCTCCGAGCTGTGAAGGAGGAAGCCCTAGGTTAGTAAACCTAGCATCTGTGTTCTCTCTTTCTTCAACGAATATTTTCTCAAAAAAAGATGTGAAGTCGACCCTAATTCTGTGTCATCTCTTTCATCTCTTTCTTCAACGAAATTTTTTCATCGTGTCATCTCTTTTCTCTTACTCTTTCCGTTTTGCTGTGATGAAGCCGACCCTAATCCTCTCCGAGCTGTGATTAAGCCGGCCCTAATTCTCTCCGAGCTGTGAAGGAGGAAGCCCTAGCTAGGTAAGTTCATATTTTCTCAAAAAAATGAAATTCTTAATGTCTATTTTTTGATATGCCACCGATAGGAAACCCTAGTTCTTCTTCTTCTTCTTCATCATCATCATCATCATCAAAGAAAAATGAAAAATCATACCACCGAAATTCTTAATGTCTATTTTTTGATATGCCCTAAGTTTTGTTCATCAAACTCTGAATCTAGGTTTCCTATAGGAAAGAGGGTTTTGCTTGGAGGAGGCAAGGCTAGAGAAATAATTATAACGCAGGTATTGTTTATTATTGTTATGTAATTTTAGAATTTTTTTTGCTTCTATTATTTTTTCGAAACATATTTTCATGCCTCATCTAGAGAACAAAGATACTTCACATACAAAGATAAGTAGGTACTGACCGAAGATGTCTTGCATTCCCTGTTCAGATGAACCAACTCATTTATTGTTTATAAAAGATGCATGAATCTGCATCTTCGACATTAAATTCAAGATAACATCAAAACTTATTATTGCCTGAAGACCAAATTTTGAGTTATAAGATGCATTTTCTGTTTGGTAGTATTTAATGAATAGAACTAGTTACCAAATAGCCTGGTGTTGCCATCTTCAAACCCAGAGATAGGTGCCCTTGATGCTCGTTCAAAAAATATATGCAAAGAATAACACATGTTGAGGGATGCTAAGATGTAGTTAATTAAGTAAAGTGAAAGGAAAAAGGAAAAGAGAAAGAATAAGAGTAAGCTTGAAGAATCTGTTTTACTTGTTCTGGAGTACATAAAGTTTTCCTGGAACTCATCAGATAAACAATATTTGAAGCTTTCCTTACAATTTGTTGTCAAGCAGTTCTTAAAAGTCAAAATTTCTTTTTTGCTTATTTCTAACATTTAGATTTCCAGCCACTCTAACAATATTTGAAGCTTTCCTTACAATTTGTTGTCAAGCAGTTCTTAAAAGTCAAAATTCCTTTAGATTTCCAGCCACTCTAATATTTTGATAAAATTTGCACGATCGGTAGATTTGTTCTGTTATACGCTTTATTACAAGTTTTGGTGCCATTTTGGGGATCACATAACTTTATCACTAACTTAGTTCCTAGTTTGATTAATTTTCAATTACAAATTAGGGTAGCAAATTTTGAAATTTGTATCTGATTTCTCCTACGTATTATATGGGCCTAAATGCAAACCATAACACCTAATTATGGATTTTTTTTGTATGTTCAGAAGGGTTAGGGGGATACTATGAACATTGGTTGGACTTCATTACAAATTTGATGACCTATTACACAACTATTTATGTGTGCATGATAGTACGTTCAGGATACAATATGTATCTGCTGTATTCCTTTTTCTATATTAAGTTATTATGATGCACTTAGATTCCATAGCAATCTTTGAATCAATATGATCTGAGACTACAGATGCACTTAGATTCCATAGCAATCTTTGAATCAATGTGATTTGAGAATGCAGAATCTAATTGCAAGAATATAATTCTAGGCTAATCTGTATGATAACAGAATCAATTTCGTACTACATGTATATTTTTGTACCGAGGGTGTCCGGCCTTTAGAGCACCCACCTAATTTCTTGGGCTACAGTTTGAGAGTGTATGTAATAACAGGATGGAAGTGGTTTGAACTGTAATGCCCCGCTCCGCACAAGGTATTTGGTTGGCTTGTTGGATGGGATCAGAATGTTGGACCGTTACTTGTGTTGGAGATCAAGAGAGTTGAGACTGATGTAGTCTCTCTTAGCTGGCTAGACGGAATGGGTATTGGAACGTGGCTCGCTGGTGGAGCTACGCTTAGCGGGATTTGAGCAGGAAGACCCTTTTGTGCAGGCAAGTGGAACTGTCCTCCTTCCTCCTTATTCCTACATGCTTAATAAATGGAATAATATGATGCTATGAATTGTCCCTAAATGTTCCATGTCTTAGTTGCTGAATAATAGAGATGCCTATGTTGTGGATTATTGAAATGAATAAGACATGAATATTGAACTGCTGATTGAATCATACTCGAACTGCTAATATAACTTGATGCCTGAGAATGAATCGATAATGTCTCTTATGCTTAATCTTGATGAAATGAATGAACCACTTGAGTAATGAGATGCTACGAGAATGATACATGAGTGATGAACTGGCTATGCTATTAACACAAAGAATTGAATAAAACACTAGAATCATGTACATTCTGTATAACTGTTGCTGTTGCTTGCTTCCTTATAAGCAATAAAAAAAGAATATTGTCCCTATGATATGAATGAAATGATGCAGGTCCTATCGGTATGAATGAAATGTTATTTGTTCCTCTTAGAAAGGAATGATATGAGAAATGTTGCAATGATTGATGCAATGAGAAATGATGAGGCTTGGGATCATTGAGATCACCAAGTGAACAGGTGGAAATATTAGAAAAAGGAGATGATGAACTGTTGCCTTTTCTTATCTTATTATTGTATCATGCGACTTCGAACACGATCGAGTCAGACACGCATTCGCATGACCATAGACGTACTTGTATACAAGGATTTCCTCGAACGGTACCCGCGGCGGTAGGATCGAGTCGGCCTAGGAGGAATTGGTGCTTTGGTAGCACGGTATTGGGATCCTCATTCGGGCTCGCAACCTGGTGAAGGGCACATCCCATACCCTATGAAGTCCTATATGGCACGTCGACATGGTGCACAACCACCAGTGGTCATGTAGTCAGGATGCATGCTAATGAATGTTTTGTGCAGACAGAGTAAGAATATCATATTATCCTGTATTTTGTGCAGGTACGAGGGAGTCGGCTATCGGTAAGAAATCACTTAAACGTGATAATTCAATATATGTGTTGGTTTAACTTGCGTGCTTATGTTCCAAATAAGTAAATGATGCTGTATGTAGCCTTTCAGTATGAGATCCTGCTTAACATGTTAAATTGAGTATGCTAGAAAGATGCCATGCTATAATCATTGCTCAAAACACAACATACATGCTAAGTGATGCTTGAAGTGAGAACTGTCATACCATGTTTAAGATGTTAATCTTAACGATGCCTCAATGATGCCTTTTCATGATAACACCTAGTATGCCTCAATGATGCCTTTGCATGATAACACGAAGAATGCTAAAATGATGTGTCCACATGAATGCTATTAAGAATATGTTTACATGCTTCACTCTGATTATTACCCATGAACTGTAAACTGATGCTAGGCCCCAAGTAGAAAGATCATACTAATAAATGCTTGCTTAAATGATCACTTAAATGTTGGTTTATGCGAGTGGATTGGATTCTACTCGCCAGTGCATAGATGATGTGCTGACCCACGTTTTGTGGACAGGTGCTCTTGCTTGGGATATTCTACACACGAAGATTTAGCTTGATTGGTTCCGCGACATCGAAGATTTGTTGGGCATACAGAAGCTCTCCTTGCACAAGATGATGTCTTCTGTTTATAAAGGACATAATGTATGGAACATTGTAATCAGTTGTACCAGTGAGATTGTAAGCCAAGTCAGTGTATCGAGTTGTAATCCAATGTATCCATGTTTCAAATATAAGCTGTATAGCATTGTTCAGTAGGCTTTCATTGTAAAGTAAGATGTGTTGTAAACATTGTACTTCAATACAAGTCTTGTACTTTTCTTCGATTATCAATAAAGTGAATAAAGTTCTATATGTCTCTGTGTGACTTCAAGTTGTCCTTTTATCTCCACTGCCATAAAGAGGTGATGTACTTCTATTCAATGGGAAAGATTGTCCTCATTTAATTCAATTTGTCTGCTTCTGCTGCTGCAATGTGTTCCTATTTGAAGAATTATCCCTATGTATCATCTTTGCCTTGCACAAGTGCAATACCAGACTTGTACGGCATCACGCCCAAGCGAGGACGATCGATTCCAAGAGATCAAATATGTTAATAAATGACTCTACGAATTGGGGCGTGACAAATTGGTATCAGAGCACGGCTTTACGTCCTTGGTCTCTTCTTTGATTCATTTCAAATCAAAGTTGCATCGGCGATTAACCAAAGTTGCTTCCGCGATCACTCAACGTTGCTTCCGAGATTAAATCAAAGATTGCTTCTGCGATTATGCTGTCGTCGTTCTGCAATCATCATATGTTGCTTGTGTCTAAAAATTCGTTGACCCTCTTAGCTGCTCACTGGATGTTCCATACAATAAGTCTATATACATTGTGATGCCCCTGAATGAATGATTTTTGTTGGTTTGGACACAAATAACCTAACAATAACTCGATGCCATAGTATGCTATAGTGTGAATGATGTTTGGAATTGTGGGAATAAAGAAAGGTGGCTATGTATGCTGCGACAAGATGAGAATTGCATGTGATGTTGGAAAAGAATTATGAATGAAATAATTGATGGATGAGTTTGACAGAACTGGTGAATTGACTCATGTGTGTTGCTAAATGCTTTCGAGACCCTAAGAATGATGGCTTATACTATTGAGATCCCGAGATGTTGGCTAAGTATTATGATCATCATAGATCACGAATGTCCGGAATAGAATTGGGTTTGTATTGTTTAAGGATGGCCTCATTTCTGAGTGGTATATTGCCTCTACCACCTCAGAACGAGATGTATGTTGACCCTTTCCATGGGATAGCAATGAGACTATCTGCGAGTACTGGGTAGTGCCGAGACTTAGCTGGGAGTCATGTATTATGGCTAGATGACTCGAGTGTCCCTTGACAGTGATGTTATGTTGGGTAGCGAGATTTTCGGAAATTGTAACGAGTGGCTTAGTTAGAAATTGTTTAGTCGATTGATGACTCAGACAAGTAAGACCGTTAGTATGCTATGGGTAAATGGATTTGGCTAGAGAATGCTGTGGCTTAGAACATTTGAATGTTGACTTCGATTTGGTTGGATGTAAATTAAATGTGGCTAATACAAAGTTGGTTGCTAAACTGAAAGTTTTAGAAATATTGTCGATGAACCAAAAGAATATTAGAGATTGTGCCTTGACCCTAAGGTGTAATAGATGTGAACCCATCTAGATCACCAAAGGATATTCGTTGCTCATGTGCATGTATGCTCAGAAATTGAATTGTACCAGAAAAGTGACAAGTAGCAACCCTGAATATTTGTGTTGCATAGAGGATGGTTAATTGATACATAAATTGTCGGATTGAATGGCATGAACTACTCGACCCTTGAGGTAGAGAATTTTAAGAATGTTCGTATGAGATTTTGACGGCTGGAAAAAGAACGAGATTTAAGAATGCCATAAGATAGTTTGATGATTGAGAAACAAATAGGATTTAGGAATTACAAACGTGTTGGATAATGTCGGTATATGTAACTGTTGGTTGGAATATAGATTGTTGGCTTATGATTTAGTGGTGTGACTTTGTCATACAGACCAAATAGTATGATTCTATAGTTATGTTAAAACTATCGGGATTGATGACCCATGAATAGTTAACCTTGGTTTATGGGTTTATGTGGGTACAAAGGAATTGGAATAGAAATTTGGATCATTGGGAATTAACTTGATGGATTATTAGAACGATGAAGATCGTATGTCGGATTGGGATTGACCGTAATGTTGATAGATCGATCTTAGTCGATCGTCGGATAAGTCTAGAATGAGCCTCTGTGGGAATTATTTCCTTGAGGAAGAACCTGGATAGATAGACTTGGCCCTAGTGACCAATTGAGGACTTACCAATTGTTGGCATAGCCGACAATAGAGATTAGTATTCAGACTGAGTTGATACCCATAGGTTTGGGTAGAGTTCCTTAGAGCTGTCGGTTACTTGTTGGCCCTAAGAAAGAAACTAGCATGATCCCTAGTAGCCGTCCACTCTAAGGAAGTCACCTGAATGATTAGGTATAGCTGTCGGTATAGCTAACCATTGAGACTGGACCGAATAATAGATGGCCGTTGGCGACCCATAGAATGACCTTGTGGCATTGAACGAGAGATGGTGATGAGTATGATCTAAGAATGATAAGTTGTAAATATATGCTCCAATATGAACCTTAGAGATGTTTGACCCTTGAGGATTATGTGTCGGCCTATAGCGGGAAATGGAATCGTGGGATGAGACTTGATTTGTATGTATCGAATAGTAAATTATTATATGAGATGGAATTGACTACTCATGACGGAAATGTTGGATAGGTATCTATAGTCGGGTAGCTGGGTTAACCTTGACTGTTGCATAGAATTATACCCTGACTGGATAATCGATAGTTGGTGATGTCGGATTGTATCTTTTAGAAAAGATGAATTGCCTCGGTGAGAAATATTGTTGGATTTGGAAAGGAATATAATTGCATATTGTGAACTCTTGATATGATTGGATCTAAGATTGGACCCTTGACCGAATGTTAAAATATTATGCTTGGATAGAGAGTTGTCCCTGAAAGATAGTGATTGTGACAAGTGAATAAAGTGATAAGTCAATTGAAAGGATGCTAAGTCTGATTTGGGAAAGAAAGTTATATCATGGCTGATTGAATTATACTATCATGGAAGTTGGCTGAAGTACATATATTTTGGGGACGCCTAAAATATTTGTATGGATCCAGCCGAAGTGATAGGTTGCGACTGAGACAATATTGTTGGAAGAATTTATCGCACTAGCGCAGACTTTGGCTGAAATGCATATGTTTTGGGGACGCCTGAAATATGTGTATGGATCCAAATAAAGTGATGTGTTGCGACCAAGATAGAATGCAAGAAAAATGTTGGTGAATCAATGAGAAGTTGCAAGTATTTGGAAAAAGAGAAAGATGGATTGAATCGTTGATTTATTAAAATGATACTGTTGGATAGCTATTTTGAAATGACCGTGGGCTGAAATGAATATTGAATTGAAGCTGAATGAATAACTCATTGTGATTAAGTGAATCTAGTAGATGAGTTGTTTTCTTAAGTTTCGAGGACGAAACTTTTTCTAAGTGGTATATTATGTAATGCCCCGCTCCGCACGAGGTATTTGGTTGGCTTGTTGGATGGGATCAAAATGTTGGACCGTTACTTGTGTTGGAGATCAAGAGAGTTGAGACTGATGTAGTCTCTCTTAGCTGGCTAGACGGAATGGGTATTGGAATGTGGCTCGCTGGTGGAGCTACGCTTAGCGGGATTTGAGCAGGAAGACCCTTTTGTGCAGGCAAGTGGAACTGTCCTCCTTCCTCCTTATTCCTACATGCTTAATAAATGGAATAATGTGATGCTATGAATTGTCCCTAAATGTTCCATGTCTTAGTTGCTAAATAATAGAGATGCCTATGTTGTGGATTATTGAAATGAATAAGACATGAATATTGAACTGCTGATTGAATCATACTCGAACTGCTAATGTAACTTGATGCCTGAGAATGAATCGATAATGTCTTTTATGCTTAATCTTGATGAAATGAATGAATCACTTGAGTAATGAGATGCTACGAGAATGATACATGAGTAATGAACTGGCTATGCTATTAACACAAAGAATTGAATAAAACACTAGAATCATGTACATTCTGTATAACTGTTGCTGTTGCTTGCTTCCTTATAAGCAATAAAAGAAAGAATATTGTCCCTATGATATGAATGAAATGATGCAGGTCCTATCGGTATGAATGAAATATTATTTGTTCCTCTTAGAAAGGAATGATATGAGAAATGTTGCAATGATTGATGCAATGAGAAATGATGAGGCTTGGGATCATTGAGATCACCAAGTGAACAGGTAGAAATATTAGAAAAAGGAGATGATGAACTGTTGCCTTTTCTTATCTTATTATTGTATCATGCGACTTCGAACACGATCGGGTCGGACACGCATTCGCATGACCATAGACGTACTTGTATACAAGGATTTCCTCGAACGGTACCTGCGGCGGTGGGATCGAGTCGGCCTAGGAGGAATTGGTGCTTTGGTAGCACGGTATTGGGATCCTCATTCGGGCTCGCAACCTGGTGAAGGGCACATCCCATACCCTATGAAGTCCTATATGGCACGTCGACATGGTGCACAACCACCAGTGGTCATGTAGTCAGGATGCATGCTAATGAATGTTTTGTGCAGACAGAGTAAGAATATCATATTATCCTGTATTTTGTGCAGGTACGAGGGAGTCGGCTATCGGTAAGAAATCACTTAAACGTGATAATTCAATATATGTGTTGGTTTAACTTGCGTGCTTATGTTCCAAATAAGTAAATGATGCTGTATGTTGCCTTTCAGTATGAGATCCTGCTTAACATGTTAAATTGAGTATGCTAGAAAGATGCCATGCTATAATCATTGCTCAAAACACAACATAAATGCTAAGTGATGCTTGAAGTGAGAACTGTCATACCATGTTTAAGATGTTAATGTTAACGATGCCTCAAATGATGCCTTTTCATGATAACACCTAGTATGCCTCAATGATGCCTTTGCATGATAACACGAAGAATGCTAAAATGATGTGTCCACATGAATGCTATTAAGAATATGTTTACATGCTTCACTCTGATTATTACCCATGAACTGTAAACTGATGCTAGGCCCCAAGTAGAAAGATCATACTAATAAATGCTTGCTTAAATGATCACTTAAATGTTGGTTTATGCGAGTGGGTTGGATTCTACTCGCCAGTGCATAGATGATGTGCTGACCCACGTTTTGTGGGCAGGTGCTCTTGCTTGGGATATTCTACACACGAAGATTTGGCTTGATTGGTTCCGCGGCATCGAAGATTTGTTGGACATACAGAAGCTCTCCTTGCACAAGATGATGTCTTCTGTTTATAAAGGGCATAATGTATGGAACATTGTAATCAGTTGTACCAGTGAGATTATAAGCTAAGTCAGTGTATCGAGTTGTAATCCAATGTATCCATGTTTCAAATGTAAGCTGTATAGCATTGTTCAGTGGGCTTTCATTGTAAAGTAAGATGTGTTGTAAACATTGTACTTCAATACAAGTCTTGTACTTTTCTTCGATTATCAATAAAGAGAATAAAGTTCTATATGTCTCTGTGTGACTTCAAGTTGTCCTTTTATCTCTACTGCCATAAAGAGGTGATGTACTTCTATTCAATGGGAAAGATTGTCCTCATTTAATTCAATTTGTCTGCTTCTACCGCTGCAATGTGTTCCTATTTGAAGAATTATCCCTATGTATCATCTTTGCCGTGCACAAGTGCAATACTAGACTTGTATGGCATCACGCCCAAGCGAGGATGATCGATTCCAAGAGATCAAATATGTTAATAAATGACTCTACGAATCGGGGCGTGACATGAACAAGACCATTTTTCTTCACGAATGTGATTACTACTAATTACAGCTGGTTATTGACCTTATTTCCCACAAGAAATTTTAGTTTCCTTTAAACTATTAATTATTAACTTTTTCTTTTTAATCTACTGGGGTGGTGCAGTTTCAAATCCAGAATCACTGTCATGGAAATTTTGAGATCCAGAGTGTTTGCTTGCACCCAGGGTGATTTTGTGCAGAACTGCCCAATATTATGATTCTGAAATCCTATTTGTCTTAATACAACCACAAACCCCAACCCCAGTTCACACACCTCACACAACCTGACACATCAAAAATGGGAGAAGACCAACACAAGCAAATCCCCTCCTCCTTTTCTCCCTCTAAATTTGAAGTTAATAGAGTTCAATTTCTCCGTGCTTATATATTACTTATATGTACTGTTGAATCTACTAAGGCTAAGAAGAAGAGGGTATCATACCACTAACATCCTTATCCATTTTTGTTAGTTTGTTTCTTAATTCATGTTTAATTGTTATTTGGTTTACTGATGATATGTTATATTTTATTAGATGTCTTCTATAAGTAAGGAATGGATGGATGCGCCTCCATTGTCAGATGTTTACCTAGAAGGTGTTGCATCATTCATTCAGTTCACAAAGGACAAATTAGGTGGAAATGGTTGGTATTGTTGTCCATGTGACAAATGTTGCAATTATAATTCATGCAAAAAAAAACTAAGTGAAATAGCAGAGCATTTGGTTTGTAATGGAGTGGACAAGTCATATCGAACTTGGGTCGAACATGGAGAACTACCTCGCAGAACGGTTGCCAATGCTCAGGCTCCTAGTTCGTCAAGTATTGATTATACTGAAAATGCCTTCGCAAGAATGGAAGACCTGTTCAATGATACATTTAGACGTGTTGATCCTATTGACCTTGATCAACAAAATGCTACTCATGTTCAAGATGATCCCCTGGTGGATATTGAATACAAAAAGAAGCTGGAAGATGCAATGCAGTCCCTATATCCCTGTTGTGATGATCAACATACAAAACTCTCGGCTATAGTAGAGTTGTTGAGCATGAAAGCTAGATATCAATGCTCTGAGGCTTTTTTCACAGAATTGTTGCAATTTTTAAAAAAAGTTTTGCCAGATGGGAACACTATACCAGAAAACTTTCAAAAAGCTAAGGATGTGGTCAAGTCTTTTCGCATGAAGTATCAGGTTATCCATGCTTGCCCTAATGATTGTATACTTTTATTGGGGAGAAAATGCAGATTAGGATAATTATCCTAAGTGTGGTGAAAGTAGATGGAAACTGAAAGAAAATTCAAAACCAGGAGGTAAGAAGTTGCCGAAGAAGAAGCTAAGATACTTTCCAATTACTGAAAGGTTGCAACGCTTGTATAGTGTACCATGGATAGCTGAGAAAATGACATGGCATGATCATGTAGAATATAGTAGTACACATATGCGACATCCAGTATATTCTTCTTGTTGGAAGAAGATAGATAGGATATGGTCCGAGTTTGCTGCTGAGAAACGAAATGTTCGACTAGGTCTTGCAACTGATGGTTTCAATCCTTTTGGGATGCATAATTCGTATAGTTGCTGGCCTGTTATGATTGTTCCATATAATCTTCCTCCATCTTTATGCATGGCAAAGGATTTTACCATGTTAACCATGTTGATTCCTGGTCCAACTGGTCCAGGACATAACATTGATGTCTATTTGCAACCATTGGTTGAGGAGCTGAAAGAATTATGGTTTGTAGGAAGCACTACATATGATTCTCACATGAAGACCAGCTTTACCTTGAAAGCAATGTTGATGTGGTGTATACATGATTTTCCAGCTTATGCGCATATTTCAGGTTGTAGGACTTCAGGACAATTTGGTTGTCCTGTATGTGGTGAAAAAATAGATGCGAAGTGGGTAAAGCATGGAAAAAAAATTGCTTACATGGGTCATAGAAGATTCATAAGAGATGCCGAGCATCCTTTTAGAAAGCAAAAGACAAAATTTAATGGATATTAAGAAGATAGGAGGCCTCCAATACGTTTGACAGGTACAAAATTATTTAGTAAAATGGAAGCTAAACAAACAGAATTTGGAAAGTTACCAGGTAATAAAAGGAAGCGGCCCACTGATACAAATGTTCCATGGTCAAAGAAATCGATTCTATTTGATTTGCCATATTGTAAGGTAATACAATTGGGTTGTTAATTCGGTTTATCTTTGTTTTTATGCTATGTTTAAGTATTGTTATTAATTAACATATTCATTGTCACAGGAATTGCACCTTCGGCATAATTTGGATGTAATGCATGTAGAAAAAAATGTGGCTGAAAACTTGTTTGCGACAATAATGGATACTAAGGGTAAGTCTAAGGACGGAGTTGATGCTCGTAAAGATCTAGAGGAATGGAAGATACGAAGGAAATTATGGATAGTGGAAGAAGATGGAAAAAAAATTATCCCGAAGGCTCCTTTTACATTATCTCGGTCTGAAAGAGAAATAATTTGCAAAACCTTGAGCAAGTTAAAAGTTCCTATTGGGTACAGCAGAAATTGAAAAGATAAGGTGGATTTGCAAGATTTTCAATTCAAAGGCTTGAAGTCACATTATTATCACATTCTCATGCAAGGGTTACTACCAATATTTCTAATGCATGCTTACAAAAAAGAAAAACCTTTGCGTGCTGCAATTCGACAACTATCAATTTTTTTCAAAGTCCTATGCTCCAAGGTTGTTGATCGGTCAGAGCTTTCTAACATACACCAACGACTTGTGGAGGCATTATGCATGTTTCAAATGTATTTTCTGCCATCTTTTTTGTTTCAATGACACATGTTGTGATTCACTTGGCAGAGGAGGCTCTAGTCTGCGGACCTGTTAGATATAGGTGGATGTATCCCTTTGAAAGGTAAAATCCAAAAATCTAGTAGTTTATGTTTTATTCACTTGAGTTATTTTATAAATCTGATTTGTGCTACATGTGTAGGAAGATGAAAACATACAAATGATATGGTCGGAACAAAACTTTTATAGAGGGCTCTATTGCTGAGCAATATATATTAGAAGAAGCAATGAAATATTGCATGGAGTACATTCCTAATGGTAAACATAAAAGTTATAAACGAGGAGGGAAAAGATCCATCGATGATATTGATGAAGAAGGTCCATATCCCGTCAATTCACTTGGCAAGACTTATCGTTTGACTAGTTTGCAGTACGAACAAGTGCGTAAATGGGTTTTGTCGCATTCTCCTGAAAATGATAAATGGGAGGAGTAAGTAACACTTCAATGCAATTATGTGTATGAATTATGATATATTTATTACATAAATGTATAATTTAAAGACTTACTGTATATGTATTCACAGAAAATATCAAACGTATGTAAAGGATAATCGACTTAGTGGAAAACATCAAAGTGTAAGGCAGCAAACAAAGAAGATCATGGACTATATTCCTTGGTTAAGAGGACAACTTGAGAAGGAGGAAATGACTCATTTTAAGAGGCTTGCAAATGGTCCAAATTTTGAGGCCGTAACATATAATGCGTATGCGGTAAATGGATATGTTTTTTATACGGCTGATTCAGAATTGAACTTGACCACACAAAATAGTGGGGTTTCCATGAAAGCTGAAACAAGTTGCAGATCCAAATCTAGTTCTTCCAATTTTAAGGATGATGAAGTGACTTATTATGGCATTATTAAACAAATACTTGAACTGGATTACTATGACTTCAACCAAACAGTCTTCTATTGTGATTGGGTGCGTGTAGAAGATAAAGTAAATGGATGTGTGGTGGATCGTGAAACAAATTTGGTTTTTGTCAATTTTGGGAGGTTCATGACAAATACAAGTGAAGCGGATGAGCCGTTCATTCATGTTTCTCAAGCATCTCAAGTCTTCTATTGCAAAGATGAAACAAGGGATAATTGGCATATTGTTTTAGAATCTCCTAAAAGATTAAGCCACGAAGTCGACGCTTACGAAGATCCATTTGTTTTTACTGAAGTAGCTGGAGAAGCTTCAATATTAGCATCTGCACTTGCTGATAATTTAGAATATGATGAAGATTATTGATCAAACACATACACGCTCAGTTTTCTTTGCTTCTGTTCTTTGCTTCTGTTCTTTACATCCCATCAAACTAAGAAAAAAGTTGTTCTTACCAACTATCAATCAATCTATTTTGTGGATGTTTTAATTTCTTTAATCATGTGCCTGTTCTGCCCAATTTATGTTTTAATTTATTTAATCATGTGCCTGTGCTGCCCAATTTCTTTAGTTTCTTTAATCATATGCCTGTGCCTGTGCAGCTATATCCGAACTTTCGAAATTATTGAATGATAAAGGAGGCAAATATTTTGTTATGGACTAACATAATCTATTTTTAGATGTTTTAACAACATATGGGTCAACATTTGAATGTATTTTGGTGTGTTCAGACTGGTTGTAGATACTGAAGCTCATTGTTATGGACTAACATAATCTATTTTTAGATGTTTTAACAACATATTACATTGGCCTGCCTCCTTGCACAGGTTCTACATTAGATATCCCACAAGTATCAAACACTGCATATCCTTGCATTCACTCATCCTTAGCAGTGAACACATTCATTCCTTGCATTCATGTATCCTGCACAGTGATGTAGCTCACTGCCTTCCCATAGATGTCATGCACTCTTAATCCTTTACTGCATATAACCCCCATCCTTGCAAACTGAAATTCATCTGATACCTTGCAATACATTGCAATCCAGAATAGATTGACTATTCTGTTCTGTGACCATACTATACATCACATTCTTCATTGCATACCTGGGCACATACTCTGTTTATCTGCAAATGTTACACTACATACTTGTATCAAAACATACATTGCCTTGCACTTTGGCTTCCTGTAAATTAGTTCAGCCATGTTTCCTTTTGAATGTCCATAACTTTCTTTGGTTTAAGCTCAAGTTTTGTCTTTACTTATATATATAACTGGTGATTATATGGAGTTATGTATATGGGTATAATAATTATGGAAATCTAAGGTTTGGACTTGGTACCATTTATGAGCATGTGATTTGTCAGGTTTCATTCTCCTTGTAAACCAATGCTTCACTTATTGTTTTGTCCCAACTTAGTTACACATGTCCATGTGTGATATCAATCCTAGGTTGCACTAAATTCCTGATAGCCATTGATGTTCAAATATCAGATTAGTTCCCTGCCACTTAGATACCTGCAAATTAATACACTGCATCACCCTTTAACATATCCTACACTTATTTGTTCCCTGCAAAATTAACTCATGTCCTGCATCTTGCATCAGATTGTTCAGTCACAAATTGTTTGCTTAAATGCTTGAAAGAAATATTCTAACTTATAACTGTTTCTCACTATGTATTGCCTAAGCAGCATGTGTAATTTTAGTTGTAGTAAGTAGTAACTATTCTGCAAGCTCGTAAATTGCAAGAATGAATATGATTAGGAGTAGGGGTAGTTGTTCGTTTTATATTTACTGTATGATAGTAGGTTAGTCTATTGTCATCGATGTGTTTAGTAGAGGAGGATCTTGATTATTTTTTTTGTATAGAGAAAAGAATAAACTGAAGAGTGGTGGACCTGACAGGCTGCACCTTTAGTTGCTTCTTCTTCCAATTTTGGGCATTTATAAAGCATGTTAAGAAACGAGCTTAGCTGAAACGAGAATGGTATCCTATCCTATAAAGGCGGAGTATGTGACATGACAACATATCACTTATCTGATTTCATATGTAACTGTGGTCAAATCATTTGTCTGAGTTTTAACTTGACTCCAATGTTATCCCATACATAACAAAGGTGTATCCGGATCCAACTATGGTCCAACACAAGGAAATTGTGTACCATAGGTACTCCAAGAAACAGCCTACCTAAGAAGTAGTGAAGCACAGGTACCTCTTGTTCAATGGTCTGTCCTTGTCAGACAACGATCAGACACAATATTTACATTCCTAAATATCTTATGGTGCACCAAAATCAATTTCATGTTTGTATCCAAGTGTCTGCATCATGTCATATTCGTGTCCTGAACATAGCAGCCTATCCACTGGTTAAATTGAACACCAAGTTCTTCTATATTTCAAAATAGTTCAAGTGTGACAGTAGAGACAAATTTCCAACTTTTTATGCTATATTACCAAGTTGCATCTCCTATATAAGACTTTTTCTGTTTAAAGCCTCCATTAAAACCATACACATATAAACCCCTAGCATTTTTTTTGTTTTGCCGTACATGTGACTATATGATCTTTTAATGACAACTGTATTTGTTTGCAGATGATATCGTGGAAAAGTCAAAAATCAAGCAAGACACCCCCTCCCCCTCCCCCCAATACTCTTGAGTCTTTTGACTCATGCAGTCAATTTCAAATAGAATTTGCGTATAAAGCCACAAGATTAATTTGTATAAAGCTCCTTGATAATTTACAATGTCATGAAACTCCTTAACAAGTGCAAACCATGAACTTGGTGACAATTTAGTGCAGATGAAACTCCTTGATAATTTACTGCATATAACCTCCATCCTTTACTGCATATAACCTTGCATTGTGTCGTCCACCACTCTTCAGTTTATTCTGGATAGTAGCAGTAGCAGTCTATCATAGATGTCATGCACTCTTAATCCTTTACTGTATATAACCCCCATCCTTGCAAACGGAAATTCATCTGATACCTTGCAATACATTGCAATCCATACCACTGCCTATACTGTTCTGTGACCATACTATACATGTAGAGATATTACACAAACATTTTGTGCATGAGATACCTTGTAATACATTGCAATACATTGCAACCCAGAATAGATTGAACTATAATGTTCTGTGACCATACTATACATGTAGAGATACCTTGCAATACATTACAACCCAGAATAGACATGGTTCACCTACTTGTCAATTTTCATTAGCTTGTAGAGATATTACACAAACATTTTGTGCAGGAGCACCATGCTCTTATGATTTATGCACTCTATGTATGATATGCTTATTTTATATCTTAATTGTCATTTTTGTTTGTTGTTTAAGTTTCATTATGTCAGGAGATGGAACCCAATCTAGTAGAGATGTATTTTATAGTGAGAATGAAGCTAATGGGGATGAATCTAACAATGAGGATCCTTCTAGTGGTTATCAAGGAAGCACTTCTAATCGAATCGGTGATTATTGCATACCTTTATCTAATAATATTTCAATATCTTTATCTAATAGTTCCTCTGTAATATGTTTTACAATATGTTCTAATATTTGAATAATTTATTAGGTGCCCCAAAAGTTATCATTTTTGACGAATATGGACGACCTGTTGATATTGAATCAGAAAAATTTGCAACTACTGTTGGAAATATAACAAAGACACATTGTCCACCTGCAATTGATTCTTGGAAAAAGGTTCCCCAGAGCATGAAAGAAGACATATGGAGAGGTGTTAATGTGAGTAAATGTGAATTATAAAATTTTCTTAAATCTTCATGTATGTGTAACATATGAAGAAATTTGTCTTTGCAGAGTAGATATGTTGTTCCCGAAATTTATAAGGCTAAAGTTTTGCAAAAAGCTAATATTTCTTGGAAAAATTGGAAGACTAATCTCCGAAAAAGGTGTGATATGTATCCAACTGTTGCTGAGCGAAAAAGAAATAGGCCTATTAACATAGTAAAGAAAGAAGATTGGGAAGACTTTGTTGATTTCTGCTCTACTCCTGAAGATAATATTCGTCGTGAAGTTGGTAAGGAAGCGAGGAAAAAAGTTAAGGTGCTACATACAACTGGTAGGACTGGATGCGCTAGGGTAGCACATAATATGGTAACTTAATATACATAACTATATTTCTTTATTTTCTTTTTTACATTTTTCTGTTCTTACATTTTGTTGCAATATGATATTTTGTCTCTCTTTTGATATAGAAAAAGGAGAGTCCTACTGGCGAGGTCAATAGAAGCATGTTATACGTGACCACACATATGCCTAAGAATACTAATTCCTCTACCAGCTTGAATGATTACATTGTAAGAATAATTCTCTTTCAATTGTAATAATAATTTGTTGATTTTGAGTTTCATTAATCATATATATATATATATATATATATATATATATATATATATATATATATATATATATATATATATATATGCACCGTTTTTATATCTTGTAGGAAAAAATTAGAAAGCTTGTAGAAGATGATCCGTACTTGGGACAAAATGATTTGGACAATGACCCTGTTGCAATGGTTTGTGAGATAATCCCCTTGCTATTTATTTCTTATAGAAAAAAATTCGAAAGCTTGTAGAAGATAATCCCCTTGCTATTTATGTTGTTAGGTACTCGGACGTGATAGAAAGGGTTATGTTCGTGGCATAGGTGGAGGTGTTTCAAAGACAGAGATTCGTGCTTCAGCGGCAAGTAGAAAGGTTGCTCGTCAATTGAAGAATAAAAATGAAGCTATGGAGACGGATCTAATTACACTTAAAGAAGAAATGGCTACAATCAAAGAAATGATAAAAAACAACCATCAAAAAACAAGACAATAGTCATCATCATCACTTCATGGTTCTTCTGAGGTATAAATACTAATCTAAACTTTTGCTTCACACTTATTTGAGTGATACACTAAGTAGTGAACTGATATAATGTTAGGAAAATGTGGCTAAATAATCCTGTACTGCAATAACCTGGATTGAAATAACCTGGACTGAACCTATGAACAAAGGGGATTGACTCCTAAAAGCTAAGGGAGACTGAATGATAACCTGGACTGCAATAACCTGGACTGAACGTATTTGCTCATCCCAAAACTGGGACTGAATGATAACCTGGACTGCAATAACCAAATGGATACTTGAACATCTGTAGGGGACTGATACCTTCGTGTTAGGGACTGATAATACATGGGGGACTGATCTTATATTAAAAATAAGGGTTGAATTTAAATGGATGTGGACTAATATAAGGTCTGTGGCATTGGCCATTTGTTCCATATCTGTAGTCACATGGAGAATTGGATTTACAAATCCATAGTTTTGGTGGGGTAATTCAGAAGGGTATAAAAACTGCACTTCACTGCATGGTTGAGCTTCATCTCAGGTAGTCTACTCGAGTTCCACAAGTTTAGTTATCCTTGTTTTATAGATATTTTCTTAATATTTCAATGACAATTCAACCCATTCCCCTACAGTGATCAACATACAATTTTGAACAACAAATATAGGTCGACCATTCCACTGTAACCTCCTCTATAAAGGGAGATTGAATGATAACCTGGACTACAATAACCTGGACTGAATGTATTTGCTCATCCCAAAACTGGGACTGAATGATAACCTGGACTGCAATAACCAAATGGATACTTGAACAACTGTAGGGGACTGATACCTTCGTGTTAGGGACTGATAATACAAGGGGGACTGATCTTATATTAAAAATAAGGGCTGAACTTAAATGGATGTGGACTAATATAAGGTCTGTGGCATTGGCCATTTGTTCCATATATGTAGTCTCGTGGAGAATTGGATTTACAAATCCATAGTTTTGGTGGGGTAATTCAGAAGGGTATAAAAATTGCACTTCACTGCATGGTTGAGCTTCATCTCAGGTAGTCTACTCGAGTTCCACAAGTTTAGTTGTCCTTGTTTTATAGATATTTTCTCAATATTTCAATGACAATTCAACCCATTCCCCTACAGTGATCAACATACAATTTTGAACAACAAATATAGGTCGACTATTCCACTGTAACCTCCTCTATAATTTTGATCATAATCAATAATCACTGACCATCAGTCTATTATTTTTTTCAGTTATATTGGATTTAGCCGAATATGATTCAGCTTTATATATGCTTCTAGCCTTATGTTATTAACCAGTCACTGTGTTCAGTGCTTAACTATTATGATTTATATCATAATCCTATTATATATCTAAATAACTATGTTACTTAGCAAAAAGCTTAAGTTCAGCCACCCAATTTTGTTAACCATCCAGTCATAACACTTGCACATATTATTGCTCCTATACAATGGCGACAATAGGTTTATGACAACTGCTTGATTTTTTTGAACTTACTGGTGAATAATAACTGGTGGGAAATAGGCCTTTTTCTTGATCAAATGTGTTTTATATTCATCATGGTATTAATATCAAATGTGTTGAAATATTGAAGAATGTTTTACCAACAGGGGTTAATATCTTCTGTTTACACATGGTGTTTTTATCTTCTGATCTATGCTACGCTTACTATTTGAGATGAAGGAATAAAGGATTGCATCTTTCTATTTAAATTCCAGTAGTTAATATTGTATTTTTGTGTTTCAATGGTTGTAGGTACCGGAACAATCTGACTTGCCAAAGACATGTTTTCTAAAGGACTTCAAAAGAAAAAACATTGCTTTTGGACACTTAAATTCTGATGCACCGCCAAAGGAAGATGTTTATAGTATCATCGTCGATGAAATATTTGACCGCAGTGCATATTTGTTTGAAGGGGATGGAAAGTTTGAAGACATTATGCTTGGTGATATGATCAATTGGCCAAAAGAGTCCGTTCAATTTATTAGGATTTGAATATTAGCATTTAGTTTTTTTTGTAGTGAACTTCGTATGTATTCTGAAATACTACTACTTTTTCAGTTTGGATGTTATGTGTGAGAACAATTGCAAGTATTTGGATGCTACAAAAACAATTTCTACTTAGTGATATTCAATATCAATTGAGACTTTGAATCAATTGTCAGTTATGTTCATAAGTTATGTTCATTTTGATTGAATGTGTTCATTTTCAATTGTGATTCGTGAATGATTTGTGTTATATTCATTTTGAATCGAGTCTTTTGATTTATATTCAGATTCAATATTTGTGTACTGGTTTACAACAAAAATAGGTTTAATTAATTAAAAATAATTTTAGTGAATATTTTGTAGAATTTTGACGGATATCACCTGCAAAAATAGACAGGTATGTCGAATTGTGTTAAGCGGGATAATTGACAGATGAAGTCCGCCGTTTATTATACGACAGACGAAATCCGTCGTTTTCTCCACCTACTTATCGACGGTAGAAAACCGTCATTTATAGTAAACTATATTTTATTTTTGACGAACGATGTGACGGTCCAAAACCGTCAATAAACACAGTTTTCGACGGTTTTAGTCTGTCGAAAAATGTGAATTCTGACGTAGTGTTTTTTCTTTACTTGTTGGTAGTGGATTTGTCTCCGCCCAACATATTGTATCAAGATAATTCATTATCATTATATGATATCTTTTATTCATTTATTTTGTGTGGATGAGATTAGTCATGGTTCTACAGCATTTTACAGCTTATGTATCCATACGAAGCCTATGTACTTCGTATGAATACAGCTGGCATGTCTACGTTTCTAGTCCTACGTATTTTGTGAGTGGGGCGTTACAACTCTATATCTCTTACTCTTAGCAGCATATCCGAGAAATATCCCTTTATCTGCTTTAGAGTCGAACTTTCCCAAGTTGTCCTTGGTGTTCAGGATAAAACAGCGACATCCAAAAACTTTAAAATAAAAAATATTAGGAATCCTTCCAAACCAAAGCTCATATGGTATTTTCTTCGAGATAAATCGAATTAAGACCCTATTCAAAACTTGACAGGCTGTACTAACAGCTTCTGCCCAAAAATATTTAGGAAGATTATGCTGATTTAGCATGACTCTAGCCATCTCGCTTAGAGTTCGATTCTTCCGCTCCACAACACCATTCTGTTGGGAAGTTCTAGAACATGAAAACTCGTGGTAATATCCACTATCATCACAAAACTTTTTAAAATCAGAATTTACGAATTTGCCACCATGATCACTTCGAATACGAGTAATCATGAAGCCTTTTTCGTGTTGTACCTTTTTGCAAAATATCTAAAATTCAAAAGTAGCATCACTTTTATTTGATAAAAATTAATCCCAAGTAAGACGAGAGAAATCATCAAGAATAACAAAAGTGTAGAGTTTACTGCCAAGAATAGTGACTCTACTAGGGCCAAACAAATCCATATGAATTAACTGTAAGAGTCTAGAAGTACTTACAGCGTTGATGGATTTAAAGGTTGACCTAGTTGCCTTATTCTTTTCACAATCAGCACATACCATGTCTCTCTTAAATGTTATTTCGGAGAGTCCCTTTACCAATTTCTTGGTGCTAAGTCGTAAGATAGTATCCATATTAGCTTGTCCTAGCCTCATGTGCTATAGCCAACTTTTATCCTGATTTGCTATTAGGCACCTTCCTGCGTTGTTAGTACTCCCAAGAAAGAAAATATAAATATTGTCTTCTCTAATCCCTTCATATATAGGATTACCAGATGACATATCATATATAATACATTTGTCTTTACAAAATTGATGCCATAACCATTATCTTCCAAATGACTTATGCTAAGTAGGTTATGTTTCAATTTTGTAACTAGATAAACGTCTTTTATTACTAGGCAAGGAGACATACCAACAGTGCCATTTCCAATTATATCACCTCTTAAGTTATTTTCGAAGGAAATGTATCCTTCTTTCTTCATCGATAGCGTAGAAAACAAAAATGTATCACCAGTCATGTGTCGTGAACATCCGCTATCGAGGATCCACTTGCTTCTAGCATGAGAGGGTTGAGGGTCCATCTACAAAATGAGTAGATGAATCCTTTGTACCCATTTCTTGAAGGGTCCATATTGATTAGGCTTAGGTCTCCAAACACTACAAAAATGTGTCATATTAGCGACGAAATTTAGCGACTCCATTATTAGACGTCGCTAATATTTTATCTTTTCCCCCATTTCGTAAACTCTCTCTCTCTCTCTGTCTCTCTATATCTCTCTCTCTCTCTTTCTCTCTCTCTCTCTCTCTCTCTCTCTCTCCCTCTCCCTCAACCTCTCTCGACGATCGACCCCCCGTCGTCGACCTTCCCCGCCATCTTTCCTCCTCTCCCCTGCCGTCTTCCCTCCTTCTTTCGTGCTCGATGATCCCCCACTAACGACCGGCGCCCCCCTCTCTCTCCGTCTCTTAGTCGATGACCGACCCCCCTCTCCCCCGCCAACGACCTTCCCTTTCCCGTCGATGACCCCCTCTCTACCACCGACGACCCTCTCTCCCCTTTCAGGTAAACCCTAAACCCTAAATCTCCAAATTTTGGACACAAACATTGCTCTGACACGACACTGACACAGTCACTGTTGCTGACACGCTGACACGCTGACACGCTGACACGATGACACATTTACTGTATTTTATATATTTATACAATGACACTTATGCTAGGTCTAATATTTATATATGAATTTTATATTATAAATTATAATTATAATGTCTTTCATGTGGTATTGAGGGTAGTATCATAGTGTATTGAGAGTATCCAACGTGTATCATAGGGAGAAGCTTGTGTATATCTCTAGTGCACACCAAGTATTCGATGTAATGTCATATAATTGTGTTGTGCACTTGGGCATTATGTGATTTCAATTGGTGACTGTCATTTGGAGATCGATTTACCTATAGTTGGTATCCCATTGAGAATATATATGTTGTGCTTCATTGATACTAATTGGTATTGAAAATGAAGTGAATGTCAATATTGTATGAGTATCCTATGCGTTAACATATGTAGTGTGTGCTTATATATAATAGTGTATACATATATATATAGATAGATATGTTTATGTGTGTAGAGGAGTATGGCTACTAGTGTAGTATTGAGCACAATCCACGTTAGTATTGAGGTGTGTATATATGCATATATATATACCTTAGTGTTGTGCTAGTATATATAAGTGTGAGTGTGTGTATTTATTGAAGTGTACTAGGTATGTAGGTAAGTGTTAGCTAGGTATCGCTAAGTATTTCAGGGTAAGTGCTAGCTTGGACGCTCCGAGGTCAAGTTTTTCTTGTGGGCGCACAAGGAACATATGACGACAGAGATATCATTATCTCTTATGTTAAGTGTCCGTGTTAGCCTGAAATCAAGAGTGTATAGAGTATCCTAGAAGTAAAAATATTTTGATTGTTGGCAGGACGAGCCAGAATCCTTTGACGGAGAAGCCTCCGTCAACAGATTTTGGCTCGTCCCACCACCAATCACAAACTTTTTACTTCTGATACCGATACTGTGAACCTTGGATATCATATGATGCGGAATAGGAGGCTGAGAGAGTCGAATGAGAAGAAATAAAGTTGAGGGGGGCCAGAGAGGGGGCCTTCTTGTTGAACTTGTGTCTATGCATCAATTTGGAATATACTCGAATTGTGTATCTATCTTTGCAGAATTATTGTCAAATGGATATGAATAACTATCTGCGGTAGGACGAGCCAGAATCCATTGATTGTTGGTGGGGTAAGCCAGAATCATTTGATTGTCTGTCTATCAAGAGTGTATAAAGTGTCCTAGAAGTAAAAAGATTTCGATTGTTGGTGGCGCGAGCCAGAATCCGTTGACGGAGAAGCCTCCGTCAACAGATTTTGGCTCGTCCTACCACCAATCAAAAACTTTTTACTTTTGATACTGATACTGATACTGTGGATATACTCGATATGAATTACTGTGGATATATCGATACCGGTACTTTTTACTTCTGATACTGATACTGATACTGTAGATATACTCGAATAATGTCTATCTATCTTTGCAGAATTATTGTCAAATTAATGGATATGAATTACTATCTGCGACATCGTTCGTGGATGTACAACCGTCATCCTAATGACATGTGCGGTATGCGAGATGAATTCATAGAGGGTGTATAGCAGTTCCTGTAGTTTGCCAAAGTGTTTCTTCAGTACATAGACGATACCAAAATTAAGTGTCCGTGTGTGAGATGTCGCAACTTGAAATATCATCCAGAAGTGGAAGTCACATATCATTTATACTCGAATTCATGCCGAATTATTATCAGTGGACCGCGCACGGAGAACTTGTGTCTTTAGCATCGGAGTCGGAGCCTTATGTAGATGTCCACAACCATACTGCTTACGACGATGGGTGGGTAAACATGATTTTTGATGCGGCGGAGTGTAGTTTCGATCCGGACAATCATGATGCAGTCGAGGAGGCACCGAACGCCGATGCTGCAAAGTTCATGGAGTTGCGGATGAATTCAAGGACTCCATTATATCCTAGTTGTGAGGATCATTCACCGTTGGAAGTGGTTACAAGATTGTTGAGCATCAAGTCCGATTTTAACATGTCGCAAGAATGCTACAATCGAGTGATGGAGTTGATTATAGAGATCTTGCCGGCGGGTGCTAAGTTACCTAAAGACTTCTACCGGTCTTAGAGGATGGTGAGATCGCTCTGGATGGGATACAAGAAAATTGATTCTTGTCGCAACGGGTGCATGTTGTACTACAAAGACGACAAGGACGCAGATGTGTGCAGATTTTATGCTGCTGATCGCTATAAGGCAACTAGTACACGGAGGTCTTCCGGTGCAAGAAGGCCGACCGATTCAATGTACTACTTGTCTTTAACATAGCGGTTACAGAGATTATTTATGGAGAAAGAGACGGCCAAAAATATGAGTTGGCACAGGCGAGAACAGATTGAACGAGTGTTGGATCACCCATCCTATGGAGAAGCATGGAAGCACTTTGATCGAGTATATCCTGATTTTGCTTCAGATTCACGTAATGTAAGTTTGGGGCTATCTTCTGACGGTTTCACTCCTTTTAGTCTTTCGGGATCCCAGTATTCGTGTTGGTCTGTGATTGTCACTCCGTACAACCTACCGCCTTGGATGTGCATGAAGACTCAGTACATGTTTCTAACCGTTATCATTCCTGGTCCGAACAATCCCAAGAGGAACATTGATGTGTGCTTACAGCCGTTGATAGATAAGTTGAATCAGTTATGGGAAGTAGGCACCAACACATATGATGTTTTCAGGAAGCAAAATTTTCAGATGAGGGCAACCCTTATGTGGACCATCAATGACTTTTTGGCCTATGGAATGTTATCTGGATGGAGAACTCATGGCCTTCTCTCGTGTCTGTATTGCATGGACCGTACTAAGGCTTTTCGTTTGAAACACGGAGGAAAACCGTGCTTCTTTGATTTTCATCGACAATTTCTGCCGAAAGATCATCCGTTCAGAAGGAACAAGAATGCGTTCCATACCGGCATTGTAGAGAAGGGTGATCCACCGCCAAGGTGGTACGGAGACATAATATGGAAGGAGGTCAGAGATTTTCCAAGTGCTATCGAAGATCCTACAACGGGGTACAAGTGTGATGGATTTGGTCGAGATCATAACTGGACGAAGAGGAGCATATTCTGGGACCTGCCATATTGGAGTACCAATCTGATTATACATAATCTTGATGTCATGCATATTGAGAAGAATGTGTTTGATAACATAATTAATACTGTGATGGACGTAAAGGAAAAAATGAAAGACAATCTCAAGGCCAGCTTAGACTTACAAGAAAGATGCAAACGCCCTGCGTTGCATTTGATAGAGGAGGATGGGAAACAGTTCCTACCGAAGTCAATTTTCTTACTAGAGAAGGATGACAAAGTAAGACTTTGTCGGTGGATCCAGGGTCTAAAATTTTTAGATGGATACGTGTCGAATCTGAGAATATACGTCGATCCAAAGGAGAACAAATTGACGGGTATGAAGAGCCACAACTGCCACGTATTCATGGAGAGGTTAATTTCGATTGCATTTCAGGAATTATTACCGCAGGGAGTTTGGGATCCATTGACCAAGCTTTGCATATTCTTCAGGGATCTTTGTTCTAAGAAATTGCTCGTCGACCGTCTAGAAAAGCAAGAGAAGGACATTATGGTAACACTGTGCAAGTTGGAAAAAGTGTTTCCTCCTGGATTCTTCGACTCTATGGAGCATTTGTCGATTCATCTTTCCTATGAGGCACGTGTTGGTGGACCTATCGAATACCAATGGATGTACCCGTTCGAGCGACACTTGAACCAGCTAAAAAGAAAGGTAAAAAATAAGGCACGGGTCGAGGGTACTATTTGTAAAGCCTATGTTCTCGAGGAGATTACAAACTTCTGTTCGATGTATTTCAAGCCTCATGTTGCAACTAATAGAACGAGAGCTCCGAGAAACGATGACGGACCTCAGGATTCTAATGATACAATACTTAAGGTTTTCAGTGCTCCATGAAAGCCATCGGGTAAAATAAAGAAGAGATATATAAACGATGACGAGCTAAGGGCTGCTCAGGAGTATGTATTACTCAACTGCAGTGAGTATGAAGTAGAGAAGCTCGAGGGGTAAGTAATTAATACAGGGGTAATTTATTTTAATAGTGTTATTTTTAACATATTTAATGATGTTTTGTTATTTTCAGCACATTTAATGATGAGGTGAGGTCGAGTAGGCTACACATAACAAAAGAAGAACTAGAACAAGAAATGAGGCATTATTTTTCTTCCTGGTTGAGTGCATATATAAGGAGGACTCTGTAATTACTTTTTTGAATCTGCACTTGAGAATGAACTTAATTTCTTATGTTGTGTAGGTCGGTCATCCACACTCAAGACTTGAGAATGAGTCTATTAGAACTCTAGCCAAGGGACCAATTTATGCCGTAAAAACCTGGCCAAGCTACTGTGTGAATGGGTATAGGTTCAAGTCGAAAACTTGCCCGATCAGAGACAACTTCTTGGATCTTGATTCGACCAAAAACAGTTGTTTGTGTATCATATCTTCGAACTACAAAGATGTTGATGTGGGCAACAATTTCTATGGCATCCTACGGGAGATTGTGGAGTTGACATTTAGTTATGGAATAGAGCCTGCTAAGATTGTATTTTTCAGGTGTGATTGGTTCGATCCGATTGAAGGTCAAGGTTGAAAAATAGACAAGTATGGTCTTGTGGATATAAACTATCGGCGTCGATATCTAGCCTATGAACCATTTTTCCTATCAAGTTAGGCTCATCTCATGTACTGCACAAGTTATCCTAAACGGGGAACAAAAAGGTCGGACTGCTGGGCAGTATGCAAGACCAAAGCTAGAAATACCTTCGAGATTGACGATATAGCTTATCAAAAGGATGAACTACCTCTTGTAACAAATATTATAGAAGTTGACACAATGGAAGTTCCTTATTATACATCTAATTGTATAGAAGTGGTAGAATTACCCAAAGACGAAGATGTAGATGAAAGTGAAGATAAGGAGGAAGAAGAAGAAGATGATGAGCTAAACGAAGAAGATGAATTTTTAGAAGAGGATAAATCTGTGTATTTTCATAAGATGAATACTTTAGTGACACTTTTGTGCCTCCTCCTACTTTTGTGACTATGTTGTTTTTCATAAATTTGTGATGCTTTTTATATAAATATGTGATGCTTTTCATATAAATCTGTGATGTTTTTTTATATAAATCTGTATTTGTTTTATCATCATATGTTATTATCCGGTATGGCAGGTAGACCAGGACGATACGGAGGTAGATATGTTAGACAGTCCGTGCCTTGGCCGGTAGCGGATTCAGATTATGTACCCTCGTCTCCGAGTACCCCTATTGTACCATATTTTTTTCGGTCCATCGACGGCGCAGGGCATTGCTCGTCCTGGGACGAGCAGTTCCAGGAGGTTCGCTGACTACGACCATTACTGATCCTTCGTCAGCATTCATCCAGCCGACGGCCCCATGGGGAGAGACGAGCATATGGAGGATGTCGATCAGACTGATCCTGGTGAGGCTTCGCATATGGAGGACGACGACCCACCATGTGCACCTCGGGACGAGACGCATATGGAGATTTGGACGGACGGGCCTACGAAGTAAGTTAATTAGTTAATATATAATTCTCAAATTATTATATGTACATATATATTAATAAATTTATTATTTTATAGATATCGGCCTCCTGCAGTACAGAGACAGCTTGGGTTATTTCTGAGGCAGAACTATGGTGGGCCTTGGATTAACTACTCAGATGCTCCCGAAGATAGGAAGGCCTTTTGGTTAGCCCACTTCAAGGTAAAAAAATATAAATATGTTTATTTTTAATTTCAATAATAATTTGTGTATATTATATAACTCTCTCTATTTTATTTCTTGTAGAGGACCTATTTCTATCCACTACACCAGGCGACGAAGATCGAGTCCCAGTTTTCTGTCGTCGCCAGCAAGCTCATCCGTGATGCGATCCACGACCAGATGTCTCGTGATCGCTCCGGAAAACCGATCCCTGGTTGGATCACGCCTGAGCAATGGACTATGATGAAGACGAGATTCGGCGAGCCCAGGTACCAGGAACGGCCCGAGAAAGCCAAGGTAGCGCGGTCGACCACAAGTAAGTGGTGTGGTGGCTCAATTCCTATGACGGAGCATTTTTGTCGTCTGGTACATTTCTTTAAATACATTATTTGAATTATAGTTGGATAAAATATTCAATATTAATAATAAATAATATTTTTTAACAGGTAAAAAAAGGATGAGGATGCCAATATGGTGACCGTCTTCCTGGTCACCCATCGGAGGGCCGGTGAGTTTATCGATGAGAGGGCCACACAGACATATGTACGTTCTATTCCTCACCCTTTAATTTACTATAATTTAAAAAATGTGGAAATATATATCTATATAGACGTTAGAAAATACTTTTCTAGGCCAAGTTTTTTAGGCTACAAGAGGAGGCGGCTGCTAGCGCGACAGCAGATGCAGGGGCTGGTACTTTCTTCCAACCGTCTACAGCTCCATTGTCGGACGAGCTCTGGATGAACGCCATTGGTAGTCTGCAGAAGGGTACGTACTACGGTACGAGATCCTACGACACCTATTTGGCTTCAGAGTCATCCAGGGCCCCCTCTGTCACTGCACACTCCCCAGCTTCGTAGACATCGTCACGAGCTCAGAAGATTGTTCGTCAGTTTGTTGGGCTGCGTGACGAGTTGCTTAAGAGGATTTCTGAGCAGCCCCGATCCGTGCCGCAGAGCGATGATCCGACGATCATCGAATGGATTGATGCGCTCGAGCATAGTATTCAGGAGCTGCGGACTCTGCAGGAGACTACAGCTGGCAGCTTGCAGATGATGGCCGAGTCTACGGAGCGAAGACAGATCGACCTGGTGGCATCACATAGGACCATGTTCGCCTCACTTTCGCAGATACATGCATCTATTGAGGATAGTTCTCAGAGGATGGTGTGTACCCTTTCTGCACATGCTGAAAGACTGCGAGAGCTGGAGCATATACGCCCTCCTGGTATGTCAGTATCGACGGCACCGACTCCAGACGTTGTACTGCCTTCTCCTCTGTCATCATCGACGGCGTCGACTCAAGGCATTGGATTGCCTCCTCCAGCCCCTGTGGTACAGCTTACACAGCAGCAGTATGAGTACATGTTATCTCAGATGTACAGCAGCGCTCCTCTGGATCCGTAGTAGTGATCCAGTAGTTTTTTATCATCTTTGTATGTATTGGCCCTATGGGCATGCGTACACTTAGCTCATATTTATTTGGCTCTGTTTTATATCATTTATATTTGACTCTGCATGATATTTACTTTGTTGGACATGTACTTAGTTCTGTGTATGTGTTTCTGATATGTGTCTGTGTTTACAATGTATGTGTGTGATGTGTGATATCATTTATTCCTGTGAGTGATGTGTTTACAGTGTATGTGTGTGATATGTGTATGTGTGTGAAATGCAGTTTTGGAACTATTGATATTTTTGTGCAGGATTTTAGAAACTATATTTTATTTTTATTTTTTCTGCAACATTAGCGACGTTCTACGACAGATAGCGATGCTCAGCGACGGGAAAATACGTTGCCAACGTGTATCGAGATGTCTCTATTTCTGTATCGCAGACGTTACTAAAATGAAAATAACGTCGCTATTTTATCATTAGTGTCGCTGTATTGAACCATGCTATGTCATCAAAGGCGACGTTATTGCGTCACTATATACGTCACTGATTTTTACGTTCTGCAACGTGTTAGCGTCGTTTCATAAATACGTCGCTAATTATAAATCTGCAACAAACAACGACGAATTTTTAATCTGTGACATGTTTACGGCGACCTGTTAATGACCTGTTAATTACGTCACTAAATACGTCGCTGATTTACTTTAGCGACATATCAAATGTGATTAGCGACGTCATATGGCACCGCTAAACTTACATATTTTGGTAGTGAAGCAAGTGTTTGATCGTCAACAAGCTTTCTTGCTAGACAATACAGTGGTATGTGCCCGTGTGTACCACAGTACGTGCAAGTAAGTTTTAAAAAAGTGTTCTTTGTTTCTGTGTTGACAGGTAATTGTGTTCTTTTTGAAAACCTATACGTGAAAGCATGATGATAAGCATGTTTCTTACGTGCTTTCTGTGGTTGAGTCCTCTTAGATGTATGCTTAGCATTAAGACTAACCTTAGGCTGTGTCACAGGGATGACCTGCTTGCCTAACTTGATCTTTAACTTTTTAGAGACTGCACAAGACTTCTCATATCTAGTAGTCATATCAATGAGTCTTTGCTATGTGACTAAGTGTCTCTTCTTCTCTATGTCATAAAGTTCTTGTACTTTAACATAGTGGCTTTCTTTCCTTCCGATGGTGAGGATAGCCACATGATAGTCTACTTTGAGCTTGGCTATCTCATCCGTATTACCGATTGTAGATATCTCTTTGATATTTTTAAGAAGATTAGACAATCTGGCTACTTTGATTGTGCATGCCTTAACCTCTTTACGAGATTGCTTATACTTGTCTAGCACATTTATGTGTTCTTCATGTAGTTCGCTAAAGGCATTTTCTAACTCATCGAAAGTGAAATCATCGTACAGAGGGTTAGAAGATACCTTATCGAATGACATGAGACAGACATTTGCAGTGCTGCAGGGTCTGTCCTCTTTCTCTGAATCACTGGCATCACTTTCGTGCCAGATGCTTGTATTAGCATACTTTCGACCAGTTGTCACTTTTCTGCTTGATCTTGATCTATTATATGGACTACTTTTCTTTGATATTGGATAGTCCTTCTTCATGTGCCCTGACTTCTTGCATCCAAAGCATATTATTTCTTCTTCGTTGCTTTTATGGACGTCTTTCTTCCTTCTGTTTGATCTTTCAAATTTTAGGAATTTCCAGAAGTTCTTCACTAGTAGGGCTTGTTCATCACCACTGGATGATTCTTCATCAGAATTATTGCATGCTACTCTTTTGGCTAGAGCTTTGAAAGTGATCGATTTATCTTTAGGGGTCGCTTCTTCAAACTCTTGTAGGTCCAGCTCATGGTTCATCAGCTTTCCCATAAGTTTCTCCAGAGTCATGGTGGTGAGATCGTTTCCTTCAATGATTGTTGTTGTCTTTGGGTTCCAATTCTTGGTTAGAGCCCGTAGCACTTTCCTGATCTTCTCGTAATTACCGTAATCTTTACCAAGAGATTACAAGGGATTAGTGATATCTAGGAAACGAGTAAACATCTGTGTAATTGACTCGCCGAGTTTTATTTTGAACGATTCATATTCCTGTGTTAGTTTGTTGATTTTGGATTCCTTTACTTGGGAAGTCCCTTCATGGGTTACCTCAAGAAGTTTCCAAATATCATGAGATGTAGTACAGGTAGAAACTCGATTGAACTCCGTCTTATCAATTGCACAGAATAGTGTATTGATGGCACGTGCATCTAGACTAGCCTTTAACTTTTCTTCATCAGTGTATTTATCATGTGGCTTGTCTATAAGTACGCCGTCAATCACTATATGTGCCAGTTTCTTATAACCGTTAACAACTATAGACCAAAGATCAAAGTCAAGAGACTTTAGGAAGAAAGTCATTCATGTTTTCTAATAAGTATAGTTCGTTCCATCAAATAGTGGGGGTCTATTTATGGATTGCCCTTCACTGTTGAATATTGATTTCACGGTTGCCATATATACTCTCTAGGGTTGTTATATTAGAATATAATCCACTCTGATACCAATTGTTGGACCGTTGAGCACCTCTAGAGGGGAGGTGAATAGAGTGTGTACATGTGCAGCGGAAATAATCACCAATTAAAATTTTAAGCAGTTTATAACTATGGCAGTAATAAAGAGACTGAATTGTAAGTGTAGCAAGAGATAGAAAATTAAACTCAGTGAATGCCGTGATATACACTGGTTTCCTTCTGAGAGGACTAGTTAAGTCGTCGGTACTCTTGCCCGCTGTTAATCTACTATTCACAAGCTAATTGAGAGCTTGCAGTCTTTTTACAACACCGTGCTTGGTAACAAGTGCACGACTGACTTCACAACACCGTGCTTGGTGACGAGCGTACGATCGTGTAACTCCCAATTTTCATAAATAAGGGTAAATAGTCATTTTTATCTTTTGATATTTTAGAATTATTTATTTATTAATAATGTTATTTGGGGATTATTTTAGTCAGGTTCGAATTTTATCTCATTTCGACTTGTACCGGGGACCCGGGTAGCTTAGACTCTAGTCGGGACCGACATATTAGTTAGACATGGCCCACCAACCCTACTAATTAAGTTAGTAAGATTAGGCTAATCCCACTTAATTAGATTAGTCTAATTAGAGACTCAAACTTGACCCTCTTTGACCCCAAACCCTAATGTGACTTAAGTTGACTCAAAGGAGACCAGGGGGTATTTTAGACATTGTACATAGGGAAGAGAGGGCCTTTAGTGGTTGGCCACATTAGGGATTCATTTCCATTCCATTCATTAGTTAATAGCCTCCTTTTTATTCTCCATGTGTTCTTCCCCAAGTTAGAGAGCTTCCCTCTTTGATTTGATCTCCAAATACTTCCCTTCCTCCACCAAATCTTCCACCAATCTTCCCCATTCAACCAAGGAAGGATTCTAGCAAAGTATAGGAACAAGTTGCCTAGAGAATTGTCCATTTGGAAGTATCTCCGTATCGGAACCGTGTCCTTGGAAGTTTTATTGGGATTTCACTTCCAATAGGTAAAACCTACCCTCTAAATCGATTTCTCATGCATATAAATTAGTTTTGAATCCGTAGGATCTACTCCCATGCATGTGTCCCCATTTGATTCAGGCTTGAGGCCATTTGGAGCCCTCTAGAACAAGTTAGGATTTGTGTCTTGTGTCCTTGTGTATACATCCCAAATTAGGACACCCCTTGTGTTTGTGTATTTGTCTCTAACCTATTCATGCATTTAAATTCAGTTTTATATATGTTAGAGAGGGTTTTTTTGATATGTAGATGTGTGTGAGTGTTGTTTGTGTCTTTGTTATATAGTAGGGTGTGTGTGTTTGGTTATAGTGTGAGAGTGTGTGTGTTTAGAAGATAAGGGAGGGGATTAGACAGCAGCCTTCACTGCATTTTAGGGCAGCAATGTGCAGGGCTTTAGAGCCACAGCAGCAGCAGCCATTTGGGGCTGCATGTATACAGCAGTATATACAGCAGTTAGCAGCAGTTTGAGCCCCCCTTCGCAGCCCCTTTAGCCATTAGCTTTAACCCCTTTTAACCCCCTTTCCCTTTAGCCATTAGCCCCCCTTCCATTTAGCCCATTCTCCTTTATTAGTTAGCCTTTGTTAGATAGAGTTTGCTAGCAAGTTGTTAGATATTTGTTAGTTAGAGTTGTTAGTAGATGTTAGCTTATATGTTAGTGTTAGTTAGGATATGAGATGTTAGAATGTGTGGATATTGGTAAGTTAAGGTATTGAATGTTAGATGTTAGTTTCATAAGTTAGTTTCTATGTTAGAGTGTAATATGTTAGTTTAGATTTAGATAGTGGTAGGTAATGGTTAGATAGGTTAGTGTCTTGGTATCTTAGGATACCAAGAGTAGTTTCTCAAGGTAAATGTGATTTACCTTGGTAGGCAAGGTAATGAGGAATTACCTTAGGATGAAGGTAAGATATCAAGATACTGAGATATGGTATCGAGATATAAGGGTAAGGTATTAGGATACCATGTTAAGGTAGAGGGTGCCTAGATACTATGGTAGAGGTTAAGTCATAGGTTTACATTTAAGATAAGGGTTTACCCAAGATAATGTATTGGACCCAAACCAAGATATTGGTATCGGGATACCAATTTAACCAAGATATGAAATATCTTGGTAGGTAAATGTTAGGAATAGGATACTTAGTCTAGTGCTGACCCCGGTTAACCGAGTTTGTTTTGACTCAAAGTTAACCCAAAGTCAACACATGACCTAGAATTGACTAGAACTTGACCAGAGTTGACCAGTTGACCAAAAGTCAACTGTGAGTCAACCGTCAACCTAGTTTGACCTAGATTGGACTAGGAGTTGACCAGTTGACCAAAAGTCAACTATAAGTTAACCTTTGACCTAGTTTAACCTAGTTTGACTTAGTTTGACCTAGTTTGACTTAGTTTGACTGAGATTAACCTAGATTACACAGCATAACTAGAATATCATGCCATTCACTGTCAAACCCTAATTAACTCATAAAATCTCATCTTTAGGTCTGTGACATTACACTGAGCATTTGTTCTCACTGTCAACTTAGGACCACAGGCGAGTATATTCACTGATAGTTTTCATTGTCTTGATATCTGCTATATCCGATTCAATTGTAGTGTCTTACTTGATTCTCGACACGATGGTTCACGGACTAGTATACGTCGGATCCTGTCATGAGATGTTATTCCTAAACTTTCTTGGTATATTGGTTGATCTTGTTTCCTGTACTTGTATAGACACCGATTTGGGAGTGAGCTGGCCCCCTGCTTTTGAATCCTGTGTCATGATGTGTCATGTCCGGATCTATTATACTACTCGGGGATGGGGAGTTATTAGAGGTTATGTGGTCAATACCCTCATGTCACTATTCTTGTGCTTGCGTCACCCTCACCGCACGTAGGGTGTAGTGAGATCTTATATTTCTTGTGCTCGCTTTCCATGTTGGTCGGCTTGACCCTTCTTGAGATTTTCTTGTGATAGCCGGGCCAAATGGAATAGCATGATCCTGTGTCCCAAGCCGATCATATAATGCTCTAATATCTTATGGCACCAGTTTATGTTTACATTTATACATCATATATCCCTATTCTATTCTACATTTCTGTATTTCATACCATGACATGATATCCAGTTTACATATCCTGTTTTCGTTTTCTGTCTTGATATTTCATCTTGTTTTTTATTATAGTTGTCTCTTATAGAATTTGTCAATTCATATGAAACTACTGTTAGTGTTTGTACTTGCTCATATCCTGACAGGATAATCCCGTTGATGTTTACAGATGATTTAGAGGCCGACTGCTCGACCTTCTATGGCTACGTTATAGATGGCGAGTACGACTTGGATATTTTCGAGGAGCCGGTGCTCTTAGAGGTCCTACCGTCTATTTAGACTAGTTAGATAAGCTTGCCTGGACTGTGATCCAGCTAGTACTTCAGACTTGTAGTATACATATTATTTGGGATTTTTATTATGTTTTTAACTCTAAACTTGTGTGGGATCTTGCATCTATTTCCTATTATTTTCCTTCTATCATATCTTTCATATTTCGTGCTATCTTCCTTAGATGTCTTGTGATTGAGCTGTGACATTATATTATATACCTCTGTACGGAGATGACAGGTACCTTTATATTGTGTCTAGATGTTGTAAGTTATAAACGACCTATATAACGTTCTACCGCCGATTCTGCGGCGTAGGCTGGACGTATCCACGTGCTCGTGCCCCTACTTAGGGTGTGGGTCGTGACAGATTGGCTCCAAAAATTGAGATATTTTCTAAACTTGAAAAACCTCTTTACAACTCTGTAAACCAAAGACTCTAAATCGAACAGATGTTACTGGCTTTGGCTAAGAGATGTATAGGTGGAATGTGAAAGCTTTATATCGCTAAAAAAATACTTTAGAAATAGATAGAGAGAAGAGTGAATGAGTGTTTAGAAATAAAAATTTCTTCTATTTATAGGTATTTTTGGGGACCGAACTCGGGCAGGGTTCGGATGCAAAGATCTCGCAGACGAACGTTGTATGTAGATTTGGAGGCAACTGAATAATCAAATATATTGGACCGAACTCGGTCAGAGTTCTGTCTGAGTTCTGTCACTCCAGAACATGTTTTGTATGGCCAAATTTGTATAGGATTTTATAGCTTTTTGGATACGTAGAGCTTAGATAAATGGGTAGGCTTTTTAGGTGAGTGGACTGTAGATAACCTAAGCTAGTAGTACCCGATCGATTTTTACATTCTGTGTCCTAGACTAAATAAAGAATAAAGTACAAAATAAAATATAAATGACTCGATCTGATTCCGATTCAATTTTGCTTTTGGATGACGGCTTGAAAGCTTATTGTAGATGCAGTACGCTCTTCAATATTGATTTCAATTATCATGAAATATTAGCAGCAGTTCGTATATTTTGTGTATCGACTTAAGTTATCGTTGATTTATCAAAATCAGGTGTGACCATTAGGCAATGGGCCAACATGATCAATCCCCTATTGTACTAGTTGTCGATAGCTTAATTGTACATCGTGCATGTGTGATTAAGCTGTACCGTACTTATTTTACTATTATTCTATTGTACTCCCTAAGCCGATCACATGTAAATTATTATTTCAAATCACTATCGTACATAGTCATTTTTCATTTTTACCTTGTCATTGCTTCATTTACATAATAGTTCTTAGTAGCATTGTGTTGCAGTTTATTTAGTATTATTCATATCGTATGATTGTACTTTGCTCCTTTTCTGACTGGATACGTTGCAGGTTTATGATGACTTTGACTTTAGCTTTTATTGCTTCCAGGATAAGATAGTTGGCATGGAGGATACACGGAGATCGGTTTAGAACTTTGATGCATAGATTTACTTTCAATTTAATATTGTAGTTAGTGATGTACTTGAGGATGTTGTCTTTACTGTTTTACCAGATTTGTCTTCGGATATTCATTGTAAAAGTATACTAAAAAGATGTAGTGAAATGTGTGATGAAGTGGTGATTGGTTATTTGGCACGTGATTAGTAGCTGTGATGAGCA
>JANAVB010004999.1:2150281-2227781 GCA_029216955.1 Iris pallida | reverse complement strand
AATTAAGGCTTTAATCTTGATAAACTGTTCAATTTTTCTTTTGCTCTGTTAGATATAGATCTTATATCATAAGCTAGAACTGCCAACTTTAAATTCTATTTTGCTGTAAGAAATTAGTTATAATTTCTGATCCTGTTATTCTTATACGAATCTCGAGGTAGGCTTGATTCAAAGTTTTCCCTCAGCCATTTGAAATACATATGAAATAAAGATTAGGACGTTCTTACTTCCATTGCCTTCAGTTATTTTCTCCCCGATCCATCTTTTACCTTAAGGATTGAGACGTATAGGCAGATGATTATGCTTTCTATCATAGTCAACTAGCCTGAATCTCTAGCAGCTCCTTGAAGTTCTTAGGAATATAGTTGGAGTGATTTTAACGACTGCGATGGCCAGCCAGCAGCGCACTGGCGAGGCACGACCCATAGAATTAAAATTTTTTCTAAGAATCGTAGGTTATGGAACATTGCAAAAACTATATCTTCGTTGACCCTTTAGGCCCTTATGTCAATATAAGGTAGAGTACCTGATAGCTTATCACACCTGAATCTTGGAACCAAGGGTTTGCCATAGCCAGAGTGTACGGGCGAGGCATAATTCCTGGTGGAATGACTTCAGACGTGATTACAAGTTAAAATTTGTGAAAGCTCTGTAAGTTGGGTAGCTTGTCCCTCGACCTAGCATTCCGTGGTCCTCGTGATCTATTAACGAGGTAATTGACTGACACTAATAGGTCTACCTAGAATATAGAATTCAGAAGTCCATAACCCTGTCACGACCTGCACCCGCTTTTCGGATACGAGACGTGTCCAAGTCCAGCCTACGCCGCAGTATCGGCGGTAGAACGATGTCTACTACATAAACAAGTCACAGAATCTAACAAGGCAGTCTAGATCCCATCCACAAAAATATGACACAATCAACTGAATACAGAATAATAATATAAAAAATGAAGTATCAAGCTCATCATGAATCCAAGTCACGTCCGGTGGACACAAATCCACTTCCACTAAACAGAAAAAAAATAGTACATGAAAGAAAATAACAGAGTCAAACTACTAATCATCAAAGTACCCTCATCTGCAGTGACACCGTGGTCCAATGATAGCTCAAACCTGCTCGCGTGCACCTAGCTCAATACTTGGCTAAACCTGAAGAGATCATCAGGTCCTCAGAGAACTAGAATATACAAGCCTTTCTAACAGTTTAACATGCATGAAAGAAATCCAAGATGGAAGCAGGAAAAGCTAAACAATCGCGAGACATGAATGTATGAACAACTACGTATAAATGAACTGCTGGAAGACAAGTAAACAAGAGAATCAATGTAATACCAACCCTCGCCCCGAATGTGGACTCGCAGGTCAGTTTCAAGACAAGTCACCCTCGTCCCGTGTGTGAACTCGCAGGTTGTAAACAAAAAATAAGAAAAAATAGAAGTTCAATTTATAACATAATCGTCCTACGATACAACTCAAACCAGTACAAGTGAAAAGCATGTCCAATAAAGCTACAAGGCTAACTGTGAGTAATGATGAAGCACATGTCAGCAATCAACTGAATAATGAAAACAGATAAGCATATAGATAAAGCTGTAACGAAAGGCAAGGTATACTTGCATGTGGTCCTGCGCTGCTGGCACGGGTCAAATACTGAGTCAAAACCCAATAAACCTGTTTTATAAGTTTACCATGTCAAAATATAAATTAAAATCAAGAAATAACCTATCTATTTGTTCTTTAGCTTTAGGGTCATAATGTTGTACTATGTAGAGTCTAAATTTATGGTTACCATACTTCATTACCTATAAGGTATTTCCTTTACCAATTTTCTACTATTACATGTACCCTTCTGATACAGAACACTGGGTTTAAGCATCTAAGGCTGGCCAATAAAGTGAGAGTGGATAGGTAAATAACCAAAAGGCTAACCAGGAATATGAGTGGCCTGATACAAGAGATCAAGGGGTTGTACCACTTAGCTATTGCTACTATGGTCTACCATTAGAGTTGAGGTTAAACATTAACTATAGGACAGACAACTGATTGCTAAGAACAGATCCAACCAAAACTAACTAGGCTTACACATAATGTAGAAACAAATATAGAGTGAGGAAAGGTATTCTATGAACTCATCTAAAATACATGGTCTTCACACAATGAACACTCATAATTGCCCAATCCATGTCCTTAATTGTACTTAGATGAGTATCCTGACTGATACTTCAGTGCCAAGACCAATCTGAATAGAAAGGAAGGGGTGGACAGTGGTCTAGGGACAGAGCAGAGATTATAGGTTAACATATGGTCTGTACAAGAGGTTTCCTCTACTGCTGCAAGTTAGACAAGGTCAATACTTCAAGAATAATGGTCAGGACCATTCAATGGTTCATGAAGGTCTGCTCTTCACACATGAGCATTGGACTGAACATCAAGGAATGGTCTGCACAAGTGCAGCACAGGAACCCAATGCCCCCCATGTCCCATTCTACAGATGCAAATGTCTTGGTGGCTAACACAATCTAATACAAGGATAGACAATGGCACAGTTATGTAGTCTGATTAAGAAGGATGATAGAACATGTAATAGGTAAAGGTTAACCAAAGTCTAGGGATACATGGGTATATGAAACTGAACATAAGATTCAGTGGAAATTAAACACTAATGCAGTATGGTTTAATCATGAAGGGGACAGATGCTACAAACAATATGGTTTAACATGAGGCAGGTCATGCTATGTGATGTGACTAATTTGGGGATGCAGTATTTTGCGTCCAGTGCAACCATGTGATGCAGTGTTTGCTGTAGGACAAATGAGGCTTGGATGCAAGGGACATGCACAGTATACAGAATACTACAGTAGTGCAATGAACAAGTATACAGTGATTGCAAGAGAGGATATGCAATGTGCTATGCTGTAGGGTGTAGTACAATGTGGTATGTTCTGATACATGACGTATCAGTGAATGATGCAGGGCATGGGAAAGTATACAGTCTAATACCAGTTTGGTTGTAGGTAATGGACTGACAAGGATGTGAATATATGTTACATGTAGATGACCAATACCAAGTGAATGGAGACATTACCTAAGAATTAGAATGAACTGCACATACAGAGAATGCATTGGACATATAATGAATGATGCAGTGAATGACTTGTGGACAGATGTATGTGCACTACTCGACTAGACAGTAAAGGATCTAAGCATGGAACATGTAGGCAGGTGGTAGGCTATGCATCTAGGTGATTAGGATGAGAAACAATCAAATGTAAAGCCAAATAATGGATTGCACACAGAACAATGAACAAAGGGGGTAGGTAATGTAACATCGACAAGATTTCTCAATTTGGTGTAATGCCTGATACCTAGTACAGGACAAGGCATGCGAGGATTTGACCTGATCAAGGATTGGTAATAAAATGTTCCAGGCTGAATTAGTCCCCATGGGGACTAAACCTATCATTATGTATAAAACAGAACATCCCTCATCTATGTCTCCTTGGACATTACCACAAATACCTTTGTTGCATGTAATCCTAAACAAGATTAAAGAGCCATTTGATGGGATTGTGAAGAGTAGGGGGTTACCTGTTCTGAAAGTTCGACTCCTCTGCTCTGGAATCCTTGCAGCAGCAGTTTATACAACCTGGAGGAGGGCTTAGGGTTTGCGGGGTGGCTGCCAACTGCCCATCGCATTTATAAGTATTTCCATATTAGATCAGAGGAGGAATTGATAGGAATTTGGTTTAACAGATCGGATCTGGGTTTATCCCTTAGAGATTTGAATTCAGAGCAGAGTATAGGATCTATCCAAGGGTCGACATATGTGGATTTGAATTTAACAAATTATACTAAGGTCCTTCAACTTATTGGTTTTACGAAAAAGGGCCTCCCTTTAACATGAATCCCCCTTCTTAGTATATATGCACCTATATATTCATTTTGACAAGGATAACTAATAAAATAATAGCAATATGAAAATAATAAAATAAAATTTGGTCTCAAGGGCTCATAAATCTACCCACCTTAAAATAATTTCGTCCTCGAAATTCAAATAAAGCTATGATATAAATGAATAGCCAAACTTGTTGCTACTAAAATATTTCCAAGTTCTCACAAAATCTAATATAGGACTCACAAGGGTAATATCACTATGATCTAGTATGAACTTCCGTCAGCTCCTCCTTGTGCGGCTGGTAGTGGCGGGGCGCTCACGCTTCTCTTCGGACAAAATCGAGATATATGTTGGTTGGAACCACAAGTCCAACACAACCCTAACCATTTGCGGCACTGTTCTTGGATGTGGCCCTTCTTCATGCAATACTGGCAGGTAGGAACGTCTTGCACTTGATATGGGGCTGCTTGTGGTTGTTGTTGATACTGTTGTGCTACGGTCTTCTCTGGAACATTGGGTTGCTTTGCCGCTCTCGATTGGCTGCTGCTTCCTCTATGTGCGTCTCTGTCTCTCTTTCGCTTACGCTTCAATTCTATCTCTACTGCCTGTGCGACCTTCAAGATCCTCTCGTAAGTTGTGGCCTGGCTGGTGGCAATGGCTATGCAAATTTCATATGAAAGTCCTTTCCTGAACTGCTTGGCCTTGGCTGCAGGGGTCATGGCATCTGCGAAGCGGCTGAGGCGAGAGAACTCTGTGGTGTACTCGTCGATAGAGAGGTTGCCCTGCTCCAGGCTCTCGAACACGTTCTCCAACTCTTCGCGGCTGCTTCGGGGTAGAACATTGTCTTGAACAGCTCCTTGAACTCCTCCCAAGTCACATCGGGCGCGGCGAATCGAGGCTCGTCTCTATACCACGTGTGGGCGATGTCGTAAAGCTGCATGCTGGCATTCTCGACCTTCTTGTCTTCGGGGATTCGGGCCATCCGGAGGTTGCGGTCCACATTCTCCAACCAATCGTCTGCGTAGAGAATCCCTTCCGTTCCCTTGAATTCTCTGGGCCTAAGGTCCATAAAATTCTTAGAAGTTCCAGGGCGCGGTCGTGGAGCGTCTCTAATCTGGAGAGCCCTTCTCAAGGTGTCGTGGAAGGCGTCGGCCTGCCGCGTCTGGGAAGTGATGAGCTGCTGGAAGATTCCGAGGAGAGCAACATTGTCCAGCGGAGGTGGCGGAGGCAGAACATGTGCTGGGTATATGGCAGGTGCTGGGTACGTCGCTGGTGCTGGATGCGGAGCATATGGTGGTTGCAGAACAGGTGCTGGTGGTAGAATGTCGTCTCTGCGGAATCTCGAGTATTGCGGTTGAGCCTGGTGTGTAAGCTGGCCTCCCTGCGTCGGCGGAGTCATGTACGTGAAGAACCCTCCTGCAGTCGGTAGGGTGTTCAGGAAGGCGTTGTTCCTGTCTTGAGAGTCCATCTTATCTGTAACAAAGGAAAACAATTTAGCTGTTGAAGAAATTTCAAACAGGATGCAAGTCGAGAAATTAACGAATAATCACGAATCGAGATCAACAAGGAGTCAAGACACGTGGATGAGATCCTATGGGTCTAATCCTATTTCCAGGCTCACGACGGTACAGTGACGTAACCGAAGTGATTAACGTAGACCTGCATGGGCCACCAAAGAAACTTGTCACGACCCGCACCCATTTTTCGGATACGAGATGTGTCCAAGTCCAGCCAACGCCGCAGTGTCGACGGTAGAACGCTGTCTAGTACATAAACATGTCACAGAATCTAACAAGGCAGTCTAGATCTCATCCACAGAAATATGACACAATCAACTGAATACAGAATGATAATATATAAAATGAAGTATCAAGCTCATCATGAATCTAGTTCACGTCCGATGGACACAAATCCACTACCAGTAGATGGAAAAAAATAGTACATGAATGGAAATAACTGAGTCAAACTACTAATCATCAAAGTACCCTCGTCTGCAGTGACACCGTGGTCCAATGATAGCTCAAACCTGCTCGCATGCACCTAGCTCAATACTCGACTAAACCTGAAGAGATCATCAGGTCCTCAGAGGACTAGCAAGATACATAATATACAAGCCTTTCTAACAATTTAACATGCATGAAAGAAATCTAGGATGGAAGCAGAAAAAGCTAAACAATTGCGAGACATGAATGTATGAACAACTACGTATAAATGAACTGCTGGAAGATAAGTAAACAAGAGAATCAATGTAATACCAACCCTCGTCCCGGATGTGGACTCGCAGGTCAGTTTGAAGACAAGTCACTCTCGCCCCGTGTGTGGACTCACAGGTACAACGGACAACCCTCGCCCCGTGTGTGGACTCACAGGTACAACGGACAACCCTCGCCCCGTGTGTGGACTCGCAGGTTGTAAACAAAAAATAAGGAAAAATAGAAGTTTAATTTATAACGTGATCGTCCTACGATACAACTCAAACCAGTACAAGTGAAAAGCATGTCCAATAAAGCTACAAGGCTAACTGTGAGTAATGATGAAGCACATGTCAGCAATCAACTGAATAATGAAAGCAGATAAGCATATAGATAAAGATGTAATGAAAGGCAAGGTATTCTTGCATGTGGTCCTGCGCTACTGGAATGGGTCAAATACTGAGTCAAAACCCAATAAACCTGTTTTATAAGTTTACCATGTCAAAACATAAATTAAAATCAAGAAATAACCTATCTATTTGGTCTTTAGCTTTAGGGTCATAATGTTGTACTATGTAGAGTCTAAATTTATGGTTACCATACTTCATTACCTATAAGGTATTTCCTTTACCAATTTTCTACTATTACATATACCCTTCTGATACAGAACACTGGGTTTAAGCATCTAAGGCTGGCCAATAAAGTGAGAGTGGACAGCTAAATAACCAAAGGGCTAACCAGGAATATGAGTGGTTTGATACAAGAGATCAAGGGGCTGTACCACTTAGCTACTGCTACTATGGTCTACCATTAGAATTGAGGTTGAACATTAACTATAGGACAGACAACTGATTGCTAAGAACAGATCCAACCAAAACTAACTAGGCTTACACATGATGTAGGAACAAATATAGAGTGAGGAAAGGTATTCAAATATGAACTCATCTAAAATACATGGTCTTCACACAATGAACACTCATAATTGCCCAATCCATGTCCTTAACTGGTACTTAGATAAGTATCCTGACTGACACTCTAGTGCCAAGACCAATCTGAATAGAAAGGAAGGGGTGGACAGTGGTCTAGGGACAGAGCAGAGATTATAGGTTAACGTATGGGCTGTACAAGAGGTTTTCTCTGCTGCTGCATGTTATACAAGGTCAATACTTCAAGAATAATGGTCAGGACCATTCAATGGTTCATGAAGGTCTGCTCTTCACACATGAGCATTGGACTGAACATCAGGGAATGGTCTGCACAAGTGCAGCACAGGAACCCAATGCCCCCCATGTCCCATTCGACAGATGCAAATGTCTTGGTGGCTAACACAATCTAATACAAGGATAGACAATGGCACAGGTATGTAGTCTGATTAAGAAGGATGATAGAACATGTAATAGGTAAAGGTTAACTAAAGTCTAGGGATACATGGGTATATGAGACTGAACATAAGATTCAGTAGAAATTGAACACTAATGTAGTATGGTTTAATCATGAAGGGGACTGATGCTACAAACAATATGGTTTAACATGAGGCAGGTCATGCTATTTGATGTGACTAATTTGGGGATGCTGTGTTTTGTGTCCAGTGCAACCATGTGATACAGTGTTTGCTGCAGGACAAATGAGGCTTGGATGCAAGGGACATGCACAGTATATAAAATATTATAGTAGTGCAGTGAACAAGTATGCAGTGATTGCACGAGAGGATATGCAATGTGCTATGCTGTGGGGTATAGTGCAATGTGGTATGTTCTGATACATGACATATCAGTGAATGATGCAGGGCATGGAAAAGTATGCAGTCTAATACCAGTTTGGTTGTAGGTAATGGACTGACAAGGATCTGAATATATGTTACATGTAGATGACCAATACCAAGTGAATGGAGACATTACCTAAGAATTAGAATGAACTGCACATACAGAGAATGCATTGGACATATAATGAATGATGCAGTGAATGACTTGTGGACAGATGTATGTGTACTACTCGACTAGACAGTAAAGGATCTAAGCATGGAATATGTAGGCAGGTGGTAGGCTATGCATCTAGGTGATTAGGATGAGAAACAATCAAATGTAAAGCCAAATAATGGACTGCACACAGAACAATGAACAAAGGGGGTAGGTAATGTAACATCGACAAGACTTCTCAATTTAGTGTAATGCCTGATACCTAGTACAGGACAAGGCATGCGAGGATTTGATGTCACGCTCCAGAACCAGAATACTGGAGATCGGGGGCAGACATAGCCAGCTACATATAATGAAATGGGATCCACTCCACTATACGGTCATGGCTGTCTAGATATATGAGGGTTTATCTACAAGCCATCGGTCTCTTAGGGTCAATAACAAGCCTAGTGTCTCAATCACAAGCAAGTAAGTAAATGTTACAAGATGTAAGATCACCAAATATACAATAGTAAGGCGTCCCAAATATTACATATTCAGCTGATCATGAAGCTAGTCGTTACAAAATGTGAGGACTAGCAAGAGTTTAGTCATACATGATCAACCCTAGGTTGCCAATCATGTTACAGCCCGTAGGCAAACAGTAAGTAAAAATGTACACGAGCAAACAGGTGCTCGCCGGCTAAACGCCTCAAAAGAATAATTTACAATAAAGTGGGAGATCAAAAATAAACCTACTCGTTGCCAGGGTTCCGTCTAGTGGCCACCATCTGGCAGGAAATTCGGTAGATCCTCTGGAGCTGCTCTGGTATCTGGCCATACAAAACCAGCTGGGTCAGACCCCAGAAAGAGCAAGTGCCACAAAGGAGGCTTCACTTAGGAACTAAAACCAGCAATTAGCATAAGAGTATAATTACATAGCATGACAGGTGAATATAAAAGACAATCTTTTACAGAACCAATAAAAGACAGGACATATTGGAAAAAAAAAGCATGACAGGATGATATAAGATGAGATTACCATGGGACTATTCAGATAACCAGGTTACAACCCATAAACCAAACAAGGACCGGGGTTGTAACCCTTCGTCTGAACAGAACTTGGATTCTCACCATTTATCGACAGGATAAATTAAGAAATCAGGACATGTTATAATCTTGATATTAAATTAAAGTAAGGAACGAGTAATCATGTCATAACCTTATACAGGATCAAGACGAGACAAAGCTGGACTAGACTCCATCCAATCAATCAATCACGGCCAAGCAAGAGTGTCACGCCCCAGAACCAGAATACTGGAGAGCGGGGGCAGACATAGCCAGCTACGTATATTGAAATAGAATACATCTCAACTATACGGTCACGGCTGTCTAGATATGAGGGTTTACTACAAGCCAGCAGTCTCTTAAGGTCAAGCCTATTGTCTCAATCTTAAGCAATTAACAGAGTTACAAGATATTAGAGCATCAAATATATATATAAGGCGTCCCAAATATTACATATTGGATGATCATAAAGCTAGTCGTACAAAATGATAGGACTAGCAAGAGTTCAGTCATACATGATCAACCCTAGGATTTGTTAATCATGTTTACAGCCCGTAGGCAGACAGTAAGTAAATGTGCATCGAGCTAACAAGTGCTCGTCGGTTAAACGCCTCAAAAGAATAAATTTACATATAAGTGGGTGAAACAAAAAGGAAAAACCCACTCGTAGCCCGGGTTCCGTCTAGTGTTCACCATTGGACTGGAAGCTCGGTAGATCCTCGGGAGCTGCTCCGAAATCTGGCCACACAAAACCAGCTGGGTCAAACCCCAGAAAAAGCAAGTGCCACAAGGAGGCCACAAATAAGAACAAAAGCCAGCATATCAGAACATAAAGAATAAAAGAAAGTACAAGTAGTAAGGTACACAGGGCGATAAACGACTAGGGACGTGGAACCATTCCGGGAGCCAGGTTACAATCCTTAAACCAAACAAGGACCGGGATTGTAACCCTTCGCCTGAATAGCTCACTGTCTCTACTCATTTATCATTAGAGATAAGTAAAACAATCATGATCAAGAGTTCCAGGTACAGGGGCTAGACAAGACTTAGACAGCGCTGGACACCATTCATTCACAATCGGCCAAGCAAGTACTACGGCTTACTACTTTAGCTAACTAGGATTATCACAAGCCTAATTACTAACAAGATGCAAGTGAGAATTCCAGTCCCAAGCCCTGCAGACTATCCAGTTATCCTTCCGCGGGTTGAGAGTATAGGTGGGTACATTGCCCGGGAGATAAATGTACCCTTAGGTGACTTAGAGGGTGCAACACATGACAGTGTACTGGAAATGTGCTCTACTCGTCGGCAAGCTACAAGTCCATTAAAGCGCCCAGTTAACGAGATTGCCTGTGACTGGAAATTCTCCATGTTCTAGTTTGATCTAATTATTAGCCTAATCCAATTTAGCGCGAGTCCCCGGCCGTGGTACCCAGGAAGTCACGTCCTAGACATGATGCGAGACAAGACAAGTGGATTGTACAAGCAAGCAAACAGGAGCACCCACGGTGTCAAGTTGATTATACGAGTCAAGTTACAAGTTACAAGTCAAGTCAAGTCAGGAGTGCGTCGCCACGGGCCACTATCAAGTTATCAAGATAAATCATGTCAGGGTACTGTCAGGAGTGCGCCACTACGGGCCACTATCAAGTCAGGTTGGTCATGTCAGGAGTGCACCACTACGGGTCACTGTCGTGTTATGCTAGTTCCTTGTCATGCCATGCCATGTACAATAGTCATTCCAAATATATTAAGTAAAATCAAGTTCATGACAAAAGGCGTAAGGATATAAAATGGACGTAAAATATCTAATAAAATACCAATATAAATAGGACTATAGAAGAGCCAAGCTTAAAGAAATAACCAAAACTCCATAAGCCAATGGATTGCGCAAGGGGTCAGGGAGTTGGATTGCGCAGGTGTCAGTTGCGCAGGGTGCCAAGTGCGCAGGGGCACAGGGCTCAGGGGCAGATTGCGCATGAACAGACTGCGCAGAAGTGAACTGCGCATGGGTGGATTGCGCAGGAATAGACTGCGCAGAAGTCAACTGCGCATGGGTGGATTGCACAGTGGTTACTTTGCGCATGGCTGGCTTGCGCATGGATGGCTTGCGCCAGCGCAATCCAGCGCAGCGCAAAGCACTGGCTGAGGTCATGCGCAATCGGCCCTGCGCTAAAGAGCACAGGCCGGGGGTGCGCAATCGGCTATGCGCTAAAGAGCGCAAGGCAGAGGGATGTTCTTCCTGGCCGAGAGCAGGTCCAAGAACACCAAGAACTTCAATTCTTCATAACTTTGTCAAATCAAAACCAAATCTAGATTTTTAAAGTTCTAACTTGAGTAAAATCGAATTCTCTTCCACATGGGAGCATCAAAACATGCAAAAATCGAAGTTTAATAGATCAAAACCAAGGATTTTCGAAAATGGTTAAAACCTAGATCTAGAAGAATGAAAGCTCCAAATCACAAAATGTTAAGTTCTAACGTTGTTCTCCATGGCCTAATCTAGTTAATGGACAAATAAAAAGTGGTGCTTATTTGATGGCAAGGTGCACTTGCCTATGGGTTGGAGAGTTGTGTGGAAGAAGGAAGAAGATGAAGAAGTTAATGGAGAATAAAGAGGAGAGAGAATGGTTGGTGGAGATATAATGAGGGTGGGTGTGTTGTGTTGAGGGTAGAGTGTAGGTTAAAGTGTACCAATTCATATTAAACCAAACCTAATCAAACCAACCCAATTCCATAAAATAAAACCAAGCCGTGGTCCAAACCCATTTACGAGAAACCAAACTCCGCAAGTCGAGAAAATAAAATACGTGCCAAAATCAAATTACGAGTACAAAAGCGAAATACAGGAAATAGGGTTGACAACTCTACCCACCTTCAAAGAATTTCGTCCTCGGAATTTAATCAAGGAGCTAGAGATTGCCACGACAAGCTATACTAAGCACAGACTAGCTACACTAAGCAGTTCAATCATACAATCATACAATGCAAGCAAGGAAAGGGAAAGCGTAAGGCATAAGAAAGACATTATACCTCACGAGTTAAACAGGTAGGGATATCGCGATCGGATGTCGTCCTCACGCTCCCACGTTGACTCACCTAGAGAGTGATGACCCCAAGCAACACGGACTAAGTTAATAGTCTTGTTCTTGAGCGTCTTTTCTCTCCAGTCCAATATAGACACGGGCCTCTCCTCATACGAAAGGTTGGTACCAACAACCAATTCCGAATTATCTAGGATATGGCTCGGGTTCGGGATGTACCGTCTTAATTGGGATACATGGAATACATTATGTACCTCACTTAGCGACGACGGAAGAGCGAGATGATAGGACACATCGCCTACTCGCTCTAGAATATCGAACGGCCCTATATACCTAGGACTAAGCTTTCCCCGTACGCCAAAACGAATGACGCCGCGGGTAGGCGAGATCCTAAGGAATACATGGTCGTCGACGGCAAATTCTAAGGGACGCCGATGAGCATCGGCCCAATGGCGCTGGCGATCCTGAGCAACTCGGAGGTGATCTCTGACTTTCCTGACCACTTCAACCGTCTGAGAAATCAGTTCTGGACCGAGCATCTGCCTCTCTCCGACATCGTCCCATGCTAATGGGGATCTGCACTTCCTGACATACAGAGCCTCGAAGGGTGCCATCTGGATACTGGTCTGGAAACTATTGTTGTACGAGAATTCCACCAGGTGCAGGTGATCCTTCCACGAGCCACCGAAGTCAAGGGTACATGACCGCAACATATCTTCGAGAGTTTGTATAGTACGCTCTGACTGCCCATCTATCTGCGAATGATACGCTGAGCTGAACTTGAGACGAGTCCCCAAACTTTGATGAAGACTGCGCCAGAAGTGCGATGTGAATCTCGTATCTCTGTCTGATACTATGCTGACTGGCACTCCGTGAAGTCGGACGATCTGCCTGAGATATATTTCTGCTAGCTGCGCCGTCGACTGTCCAATTTTAAATGGAAAAAAGTGTGCCACCTTGGTAAGCCTGTCCACAATGACCCAAATAGCATCTCTGCCTGTCGGAGATCTGGGTAACCCAGTCACGAAATCCATGATTATGCGTTCCCATTTCCATTCTGGGATCGGTAAAGGTTGAAAAAGTCCAGCTGGCCTCTGATGTTCAGCCTTGACTTGTTGGCAAACCAAACATCGAGAGACATACCGGGTTATCTCTCTCTTCATACCATTCCATCAAAAGTGTTGACGAATATCTCTGTACATCTTCGTGCTGCCTGGGTGGATGGAATACTGCGAACTGTGAGCCTCTGCCATGACTTCCTGTCTGATATCTCCACTGGGTACACAAAGATGCGTGCCGTGTTGAAGTGTACCATCCTCATAAATATATAAGTCTGGCCTTCTTCCTGCTTCACACTCTGCTCTGAGCCGCTGAATCTTGGAATCGGTTAACTGTGCTGTCCGGATCCTCTCAACTATGGTAGACTGAATCTGTAGGCTGGCCATCAAGGCCACATTGGAAGGAAGAACCACTTCAATTCCTATCTTCTGAAGATCCGACAATAACTCTGGTTGCGCCGTCAGGAAATAAACTCCGGCTCTCCGGCTCAACGCATCTGCTACAACGTTGGCCTTCCCTGGATGATACTGCAAATCCACATCGTAGTCCACCAGTAGCTCGAGCCATCTTCTCTGCCGCATATTAAGATCCTTCTGGGTAAAAACATACTTCAGGCTCTTATGATCAGTAAAGATCTCCACTCTATCTCCGTACAAGTAGTGCCTCCACAACTTAAGTGCAAACACTACTGCTGCTAGCTCCAAGTCGTGGGTCGGATAATTCTTCTCATGATCACGGAGTTGACGTGACGCATAAGCAATTACCTTTCCATGCTGCATCAAAATACATCCCAATCCTCTGCCTGAAGCTTCGCAATAAACTGTGAATCCTTCGGTCCCATCTGGAAGGGTGAGAATGGGAGCCGTTATCAAACCCCGCTTCAACTTCTTAAATGATTCCTGACATTCTGCTGTCCAAACGAACGGCACATCCTTGCGGGTCAACTGGGTCATCGGCGCTGAAATCCTTACAAAATCAGAGACGAACCGCCGGTAGTAGCCGGCCAATCCAAGAAAGCTGCAAACTTCTGCCACTGAGCTGGGTACTGGCCATGCCTCGATAGCCACAATCTTCTGGAGATCCACTTCCACTCCTCCTCGAGTAATGATGTGACCCAAGTACGAAATGCGATCGAGCCAGAACTCGCATTTACTGAACTTGGCGTACAAATGGTGCTCTCTGAGAATCTAGAGGACAATTCTGAGATGCTGCTCGTGCTCTGCTTCACTCTTGCTGTAGACCAGGATGTCATCAAGGAACACTATCACAAACTGATCCAAGTAAGGCATGAAAATACGGTTCATGAGGTCCATGAACACTGTCGGCGCATTGGTCGCTCCAAAGGACATAACTAGAAACTCCCAATGCCCGTACCTAGATCTGAACGCCGTCTTCGGGATGTTCTGCTCTCTGACTCTGATCTGGTGGTATCCTGACCGCAAGTCTATCTTCGAGAAAACTGAAGCCCCCTTGAGTTGATCAAACAAGTCATCTATCTTCGGGAGAGGATATCTGTTCTTGATTGTCACTGAGTTCAAGGTACGATAATCAACACATAGCCTGGACGTACCATCCTTCTTTTTCACAAGAAGCATCGGGGCTCCCCAAGGTGATCCACTAGCATGAATGAATCCCTTGGTTCTAAGTTCTTCAATCATCTTGTACAAAATCTCCAACTCTGAAGGCGCCATTCTGTAGACTCGCTCTGATACTGATGCTGTCCCGGGAATCAAGTCGATGGTGAACTCGATCTCCCGCTCTGGTGGCATCCCTGGAAGTTCCTCTGGGAAGACATCTGGAAACTCTTCAACTATCCGGGGCAACTGCACTGCTGCTACTGCCATCCGCAATACTGGAGGAGATGGCTCTACTGTGCCTCTGGAAAATGAAAACTCTGGCTCTCCGGGAATACTAAAGACAACTCTGCCAGCATGGCAGTCTATCCTAGCATAATGGTTCCTCAACCAATCCATGCCTAGGACTACATCATAGTCTGCCATAGGGAGCTCTATGAGCCTAGCGGGGAACTCTCTACCGCTAACTACGATCCGACACGAGAAAAACACTCGATCTACTCCCACAAGACCATTACCAGTAAGTATATTGAGCCTCACTGATAATGACTCGGGCTCCAATCCTATCCGTGTCGCGAATCGTGCAGACATGAATGAACGCGATGCACCAGAATCAAATAATACAGATGCTGGAAAGGTATTGACGAGAATAGTACCTGCCACTACCTCACCTGGTGCAACTTCTTCTTCCATGGTCATCATCATAGCCTGACCTCTAGCTGCGGGTCCTCTCTGCTGGAAACCCCTCTGTCGGTTCTGTGCTGGAGCCTGGGTGAACTGCTGCTGGAAGGCCTGGGCCTGGGGCGCTAATGGCCTCGGGTACTGCTGTTGTTGCTGCTGCTGGACTGGAACTGGGGCTGGTCCTCTCACCGAAGAACTAGAAAGGTTGGATGATGATGGACCTCCCCTATTCGGGCAGGTCCCTATCTGGTGGTCTGCTCCTCCACAAGCCAGGCACAATCCCTGTGCCCTACGACACTCTGCCACTACATGGCCCGGCTTCCCGCAATGCGAACATCCCACCGCGAAAGACTGCTTCTACTTCTGCTGCTGCGGATACGTCGGGGTCGAATGCTGAACCGACGTCACTGAGGCCGCCCGCCTCGGAGTTCCAATGGTCAATCTCCTAGCTGCCGGGGCTGGAGCTGATGATTGGTGCATCTGGTTGTGGGACCGCTTCCTGTCTCCGGTCCTATCCACAATTCTACGGGAGGTATACTCATGCCTCCTAGCTGTCTTCAACACTGCATCGAACGTCTGGTGCTCGAACTGCTCCACAGCCAATAATATCTCTAAGTGCAGCCCTTGCTGGAACCGCTGAGCCCTATCGGACTCGGTCGCCACCAAAGTGGGGGCGAACCTACTCAGCCTGGAAAACTCGGTCGCATAGCCATCGACCGTTCTGCCTCCTTGCTTCAAGTTGGTGAATCTGGTCTGCAAGTCGTACCGTGCCACCGCATCGAAGTACTTTGTCTGGAACCTCTCTCTGAACGTCACCCAAGTAACTGGTGCCGCTAACCCCATGGCCTGAGCTGCCCACCAATCGCGAGCCAAGTCTAACAACTGTAGGCGTACCACCGCCACCTTCTCATTCTCGGGTGTCCTAGCTGCTTCTAGAACCACCTCGATATCCTGAAGCCAAGCGTCCGCGGCAATCGCATCTTCGCTGCCGTCAAAGAAGGAAGGGTTCAAGCGCTTGAAATTGTTGGCCGCCTGATTCCCTTGGGGACCTCCTCGGTTTAGTGCATCATGAACTTCCTGGTGCAAGGCGTCGCCTCGACGATCTTGGGATGCAAGCAGTTCTCTGATAAGCCCTACCAAAGGTCCCTCATCCTGTCTAGCTGGTTGAGCGGGCGGAGCTGCCTGAACTGGAGGTTCTGAGCCTCCGGAAAGCATAACTCGGGAGGCAACTCCAGAGTGCTGAGCTTGATCTTCCTGGCGCTGGGGTGCTTGTCGAGCTTCCTCTGGCTGGTTGGCAGGTCCGGGAGTAATGCTGCTGAAGAAGACGACATAGGGAACAATAAGGAAAGGACCAGGACAGATCAATGATACAAGCAATGTGATCAGGTCGAGATTCTCAGGGATTTGAAGATACAAGCAGAGATTAAGGACGAAATATTGATTGAGACATCTATTCGGTAAACCCTCACATTTCTTGAATGCCAAGACCTGCATGGGCCACCACTTAAACAATGTCACGCCCCAGAACCAGAATACTAGAGAGCGGGGGCAGACATAGCCAGCTACGTATATTGAAATAGAATACATCTCAACTATACGGTTACGGCTGTCTAGATATGAGGGTTTACTACAAGCCAGCAGTCTCTTAAGGTCAAGCCTATTGTCTCAATCTTAAGCAATTAACAGAGTTATAAGATATTAGAGCATCAAATATATATATATAAGGCGTCCCAAATATTACATATTGGATGATCATGAAGCTAGTCGTACAAAATGATAGGACTAGCAAGAGTTCAGTCATACATGATCAACCCTAGGATTTGTTAATCATGTTTACAGCCCGTAGGCAGACAGTAAGTAAATGTGCATCGAGCTAACAGGTGCTCGTCGGCTAAACGCCTCAAAAGAATAAATTTACATATAAGTGGGTGAAACAAAAACGGAAAACCCACTCGTAGCCCGGGTTCCGTCTAGTGTTCACCATTGGGCTGGAAGCTCGGTAGATCCTCGGAAGCTGCTCTGAAATCTGGCCACACAAAACCAGCTGGGTCAAACCCTAGAAAGAGCAAGTGCCACAAGGAGGCCACAAATAAGAACAAAAGCCAGCATATCAGAACATAAAGAATAAAAGAAAGTACAAGTAGTAAGGTACACAGGGCGATAAACGACTAGGGACGTAGAACCATTCCGGGAGCCAGGTTACAATCCTTAAACCAAACAAGGACCGGGATTGTAACCCTTCGCCTGAATAGCTCACTGTCTCTACTCATTTATCATTAGAGATGAGTAAAACAATCATGATCAAGAGTTCCAGGTACAGGGGCTAGACAAGACTTAGACAGAGCTGGACACCATTCATTCACAATCGGCCAAGCAAGTACTAACAAGATGCAAGTGAGAATTCCAGTCCCAAGCCCTGCAGACTATCCAGTTATCCTTCCGCGGGTTGAGAGTATAGGTGGGTACATTGCCCGGGAGACAAATATATCCTTAGGTGACTTAGAGGGTGCAACACATGACAGTGTGCTGGAAATGTGCTCTACTCATCGGCAAGCTACAAGTCCATTAAAGCGCCCAGATAACGAGATTGCCTGTGACTGGGAATTCTCCATGTTCTAGTTTGATCTAATCATTAGCCTAATCTAATTTAGCGCGAGTCCCTGGCCGTGGTACCCAGGAAGTCACGTCCTAGACATGATGCGAGACAAGACAAGTGGATTGTACAAGCAAGCAAACAGGAGCACCCACGGTGTCAAGTTGATTATACGAGTCAAGTTACAAGTTACAAGTCAAGTCAAGTCAGGAGTGCGCCGCCACGGGCCACTATCAAGTTATCAAGATAAATCATGTCAGGGAACTGTCAGGAGTGCGCCACTACGGGCCACTATCAAGTCAGGTTGGTCATGTCAGGAGTGCACCACTACGGGTCACTGTCGTGTTATGCTAGTTCCTTGTCATGCCATGCCATGTACAATAGTCATTCCAAACATATTAAGTAAAAGCCAATGGATTACGCAAGGGGTCAGGGAGTTGGATTGCGCAGGTGTCAGTTGCGCAGGGTGCCAAGTGCGCAGGGGCACAGGGCTCAGGGGCAGATTGCGCATGAACAGACTGCGCAGAAGTGAACTGCGCATGGGTGGATTGTGCAGGAACAGACTGCGCAGAAGTCAACTACGCATGGGTGGATTGTGCAGGGGTTACTTTTGCGCATGGCTGGCTTGCGCATGGATGGCTTGCGCCAGCGCAATCCAGCGCAGCGCAAAGCACTGGCTGAGGTCATGCGCAATCGGCCCTGCACTAAAGAGCACAGGCCGGGGGTGCGCAATCGGCTATGCGCTAAAGAGCGCAAGGCAGAGGGATGTTCTTCCTGGCCGAGAGCAGGTCCAAGAACACCAAGAACTTCAATTCTTCATAACTTTGTCAAATCAAAACCAAATCTAGATTTTCAAAGTTCTAACTTGAGTAAAATCGAATTCTCTTCCACATGGGAGCATCAAAACATGCAAAAATCGAAGTTTAATAGATCAAAACCAAGGATTTTCGAAAATGGTTAAAACCTAGATCTAGAAGAATGAAAGCTCCAAATCATAAAATGTCAAGTTCTAAAGTTGTTCTCCATGACCTAATCTAGTTAATGGACAAATAAAAAGTGGTGCTTATTTGATGGCAAGGTGTACTTGCCTATGGGTTGGGGAGTTGTGTGGAAGAAGGAAGAAGATGGAGAAGTTAATGGAGAATAAAGAGGAGAGAGAAAGGTTGGTGGAGATATAATGAGGGTGGGTGTATTGTATTGAGGGTAGAGTGTAGGTTAAAGTGTACCAATTCATATTAAACCAAACCTTATCAAACCAACCCAATTCCACAAAATAAAACCAAGCCGTGGTCCAAACCCATTTACGAGAAACCAAACTCCGCAAGTCGAGAAAATAAAATACGTGCCAAAATCAAATTACGAGTACAAATACGAAATACAAGAAATAGGGGTGACAAAGAGTACGGCTTGATACTTTAACTAACTAGGGTTATCATAGGCCTAATTACTAGCAAGATGCAATGAGATTATTCTACAGCCACAAGCCCTGCAGACCATCCAGGCTATCCGGACGCAATCAGGGATTGAATTCAAGTGGGTACATCGTCCAGGAAACGCATGTACCCTTAGGTGACTTAGAGGGTGCAACACATAACAGTGTACTGGAAATGTGCCCTACTCGACGGCAGGCTACAGATCCCAAGTAGGGCGCCCAGATAACGGGATTGCCTGTAGCTGGAAAATCTCGTCATGACTAATGTATTAATCTAGTTATTAGCCTTAGTCCATTTCAATGGGTACTCCTGACCGTGGCACTCAGGAGTCCCCTCCTAGACATGATGCAAGACAGGACTGGATTATTTGTACAAGCACAATCGCCCACGGTGTCTAGGATTAATTATACAGGTCATGTCATGTTAGGTAGCCATCGCAACAGCTGTTCAAGATAATCATGTCAGGTTTATCATGTCAAGTGTACTAGTCAGGAGTGCGCCACGATGGGCCACTATCAGGTCATGTTAATCATGTCAGGAGTGCACCACCACGGGTCACTGTCGTGTCAAGTCATATTACTTGTCAGGAGTGCACCACTAAGGGTCACTATCAATTCATGTACAATTGTTATTTCAATCATGCCAATCAATTCGTGATTATCAAGTTTAGGATAAAAGGCGTAAGGATATAAAATAGACGTTAAATATCTAATAAAATATCAATATACAGGGCTATAGAAGAGCCATGCGGCCAGGATGGATCTCATATGACTGGGAAGGGAACAGCCTATGCGGCTGGATGGTATCAAGCGCATGCGGCTGATAAGGGAAAAGCCCATGCGGCTAAGAAGGAGTTCAGGTCCATGCGGCTGGGAAGTGTAGTATCATGCGGCTGGGTATAGAAGGAGGCGCATGCGGCTTATAGAAGCCCATGCGGCTGGGTCAACATGGCTGCTTATGCGGCAGGGAGTGAAGGGTGCATATGCGGCTGATAAGGGACTCAACCTCATGCGGCCAAGAGAAGGACAAGACACATGCGGCTCAATTAGGTGAGCGCATGCGGCCCGGGTCACTGGAACCCATGCGGCCAAGACAAGAGGGGCGCATGCGGCTCAGGGGGACGAGGGCGCATGCGGTTCAGTAGAAGCCCATGCGGCTCAGGAAATAAAGGATGCATATGCGGCTGGGATTAATCAGGGTCATGCGGCCCGGATTAAGAAGTCCATGCGGCTGGGTCTGGGGGTTCTCATGCAGCTCGAAGATGAGGGCCTATGCGGTCTGCAAGTGCTAGAGTTCATGCGGCTCAAGAAGATGGGCACATATGCGGCCGATGGGGAATGCGCCCATGCGGCTCAGGAAGTGAGATCCAGCCTATGCGGCTGAGAGTCTCATACGGCCGAATCACTTGCCGCATGAATTGTCGTGCGGTCAAGTCAAGTCTAAGCACAGTTCATCTTCTCCAAATTTCTGAGAGGAAGAACACCATAAGTGCCAAGTTTCCAAGCTCCATAACTCCATCATCCGGAACCCAAATCCGAACTTCCTTAGGTCAAAATGGGGTAGAACGAGACTCTCTACAACATGGAACCATCAAAACTCGAAAATAACCAGATTAAGTAGATCAAAACCCAAGAAATCCAAAAATAAAATAAATATAGATCTACAAGAATCTAGCCATGGAAAGTAAAAATGCCAAGTTCTAAAGTTAGTTAAAATGCTGTAAGGAAGAGAATGAAGCGATAAAATTGGAGTTCCTCCATGTAGCAAGTTGCACTTGCCTAGACCTCTCTCTCCTCTCTCTGGTAGGTAAGAAGTAATGAGGAAGAAGAAGATAAGATTAATGAAGAGAGAGAAAAAGAATGGGTTAATAAATATGAGTGGTGGTGGTAGGTAGGGGGTTCACCTGGGTTCATAATGAACCAAAATAATCCCAACCGAACCAAGCCACCCGGCCAAGAATAAACCAAGCCAAGCCATGAAGAAAACTAAACAAGGAATCAAACAATACAAGATAAAATACGTACACGTATTCCAGAAATACGTAATACGAACCACAGGCATTACATTTGACCTGATCAAGGATTGGTAATGAAATGTTCTAGGCTGAATCAGTCCCCATGGGGACTAAACCTATCATTATATATAAAACAGAACATCCCTCATCTATGTCTCCTTAGATATTACCACAAATACCTTTGTTGCAAGTAATCCTAAACAAGATTAAAGAGCCATTTGATGGGATTGTGAAGGGTAAGGGGTTACATGTTCTGAAAGTTCGACTCTTCTGCTCTGGAATCCTTGCAGTAGCAGTTTATACGACCTGGAGGAGGGCTTAGGGTTTGCGGGGTGGCTGCCAACTGCCCATCGCATATATAAGTATTTCCAGATTAGATCAGAGGAGGAATTGATAAGAATTTGGTTTAACAGATCGGATTTGGGTTTATCCCTTGGAGATTTGAATTCAGAGCAGAGTATAGGACCTATCCAGGAGTCGACATATGTGGATTTGAATTTAACAAATTATACTAAGGTCCCTCAACTTATTGGTTTTACGAAAAAGGGCCTCCCTTTAACATGAATCCCCCTTCTTAGTATATATGCACTTATATATTCATTTTGTCAAGGATAACTAATAAAATAATAGCAATATGAAAATAACAAAATAAAATTTGGTCTCAAGGGCTCACAAGCCCATTAGTCGACCAAGGCCTTAGGAATAAGAAGATAGTAGGTTGACTGTATAGACAAGAACACCAGGTAAGGTTTTGATTCTCTCAAAACTCGAACTACATGTGCCTCCTTTCAAAAATTTCGCATGCTTGTATTTTGACTATCTTGACCAACGCTGCTATTACAGTCTAGTTTTTGCAAGCTTACTCTTTTATCGAACTTGATTCAAGACATATGTTTATTGGAGACGCCTACTAACATATTGTCTAATCAGAATCGACGTATTACGGTCTGATCAACCATAGTGCACTCGGTTCGCTCTCCCTCTGATTAACCTGTGTGGATTGAGATATAGATGTCTCTTGGATCTCATCCGCGACTGCATTGACAATTCTTCTTGAATTATACGTTCGTCTTTGAATCACGTAATTGCATTCAGTGACATCTTCCTTGAACTCTTTATTGTTTTTTTTTTCACTGATTTGGAAAGACGAAAGCTCGTAATTGGTAGATAGATACCGAGTATCCCCCATGGCTATGATAGTTGTATACACAAGTGTAGCTACCATCGGCCAGCCCTGTGACTGGAACCTTGCCTTGAGTTACCCGTCCTCCCCTCGACCATAAACCTACTATTATGATCTTCTAGTCATTGGAGTCCGAGAATGATTAGAGTTTTACCCTTAGTCAAAAAGCCAACCTAGGAGACTATCTATTCTCAGGAAACCCATTGTTGTGAGTCTCTAATTACTTGCTTGAAGCTTGCTCTAACTAGCAACCCCTTAGCCTTAACCCAACCTTTCCTCGACCAAAGCCCACAGTATAGACATGAGATGAATAGACAAAGGTAAGGACAATCATTTACCGTGACTATGGTAGACACCTATCCCGAGATTGGTTTCCAACAAATATTATCCTAGTTGTGTAGATTTTATTATTAAGACCTAACTAGTATGGGAACACCACAGTCACTAGCTTAGCCAATACCATAGCTTAAATACCCTGTCACATTATGATCTACCAGTTATCAATAGCAATACATGATCACTACAGCCCATACCACTAGGACCCTTGTGACAATAGTCTGGCAGACTTGACACAAATAGAAATTCACGACTCAATTATTAGAAATCTTTTCATACGATGTGCCTTAGAGTTGGTTACCCCATCGATAACTCTTGTATACTATGGACGAATAGATCATTCTATTTTATCGACCATGTATCATTATACACACTCATTTTCCATTTACTGAGGAACGATCCTTGACTTGACTTATATCTACCGTATCCCATTACGCTGCGCCCTATTCTCTATTAACAAGAGTCGAGGTACAATATCCGGACTTTGGAATTCTTCTAACCTCATTATTCCTAAAACCATATCCTAGCTTCTAAGGTGGGTAGACTGTAAGCCTTCTAAAATTTTGAGATATACGAGGATTACCGATTGATTAGAATAATTTTCATTAGGATAATTAGTACCCCATGGACTCCCACTTTCCATTTAGATCATTTTGTGTCCCTGGTCGTACCATTAATATTCGGAGCACGAGACCAGCTGTTATCTTCCAACAAACTTCATATGCAAGATCTAGACGAGTCCACCTTCATCTAGGTATATCATGTCCCACTCAAACACGTCCCCTTGTACTCTATTTTTATGGTACGACTTTTAGGTCAAAAGGACTAGCTATAACCCTTACCATAATACCGGTATACTTTCCGACTTCCACTAGAGCCTCAACCTTGACTCAGTTCATTCGACCCAATATATGGTTGTGATCTACTCGAAGCCCACTACGCACATGCCACTAGTGTGCCACCCAATTGAGACCTCATGTGCTACTTAAACACAAAGGTCATAGAAGGGGCATTTTTGGGCTTGAGAGACCTAGCTAACCAACCTGACTGGCAACTAGCTCAACCACTTGGGTTGAAACCTATTCCAGGTTACCCTAATCTAGTACGAATAGTTTTATCATTGGAATCTTGTCCAGTCCATATAGATTGAAATCCAAGGTTCATCCAACCAACGATTGATGTCCAAGTAGGGAACCCATTAAGACCCGGTAAAATCCATCCATACTTATCACCATATTTGGACTATAAAATCGAACTATTTAAAATAGGTCCCTATACCTATTATGTAGTCTCCACCTCTTAGGATGTGATGTCATTCGTAAACCTTATTCCATCTACCTGGACGTCGCGATACGATCTTGTATTGCATTTATATCCCTTGCTCGTGTGTTTAAATAACCACGGGAAAGATCACAATCTTGATTTCTCAAATTTCGTTCCATTATAAAATCTTGTTCAGATAAAATTTTGAGAACAAAATTTATGTATTGCATGGATTGCAATCCCCTCTAGGAAACGAAGAGTTCTTGATTTAGCAAGTGACTGGACTAGAGTAGTCCAATATAGCAAATAAGTCAATGGTTCGTAAACTTTATTTCTATCTGCACCATTAGATACTCTCCACCGCTCTTGAAACTTTATAATTGCTCTCGATTATTCTTCATTATCTTCCTGTCCTTCCTATTTCAGAGCGACGAATGGTCATGCTTATTAGAATTTATCAATATTTCTTAGCTACTTGTGTAATTTGTTGCTTGTTAAATTTTGGGTTGCTTGATAGATAGGAGAGGATTGTAGGTGCCTTATGCCATAGATATCTAGTGGTAGAAATTTTAGCAATTAGTTGGAAGATTATAAAGTTTTAGTGACAGAAGATTTGATGGAGTAGTGTGACCAAAGGTGGGTAGAAGTTCTCACGTATTCGGAGTTATAAAATGGCTAGGAGGAGTATATAAAATATTTTGAGGAATTAAATTGAGGAGATTAAGGTTAAGGTAGACTTTCTTTTAAATTTTAAGAATAATTATGGATTAGAATTTCGAGGACAAAATTATTTTTAAGGTGGGTAGATTTGTAGCTTCCCTTCCCAAAAATTTTGGAATATTTTATTATTATTTGATTTAAATGGTGATTATTAGATTTTATAAATAGTTAATTAGTTAATTATTACGGTAGATGATTTTAGTCATGGTTAAGAATTTGAGTACAAGGTGACTAGAAATCATGGCACGGATAGTACAGTTGTGTGCTTTGACTAATGTATTAGCCCTGGTAGGAAAGGCCGAGCCATAGTGATGTCCTAAGTAGGAAAACCAGGCCAAGTTGTGACATGACCATTATAAATAGTTTAATTATTCATTATTAATATTATTTGACGTTTAAATGACCCGGTTGTACCAAACTGGTCCGGACTTGACCCGAACCAAACCCGGGCCCATGTAATGTTGTAGAGCGACCAAAGACGTTCAAGACGATAGATGCATTGTATGAATGTGCGTACTTCGTAATTTATGTAGTAGTCTAGTAAATATTTTTATATAAATAATATTTGCCCTATAAAAATCTCGATAATATTTTATTTGATGATCATAGTGAATATTTCCTTAAACATGTATTTTGGAATTTTGTAGGCTATATAGGTATGTACATGTGCATATATATGATTACATTCCTGATATAAAATTAGGTTTTATATAAATATATGTATAGTATATATATATATATATATATATATATATATATATATATATATATATATATATATATTTTATGCCAATGGCCTTGTAGCCTACCGGTTAGGGCCTTTGGCACCCGGGGCATCGAACGGAGTTCGAGCCCCCACGGGGGCGGCTTGGTGGTTCGCCCACGGCCCCCGGGCCAGGCGGTGGCTGGGTGTCTCCGACACGGCCGCTTGGTTTTTTTTTTTTAAATATATATATATATATATATATATATATATATATATATATATATATATATATATATATATATATATATAAAAAAAATTAATAATGCTATATTATAAATATTGATTATATTTAAAATATTGTATTGTCTGTATGGAATTTGTGGTATATATATATGTATAAATACCAGGGTATATATATATTGATCATATAGGCAAGTAATTATATTTATAATTTATTAATATATGTACATATATATATATGTTACGTATATATACATATGTGTGTATGTGTATGTATATATAAATATATATATATTATACATTATACATGGGTGTATGTATACAAGTATATAAATATGTGTGTATGTATGTATGTATAAATGTATATAAATATATGTATGTAGGTGTATATATATATATATATATATATATATATATATATATATATATATATATATATATATATATATATATATATATATATATACATATATATATATTATATATATATATATATATATATATATATATATATATATATATAGATATATATATATATATATATATATATATATATTTATATATATATTTATATATATAGATATATATATATATATATATATATATATATATATATATATATTAACTAATGTATATATATATATATATATATATATATATATATATATATATATATATATATATATATATATACATTAGTTATTGCTAATAGAAAATAGAAAATAGGAAAAGAAAAGAAAAAAAAAAAGAAAACCAAACAACCAAAAAGCAGTTGAATCCCAGCCCGGCCCGACAAGCCCAGCACCCCAATAGCCAGGCCAGCCCGGGCTCGGCCCCAAAGCAGCAGCAAGCTCAGGCCCAGCCTGAGCAACCCAACAATTCCCCCATGCTCGACCCGAGCCCAGGGCCCGACCCCCCCCATCAGCAACAGAACCTATAAATATGCAAACTCGAGCGTGATCGAGAGAATAATACTCGAGAAAACCAAACCCTAATCGACCATACACGATCACCACCCCCAGCCCCGACGCCGGCGCCCACCCTCACCCTGCGCACCACCGCCGCGAGCATCCGTCGGCCGGCAAGGCACGGGAATCAGCCCGCGCGCGTGTACAGGCGCGGTACAGAGCGGACACAGCCGCAACGTGGTGCCGAACCAACTTTGCAACGACCAATCTCGAAGATCGCTCGATCGTTTCGAGAGCCGTTTCCTCTGGTATGCACCTAACCTAACCCCCTTCGTTTCGATTCGATTAGCTCGATTTACTTTGTATTACACGCGTCACAAACCGAGTCCGAAGATCGACGAAAACCTGGCTGCAAACAGCAAACAGGGCAGTCCCAACCCCATACTTGAAAGGCCGACTTCGGTCAAATCCTCGATCTATTTTGAAAACCAATTGATCAATATCAAAGACAACATATAGGGGATCGAAAAATATTTCATAGTTTTGAATTTCATAAACTATGTACAGATTAATCTATTCTTGAAAATCAGGGAAAAAACTACGTTTTAAATCAACAAAACACAATAAAAACCTTCGATACGACGTGCGTCCCGCCAATCCGGGCGACGTGGTCGCGAACTGAAAGCATCGAAAGGTGCGTAATGGTTTCTTGGACGTGTGGGCTTTGACGAAATTCAAATTGGTTGCGTGTGCGCGACGAATTTGGTGCGTATCCGCCGAAATTCACCGTATCGACCTCTGTACAAATTTCTCAATTTCTTTGTGCAAGTTCGTCAGATCGAGACGAAACTTGCGCCAACAGGACCGTATCATTTTTTTGGGTCTTGTATGCCAAGTTTGGTCCAATTCTGAGACAGTTGATCGGATCGCCGTTTTGCGGGTCCCACGGTCCGATTCAACGGGCGATTTTGTGCACGGTCCACCGGAATCCAAAATTGGACATACCGTTGGGTTCGTATCATCAAAACGAATTTGTAGACATGTAGTTTGACGACTTTAGAGACCATTGACTCTGGCACGCTTTTCGGTACAAAGCGGGTCCAACGACGGATACCGTTTTTACCCAAAATTACCGTTTTGCCCCTGTGTCCAGAATTGGACTTAAGGTCAGGCAATCCTAAGCTAATTTGACTATTCTACGAACGTTGGTAATGTTTGTTTCAGCATCCGAAGACTTTTTGCTTGTGTTGACTTTAGTGACTCATCTGATGTGGTTGTACTATCGGTTTCTTCAGCTAAGGATCTCAGGCAAGTGCACTTTCTGATTGCTTTCGATTCATAGTAGTCTTTTTATTTCATGTTTATACATATATCTTGCTGCTTGTTGACACGCTCGTCACACGGAGTAGTCGGGAGGGGAAATATGATCTTAGTAGACATGTGGACTACCCTAAACTATCCCAATATGTCTAATCTTGACTGATAGTAGCTGCACACGACACGTGCAGGGTGCCGTATTTACCCCCTAGCCGTTTACATGTCGAAAAGGATATTTCAAACCACATAGGTAGTTGTCTTTTATTTGTTTTTCTTGTCTTCTTCACAACTTGTCATATCATCAATCATTTTCTAGTTTTTATCTCTCATATGTTATTTTCATGTCTTGTTAATTCTATTGCGTTTTCGTATTGCCGTCGGTTTGTGTACTTGTTCCATTCCTGACTGGAAACCAACATTTTTCAGGTTAGCTGTGGCTTCACTTATCTTTGGGAGATACGGGTGTACTTGCAGACAGAAACCTAGAAATAGATAGCAATTGTATCATTTTCATTAATTGTGAGAACTTTGTATTTTCTTTAAATATAAATGTTATAAATGTTGTAATAAATGTAGAAATGTGAATGAGCAATAAATAAAATATTTTGTGATTTTGAGCATCTTGGCCGTGACAGCGTTCTATCGCCGACTCTGCGACGTAGGCTGGCTTGGACACGTCTCGTATCCGAAAAGCGGGTGCGGGTCGTGACAGTCCTTTATTTGGACGATGTATTGTACTTGGACAATCTGTATTGTACTTTATTTGGAAGTAATGTTAGATTTTTCTTCATTCATTTGTCATTAAGTCTATTCACATTTTGTTGTTTTACATGTGTGTATACATTATGTGCATACATGTTACATTAAGGCCTCGTTTGGTTCGCGGAAAGGAAATGAAAGTAAACCGATTCTTTGCTCTTTCCTTTTCTTTGAAAAATTATAATTCCAATCAAATTTCTTTCCAGTGTTTGGAAATGTCAAGGAAATTTAGAGATAAAGTGAATCCTTAGAGGGGAAAAAAAAATGAATCATTGGGTTGGTGGGAGGAATCATTCCCCAACCCACCCCCCCCCCCCCCCCCCCCCCCCCCCCCTTTCCTTCCTCTTGGGAATCAAATTACTTTCCTCTTCATTTCCTTTGGCATCCAAACAATGAAAAGGAATCACTTTCCTTTCCAAGGCTTCAATTCTGCGAACCAAACGTGGCCTAATAGTTTAATTTATTCTTTCTGTTTTTCTTCCTTAGAGACAGAACGATGAGTAATTAGCAACAGAAAAATATGGACAAAGACGGATCGATGACATATTAACGACAAAAACTATATGCAATAACATAAGTTTGTTTGTTGGTCCGTCACTAAAGATAATAAGGTGTGTCATAAACCAAATTTGTCGCTAAATCTGTCACAAATCCTTTGCAAGGATCTCGTTATAATATCATAATTTCAACTATAACATGTATGAAATTGACGTTGCTATTCCATCACCGGTTCGTCGTGGTTCGTCGTTTCCTGTCTCCAGGTCGTCGGCCTTTTCATCACTAGTCCGATGTTGAGGCGTCAAGCTAGCGACGTACTAGCAACGGATTTGAGTTAGCAATATATATTTTGGTTTAGCGACAAAATAAGAAATTAATGATAAAAAAATTCATCACTATTTTATTTTTTGTGCTGTCTAAAATCTTAATTAGATGACTTCAACATAACCATTTGCATAACAACCAACACCTTCCAGAGACGAGGAACAAGGGAAGAAGAACACAGCCCTAACAAACAATTTGGGACTTATTTTACAATACGTTGCGTCTCCCAAAACCATGGTAGGTAGTAGTTCCCAAGGAAGGGAAGGTGGTGGATTGGAAACTCGAGAAGAAAAGAAAGCTACTAGTTTGCTACCTGCCTGCCTTGCTTTAGAAGCAATACCAATGTCACACATGACCTCTATATATATGTACATATATAGGAAGGTAGGACCGTAGGAGTAGGGGTCTAAGAACCACTTTTCAATTTTTTTTACTCTTCAAATCCGAAAGTTAAAAGTACGGTGACAACATATACATTTGTCCTAATAATTATTTCAAATACTATTTCAATTTGAGACTATTTATGAAATATGGAAGAAAAGAAAATATTATTTTGAGAAAAACAGCACCAAATTGAGACAAGCATATATTATAATTTGGACTAATTAGTATTTAGACACTGAATTTTATATCAGATTATAGTTTTAATTTCTGATATATCCAATTAAAAAGCTTGGACCCTAAATTTTTTTATTATTATTTTTTTTATTTTGTCCATTCTACCATGAACATGAACATGAGTAAAATGATAACAACCAACACATGCTAACAAGGTGGGTATAATGAAAAAAAAACCAAATATAGAAATTCAGAGTCCAAACTTTTCAATTGGACATGTTAGGTCTTAAACTCTAAACAAGTATAAAATTCAGGATCTAATTGCTAATTAGTCCTTATAATTTCTCATCTTAGTGTTTGCAGATTTTGTCGACATGAACCTTCAAATATAAAACATACATAGGTGAATCACGTTGGGGCTGGAGTGGGTTACAGTCCACCCCAAAAAGTAATAATTTTTGTATATATATTTTTGGTTATGCCCTTGAAAACATGTCAGACAGAGATACTAAATTTATCCGAATTTTTTTTTGGCAAATATTAAACTTACTGGGTTATGATTAAACACATTGTTTTAACAACTTGACCAGAGATCGATTCGGACAATATCCTGGGTAGGGCCGGGTCAAACCGATTCAACCAGTTGGCTCAACCAGTAGTTGAATCACTGGATTAATCTACGTTGTCCAAGTTCAATTCCTTCCGAACATTGATTTTTACAAAATTATTTATTTACAACTACTCTCTGGAAAGGTCAATAGGTGAACACTGGTCAATAGGTGAACACTGATCCGATTCAAAAAAGTTACCAATTTGTGGATCAACCGGTAGATCCGATTCGAATTTTAAAACATTGATTAAAAAACTAAAGTGTTAAATTTTAGGTGGAATTTTGACCAATAATACTCGAAAGGGGAAGATTGATGGGAGGGGAGGGGACCTTTTTGAGGAAGCTGGTTAAATGAAGCACATGGGAGGACCATGCTATAGTTGACACGTCAATGTCAAGCTTAGTTGTACTGAGGAGGAGGAGGAGGAGGAGGAGGAGGATTTTGCCTTCCCTTCAATCTTTCATATTTTGAGGGTGGGGGCTAGACAGCCTAAGGGCGGTTGGACTCGAGCCATTAGTGATGGACCACTGTTGCCACGGAGGGAACACCAACGATCAAGCCAACGCGCTCGATTTGCACTCCACGAGAGAGGCCAAGTTAGACAATCCACGAAAATTCTATAATTAAATTTTTTTTTTATTACTCACAGACATCTATAATCAAAACGATTCCGAGACTCGAATACTTCTGTTGATAATTGCTGCATTTCTACTAGAAGATACAGAATAATTGCTGCATTTCTACTGGAACAGTGCCGTGTGGACAATTTCAGTCTACTTTTAAATATAGTCCTTTTTATACATTCCAGCTTGTAGGAACGAAAAGTCTATAATATATCTTGGACTATCGGCTTAAGAGTAATGAAAGAAAGAAAAAGGTTAAATTATAACTTGATACATCAATTATTTCACGTTTTTAACTTAATACCCTCAAATTTGATATGTGCTAATTTGATATTCTAAAAAAAATAACAAAATTGTCCCTCACCTCCACTCTCCCCCCCTCCCCTCCCACCACACCCAAACCCCACCCCCCCCCCCCCCCCTCTTCCTCCCGCCTCCCACCGGCGACGCCCAACACCCCCCCCCCCCCCCACCCAGCTCGCACCTGCGGCCACCCCCACCCACCCCACGCTGTGGGCCGGCCCAGAGCCGCGTTGGGTAGCGGAGTCGCCGGAGGGGGCAGCTGGAGGCCGCGCGGGACGGCGGGGCAGACTGCAAGAGGTGCACGCGACGTGGGCTGGCCAGGAGCTACACGGACGGCAGGGTCACTTGCGGTGGAAGCAGCCGAAGACTGGGGCACGGGACTGCAGGGGGAGTGCCGCATGGGACGGCGGAGCGCGGTGGCGAGAGGCGCAATGCGGCAGGATTGCTAGCGGGTGTGCGGGGTTCGCCAGGGGACGTGGGGGCGAATGTTAGGGGACGGTCGCGGAGGGGTACGACGGCCAGAGGGGGGTGCTGTCGGAGAAGTAGGGGGGAGAGGGTGTTGTGGGTTAAGAGGGAAAGGGTAAAATTTTTTTTTTTTAGAAATTTGGTTATTATTGTAAAAATTATTATATAGTTGAGGGTATTAAGTTAGTACATATAAAAGTTAAGGGTATCAAGTTGAACATCTTTGATAGTTAAGGATATCAAGTTATAATTTATCCTAAAAAAAATACACACTAATTAGTGATTTTTTTTTTTAATGAGGAAGGGGGGGGGGGGGGGCGTTGAATAGTGGACCCATTTTTTCTTTTCTGTTAAAAGTATCACACTCATATAATATCTCATCAGAACTCTCTAAATTAATATCCCAATACTTAATAACCTCTAACATTCAAAAAAATAAAACTAATTGTTGTGGACAATTAGCTCAACCTCTCAAATGGTATCAATATATCTCAATGTGTGTCTCTACAAGCCATTCCAACCTCTCTTTATATAGGAAGAGAGAGGTTGGGAGTTACAAAGTGAAAAGTCACTTGGGAGTTACAAAGGTGAAGAGTCACCATGATGATGAGTTACAAAGGTGAAGAGTCACCATGATGATGAATTACAACACTCCCCCTTGGCTCTTCACAAACTCTGCTTGTAACACCTCTGAGCTTCTTTGTCGGTCTGTAGCTTGCAGATTCAAAAATGACCACCTACTTGTGCCTCGTTAAAACCTTGCCAAAGAAAACCCAGTGGGAAAAAAAACTTTGGTCGAAGAACAAAAGAGTACACACAGGTCAGTGTGATGGGGGGTAAACTAACCATTGCAAAGGTGCCTCGTCAAAAACCTTGTCAGGGAAAACCCAGTGGGAAAAACCGCTGATCGAAGGACAAAAGAGTACACGATGGTTTAGAAGTATACAACTGGATACTCCCCCTGATTATAATAATCCTTAGTGAATAAGGGATTTGAACTGTGTCTCGTTAAAAACCTTGCCAAAGAAAACCCAGTGGGAAAAACTTTGGTCGAAGGGAAAAAGAGTACACGAGCATACATCAGGATGCTTTCCTTTTCACTCGCACTCAACAGGGTACGGGATATACGCACAACAGGGCGTTGGGAGGCACTTGTTGGGGCGCTCCCCCTCACATGCACACAACAGGGTGCAGAAAACATGTTCCACTTAGGCTAGCTCTGAAAGCTTCCTAAGTCCAATCGCTCTGACATGTTTCTGGAATGAGTGTTTTGGCAGTGACTTGGTGAACAAGTCTGCACGGTTATTCTCCGATCCAATGTGTTGCACTTCAATCTTTTGAAGTGCTTGTTGTTCATGTGTAAAGAACAACTTGGGCGATATGTGCTTGGTAGCATCTCCTTTGATGTAACCATGTTTCGCTTGATCAATAACAGCGGTATTGTCCTCATAGATGACAACAGGTTCATCTGGGTCATATGGAAGATCACATGTACTTCGAATATGGCCAATAACAGCTCGAAGCCATACACACTCTCTAGTCGCCTCATAGAGCGCGAGTAGCTCAGTGTGGTTCGTTGAAGTAGCCACTAAGGTCTGTTTGCGAGACCTCCAAGAAATCGCCGTGTTCCCAATGGTAAAGACATAACCAGATTGGGAACGCCCCTTGTGCGGATCAGATAAGTATCCCGCATCGGCGTAGCCAACAAGGGTCGCGTTGCTTCGAGTGCCAAGAGCGTTGGACTCACTCAAAACCGCGTAGGGATAGAACAAGCCCAAGTCCGTAGTACCCTTAAGGTAGCGGAAAATGTCTTTTATGCCATTCCAATGGCGGCGTGTTGGCGCGGTGCTGTGTCGAGCTAGACAATTCACAGCAAACGAGATGTCCGGTCTAGTACATTGGGCCAAGTACAATAAAGCACCTATTGCACCCAGATAAGAGCACTCAGGACTCAATATCTCTTCATCGTCCTCCTTTGGACGAAATGGGTCCTTAGTAATGTCTAGAGAGCGGACGATCATGGGAGTAGCGGACGGCTTAACGTCAAAATGACTAAAGCGTCTCAACACCTTTTGGGTGTAGTTCGCTTGATGGACAAGAATTCCATCTTTACGGTGCTCGATCTGCAGGCCGAGGCAAAATCGTGTCTTCCCAAGATCCTTCATCTCGAATTCCTTCTTCAGGATATCAGCAGTTTCTGATAAGTCTTTTTCGGTTCCTATGAGATTCATGTCATCTACATAGACCGCAATGATTGCATATCCTGAAGTGGATTTCTTTATGAACACGCATGGGCAAAGTTCGTTATTAACGTATCCCAAACCGATCAAGTATTCGCTTGGACGGTTATACCACATTCGTCCGAATTGTTTCAATCCATATAGCGAACGCCTCAGTCTAATCGAGAACGCATTCCGTGGTCGGGAACTACTTGATTCAGGCATCTTTAGTCCTTCAGGGACTTTCATATATATCTCTGTGTCTAGATCCCCGTAGAGATAGGCTGTGACCACATCCATGAGCTGCATATTCAGTTTTTCGGAAACTACTAAACTGATTAAGTAGCGGAACGTTATGATGTCCATTACGGGAGAATACGTCTCCTCGTAATCAATTCCAGGGCGTTGTGAGAAGCCTTACGCCACAAGGCGAGCCTTGTATCGCACAATCTCATTTCTCTCATTACGCTTCCTTAGGAAAACTCATTTGTGACCAACTGGTTTAACATTGGGTGGTGTTGGAGCAACGGGTCCAAACACACTTCTTTTCGCTAAGGAGTCTAGTTCAGCCTGGATTGCTTGTTTCCATTGTGACCAGTCCGTTCGTCGTTGACACTCGGCAACACTACGAGGTTCCATGTCATCATTGTTCATAATGTCAGTGGCCACTGAGTATATGAACACATCATCGATGACAGTTTCGTTTCGCTTCAAAATATCGTCTAAGCTAGCATACTCGACGGATATTTCGAGGTTATCGGCATGATTAGGAATAGGCGTTTCATCTGGAACGCGCTCTTCTAATACATCGCCGTGATCCTTAATGATCTCATGTGGCAAAACGCTTTTAACAAGATTTCTCCGCTTTCGGGGCAGAACATCTTTGGAACCAACCGGTCTTCCCTTCTTCTTGGGAATAGCGGCGGACTGGACGGCCGATGGCAGTGTCCTTTGCTCGGCGGGTTCGGCCGGAGCAACATGTTTCACAGGAACATGGCGTCTCTCAGGGACGTCTATCCTTGCAGGCACATTTGCAGCAGGTATAATTGATCTCGTGACTTTTGCTAGGTCGCTAAATGCATCTGGCATTTGATTTGCAATATCTTGCAGACCTAGAATCCTCTGCACTTCCTTATCACTATGTGCAGAGGGGGGATCATGATGAGCAAAAGCGGACACATGCCACGCTAATTCACGTCGTTCCTCATCAACGTTAGCGTGCATTTCTCCTCCTAACGACGGAAAGATTGCCTCATCAAAGTCACAATCCGCGTGTCTCGCGGTAAAGAGATCGCCTGTCAAGGGCTCTAAATAGCGAATGATGGACGGGGAGTTATAACCGACATATATTCCCCGTCGCTTCTGAGGTCCAAATTTTGAACGCCTTATCGGCTCTATTGGAACATTGACTAGGCACCCAAACACGCGTAAATGTGAGATATCAGGCTCACATCCAGTAACCAGCTGGTACGCTGAAAGTGGTTGGGTGGCCATGGGCCTCAGACGGACCAAATTTGCAGCATGCAAAATTGCATAGCCCCATGCAGATAGTGGGAGTTTGGTGCGCATAACCAAGGTCCTCGCTATCACTCGCAGTCGCTTTATAAAAGCTTCCGCTAGGCCATTTTGGGTATGAACATACGCAACAGGATGTTCAAGATTTATTCCCAAAGTCATGCAATAGTCATCGAAAGTCTTCGATGTAAACTCCGCGGCATTATCAAGTCTAATAGACTTTATCGGATAATCCGGATGGTGAGCCCTTAACTTAATGATCTGGACAAGGAGTTTAGGAAACGCTGCATTTCGGGTGGACAACAACACTACGTGTGACCATCTAGTCGATGCATCAACCAAAACCATGAAGTATTTAAATGGTCCGCATGTTGGTTGGATTGGTCCACAAATATCTCCATGAATTCTCTCAAGGAATTGGGAAACCAATCTCGTAGGTTTCACATGGAGTGGCTTGAGATTCGTCTTCCCAATCGAGCAAGCTTGGCATAGGCTTTTCGGATTTATAACGAAATTCTTTCCTCCAAGTGGATGCCCATGTGATGCATTCATAGTACGAAGCATCGTATTTTGACCCGGATGACCCAGCCGGTCATGCCATAGCATAAAAGTCCTCTCATCAACTGGCGCTCGGCGAATGATGAGATTACTCTCGATGTGTTGTATCGTAGTGAGATACAAACCACTTGAAAGACATTTCAACTTCTCCAAGATACGCTTTTGGCCGTACTGAGTGGAGGTAATGAAAAGATACTCGAAGCCATGTTCTCGAGCAGTTTCAACATGAAATCCGTTTTCTCGAATATCCTTAAAACTCAGTAAGGTACGACTGGACCTTGGAGAATATAAGGCCTCTGATACTTCAACGGGAGTACCATTGGACAACGAAAAACGGGCTTTGCCAAAACCTTGAACAAGGGTTGAGGGTCCCGAAATGGTTGTCACTGAGGTTACTTTAGGCGTATAGGAGATAAAGTATGATTTATCTCTCAAGATAGTGTGAGTCGTTCCACTATCAACCAGACAATCCACTGCCCCATGGTCCATGCCTATAAGTAAAGAAAAAATTAAAGTTTGTCACACGTTTGAGGAAAGTGCTCGAAATAGAACTTTAATTTATCGAGAAAACAGAAAATACAAACCACCAAAAGTTTCATGACTTAAATCAAATATAGAGAAAATGGAGATTCATTCTTCCATTTCTGCTACAAAATCGGGGGTCTCAAGATTTAGATTTTCGCACTCGTTGACCAGATTTGCTTCGGCCCGGCGTCCCTTGTGATAGTTATTAACTTCTTGGGGGGTCGCCCTGCAAGTCCGTTGCATATGACCATAAGCACCACATTTGTAGCAAAGAGTAGGCGCTTGGCCTTCCACTCTCGCTTTGGGACGACTGGCCCGTTGGTTCTTACCATGAGACTGTCTAGGAGTCAAAGGTCCTTGGTTCTTGTTAGAACCTCGCTTTGGATGGCGAGACTTAAACTCGCCTCTGTTCCTTGGCTGGGACGACTGGCCCTTGTCTCGTTTCCACCGTGGATTTGGTCCACGGAGAGCGTTTGCATCAGGCATTGGAATTGCCTTTGTTCCAGCAGGACGAGAATTGTTGTTTCTCATTAAAATGAGACTGTTCTTCTTGTCTAGTAAAAGCTGGGTGATGAGCTCGGGAAACTTGGTGAACTTAGACTGACGGTATTGCTTCTGGAGCAAGTTGTCAGTGGAAGGAAATGTGGTGTATGTTTTCTCCAATAGATCACTGTCGGTTAATATCTCACCGCAGTATTGGAGAAGTGATCGAATCCTGCAGACTTCATTGTTGTAATCAGTTACACTTTTGAAGTCTTGGAAGCGCAGGTTCAACCAGTCATGGCGTGCTTCAGGTAGCCATATGGTCTTCTGGTGGTCGAAGCGCTCTTTCAGAGAGTCCCATAGCGTCTTCGGCGAGGAGATTTCAATGAACTCCGCCTTCATGGCGTCAGATAAATGCCTGCGGAATAGAATCATCGCTTTGGCGTTCATTGAGCGAGTGACTTCCACTTCACGCTCTTCCTCGTTATAGATGACGTCCAAGAGGCCCTGCGCATCTAGATGGTTCTGGATGTCTTGCGTCCAGTCCAAGTAGTTCTTGCCAGAGGCTTCAAGGATGGAAAAATCAATCTTGATCGACATTTTTCTACAACAGGAGAAAAAATCTTGATCAGTCAACATATAAAACGACAGGTTTATATGGATTTGGTTTGTATAAGCAACAACAAACAATCGTAAATAAAAACAACGGTTTTGAAAAAACGATTTTTGTTTAAAAATTATTTTATATCGATCGACGGGCCGATATAGAGAGGTCAATAAGTTTCTTGCAAAAATGCATAATTATAAATACAATTTGAGCAAAAAATAATATTCGGTCAACCCCTTTCAGTAGCTCTACGTGAATATGACCAGGCAGGAAAATGGGGGAGGAGGGTCACCGGGGACCTCTTAAGAACCAAGCCCCAAGTTCTTTCTGACATCATACCCAAGTAGGTGAGCCTATTCGGAGAGACTTCGTAAAATTTTTGTCAAATGTAAGAATAAATAAGATTTTTCAAGAAATTCACGCTATTTGCGAACTGTGCAAAATAGGTGACAATTTAGTGCGTGCTCAAAATGAGCGTTGCCTTTGAAAAATTATTAACCAAAAAAGTTATTTTTGGGAGGCCCAAATTTGGCGGTGCCAGAATTTGTTTATATAGCCAAAATCAATTTTTCAATTTTTACGCCATTACGCTAAAAAAACGTACAACATAAGTAGGCAACAACACACAAAAGAATTGGTGCCTAAGCAAGCGGCACCAAAAAAATATCAACTATTTTTCCGACGTCTAATGAAGCGACGCCAAAAAAATAGCGAGAAAAAAAATTACAATTTTTACTACCCATCTGTTACAATAATTCACTAAGTAACATAAACAAAATTGCTACTGAGTTGCTTGTCGGGACGCAGACGCTCGCCGGGGCGCTCCAAATCCATCATTACCAAAAAAAAGTTAGCATCTAAATTCTCTTTTTCAACATGAAAATTTGCTATCAAAAATTTATTTTCTCAGAAATTAACTAACAAATATATATTTTTTTTAAAAAAAATAGTATGCTAAAGGCTAGATTATAGCAAAGTTAAAAAAATCATAAGCAAAATTTATTTTTGAATATTTTTATAAGATACATACAGTTTGATAGACGTATCAAGTTGCATTGAAAATTAAAAAAAATAATAATACCTCTAACAGTCAGTACCAAGACATCTAGCAATTGTGAAGTATTCTAACGAAGCACTTGTAGCTACTAATCTATCAGATATAACAGCAAGCAAAATTGTTATGTATATTTAACAGTAGTCAAGCAAGCAAAGAATCTTTATATGTAACAGTAGGCAATAAAAGAATTTTATATTTTAAGGAGCAAGCCAACAACTTTATATGTAACAGTACAAACGTAATACTGGTTGTTGGGTTGAAGCTATGCTACTTGCTTTTATCGGTGAACCACAATGCCTCAAATCTATAACAGTTCATTAATATCAATTGATTTGTGGAAGAATGCTCTCAACAAGTTTATCATTTTTCAGCACAAAATACAAAATAACTCATATATTTATATTTTTCAGTTTAAAAGATATATTTAGAGTTATTTGTATTTAATGATTATAAAATACAATCCCGTGAATCCTCATATATGATTCCACCTCATATACAGAAGATGCATATATAGCACAAATAACATACAAAAAATAATTATATGTAACGTATGTTATTTTATAATTATATATGTAACAGTAGGCGGGAAAACGAGACAATATGGATTAAATATATCTCAATTATCAATACTTCATGTGACAAAAATAAGATATGTGTTACAAAATCCAGATTGGCCCTTTTAAAAAAACTTCTACATATATGTGACAAAGCTTCTACATATATAAAATTTTTACCTTTCTTACCGTACGGTGGAAGAAAGTGGGAAGACGATTGCGGATACACGGGATCGACGACGAGCGACGGAGTGCGCGCGGGGCAACGGTAGGCGGACGTCGAGGCGAGCGGTACGTCGGGTCTCCGGCGTTGCACGAGCAAAGTGCTGATAACGTGTTGTGGACAATTAGCTCAACCTCTCAAATGGTATCAATATATCTCAATGTGTGTCTCTACAAGCCATTCCAACCTCTCTTTATATAGGAAGAGAGAGGTTGGGAGTTACAAAGTGAAAAGTCACTTGGGAGTTACAAAGGTGAAGAGTCACCATGATGATGAGTTACAAAGGTGAAGAGTCACCATGATGATGAATTACAACACTAATCACATTTTATAGACATAATTTAATATTTTTACTATCTAATAATTACTACAAAATGAATAAAAATGTATACATAAAATAATTAGCAGAATCACGTGTCATAGTGACCATCAATATTATCTTAGTTCTTTTCGGTTGTCCTATTCTCGAACCGTATATTTTGGACTATCTTAATTTTACATTTTCTTGATGGTCGTCATCTGATATTCGTCGCGTTTGATTTTTAATTTAAGATATATAACACTCTTGTATTTAATTTTTTATTGGAGTTGTATATCAAACTAAGTAGTAACTCTAAAAAAATAATATATATGACTAAATTAGCCGGCTAAAAACTTTCTAAGTATCTAAAAGTATGTATTGACATTAGCAAATATATATGAAATAAAAATATTTAGATATAAATGTTCTATAAATTAATAACTTTCGCTAATTAATAAATTATTGTGCAACCGATGATAATAATTTCGAGAGATCAAATTGTAATCGAAAAATAAAACTATTTATGATATTGCAAGGATAAAACCGCAATTGTTCCATTGTGAACTCCTAGGAAAGAAAATTATTCGTCCACCTCCCGAAGCAAAATCTGTTAGGAAAAAGAAAAAAAAATTAATAGACGTCACTTCTTTTGTGTTGGACCATTGTTGTACTACATATTTCCGCATGTACTGGTACGTATATAGACGTGTCATCCAGAAAGATGGTCAAGATGTTCTCATTGTTTTAACCATTGAGCATTGGGCTGAGATTTTGAGAGACCTAACAAAGTTGTTGAGAACTTTGTTAACCTTCAAAATTAACCAGGAGTTGGGACATCTTTTCATGATGAGTAATGTGTATCCGATCAAGGCCTCCTTTCTTTTTCTTTTTTTTTTTCTTTTTTTTTTTCCTTGTCAGCTCGTATGAGCTGAGTTAAATCGTGTCTTTTCGTACACAATTTTTATCCGATCGTCATGTCGTTTCGGATTCTTCGTGCGGATCTTATTCGCACTGACTTTTTCAGCATAGCCCCACACGTACGTCTCGCGCACTCCGCGCGCTCCAGAGCCTCACGGGACGACCGTGTAAGACCTCCTTTGATACACTCTAATGTAATCGCAATATAATCAAATAAAAAAATATTTTTTCTATTTAATTATATTACGATTGCATTACAATACAGTAAGCCAAACGGGATCTAAAGTAATCATGTAAAATACATGCTAATATATTGTTCTTCTATCTATACTATTATATAATAGAAACAATTTAAATTTCATCATAAATTTTTATTTATTTTAAATGTGTTCTTACCTAACTATACTAATTAAGAAATATATTAATTTTAAAAAGGTAGCTATAAAAAAAGTTTTAGAAAAAGATTATTTACTTTTTTCAAGTCTCATTCATGATCTCAATTAATGATGATTTATACTTCAAAATGAAATTTACATATGACACTCTCTCATGAAATACTATAAAGTGGATTGAAATTTTTTTTTTCTATTTAATATTTACATATAGAGCAGCTAATTAATTGCTAAAAAAAATATATAGGATACTTGTATATTTGTAATAAGATAAAAGAGAAAATATCTCCTCTTCTCAACTAGGTTGTTCAATTAACATAATTTTAATTTCCTAGCAAAAAAAAAAAAAAAAACATAATTTTAAAGGTACGATATGACTAGCTAGCTCCCCATGGGAATAGGAAGACTATATGTGTCTCTCCATGTGCTTGCGATGCCACGAGTGGTGTGTGCATCTCCAACATTCTCAAAGATGACCAACACTCTGCCGACATTGAACAGTGATTGCATTATATGGCCCTCCCTCCCTCAACTCCATCATCCACACCTCTACTCAATCAATGCAACTTCCCTCATTAAAACATACATTGACCTTAGTATTCCAAACTTAAATCACCGGTATTGTAAACTTAACATGCCGCTAGGTAGTATTCCAAAAAAGACAAAAAAACAAAAACAAAACAAAACAAAAATATACAAATCTAATATTATACAACATTATAATCAAAAGATTTATTAATTAGATTGCACTTAATAACATCTTTATTTTTACTGTTATAAAGCGAGTTGGAAATGGCTCAAGAATGAGCTCGTGTCATATGTATATCTTCTATTAACTAACAAAAAAAATAAGAGTTAAAAAAATTATTGTGTATATATTTCCTTACGTAGTTAAGAAATACAAATATAAAGTATAAAATTCTTCTAACTACTTAAATTAACATATAACAAATCCTAAAATATATTCAATATTTAAATTATATTTAAACCAAGTATATGCATGATATTAAAATACGTTCAAATCACATTTAAAATATTTTAATATAATTAAATTTTTATCTAATTTTTAACAATATATATATATATATATATATATATATATATATATATATATATATATATATATATATATATATATATATATATATATATATATATGTTAGAAACTTTATTGTGTCCTGTAAATTCATGAGATGAAGAACATAAATTAAATTGCGGAAGCGTACCTGAATTCATTGCTAGACTTGATGGATCTTGAAGCGAACGTATCTTTATTGGGTTCGATCTTCCAACTTGCAACGACCTTTAATGACAAAGAAGAATCCGAATCATTTGTCCATCTCTTTTGTTGATGGGGATGCAGAAGAGAAAGAACAGAAAACCTCTCTTTTGGTGGCCGTATAAGTTGGGAACCATAACCCTAATGAATACATATATTTATATGTAGTGATATTTCTAATTTGGCCCCTCATCAAATTAGATTTATCTCTGGTATCTACACATTAATTCCATGACAATTATACCCTTAAGCCAATTTTCAAATAGATCACTTTAATTTGGCTTAATTATTTAGATAGCCCAAACACAATTAATTTTACATGTGTGGCCCCTTAATTATTGAATAATTCCAACAATCTTCCACTGGGCCACATATGTAACCTTATAACTGTGTTAATCTTAGTGAGCTCATAAATTGCTATCTTAATCCTTAGGGTATATCCGGACAATCTCGTCCATTAACCATATCAACATAGGATCAAAGCGGTATTCGTCACATATAGCGTAACTAAACCATCAATGGTCACATATACCAATATAGCTAAACAACATAGATCAATCATGGATGCGTAGCATGAAAATTACACGCAATGTGATCAATACATGTCTATTTCCAACTGGTCCTCCTTAACTTTAGTGAGATCAATACTTTAATATAATGAAAACAGAATGAACTGAATTTCCATATATCTGATCAGATAAATATTCAAAATACTTTAATACATAAATGTGTCCAAAACCAAATAGCACCCAAATACATAAATACAAACTCCCACTGTATTGCCATATTCTTTAATTAAGATAACACCCATATGAGCAGTATGCTCATGAAAGACCCTGGGTGATAATGCTTTTGTGAGCGGATCCGCTAACATGGAGTTTGTCCTAATGTGCTATATGGACACTATAACCATTCTGAATTCTTTCCTTCACAACTAGAAACTTTATGACAATATCATTTGACTTATACAAGTTTTTGTTGTTATTGGAATACAGTACTGTTGATTTATTATCACACCATTATTTTATGTGGTCTTTCAACACCGTACTGTAGGCGCAGCCTTGTGACAAAATTTTGCAACCATATTCTCTGAATAGATGCCCCACAGCATGTTATAAACCTTGCTGCCATGGTGGAAGAAATTATGAGTGCATGTTTGACACTCATCCAAAATATATCTCCATTAGTCAGCATAACCTGATGTGGATCTCCTGCTGTGTTGGCATCCAACAAAATCGGAGTCGGAATACCTTATGATCTGCAGAATTATCCGATCTCCTACAAAGAGCATATAATTTCTTGTTCTCTATTAATTACTTAAGTAGTTTGGCTGCTACCCAATGATCCATCCATATTTTCTTAAATATCTGCCTAACATCCTAATATGTACGCAATATCCTGACGCGTACATACTTGAGCATACAATAGACTCCCTACAACTGATCATGAAGGAAAAATCTATTGTATTTTCTTAATTTTAAGGCTAATCTTAGGGCACTTGACTGAGACTGAACTTGTCTCCTTTAACAAAAGGGTTGTCACCTTGTTTGCATTCTTGCATGCCAAATCTTTTAAGTACTTTATTGATATAAATCTTTTGTGATAATCCAAGAATATTTCGAGAATGATTACGGTATATCTGGATTCCTAATACAAAAGAAACGACACCAAGATATTTCTTCTGAAAGTTATTTGGTAGAAATTTTTTAGTGTCGTACAATATACCTATATCATTTTTGGCAAGCAGTATGTCATCAACATATATAACTAAAGAAAATTGTTTACTCCCACTGAACTTATGATATACATAATCTTTAATAGTGTTTATCTCAAAAACCAAACGAGATAATCACTGGTAAAACTTTAAGTACCTTCGACGAGAATCTTACTTGAGTCCATGAATTGATTTTCTCAATATGCAAACCATATTCTTTGGATCTTTCGACACAAAATTTTCTCCATGCACCATAAATTGTTTCGTCGATGTTACCATTGAGAAAACACAATTTTGACATACATTTAATGTAACTCAAGATCAAAATGTACAATAAGTGTTGTGATTGTTTTAAAAGAGTCTTTCAAAGATACCGAAGAGAAAGTCTCTTTAAAATCAATCGTTGACTTTTGAGTAAAGTCACTAGCTGCAAGACGTACTTTATACCTCTCCACATTATCCTTTCGAATCCTTTTTGGTTTTAAATGTCCATTTTCAACCAATGAACTTCGTATCTTTTGGTAATGTGACAAGTTCCTAAACTTTATTGTCTTGCATAGACTTATACTCCTTATTTATTTCCTCAATCCACTTTTAAGAGTTGGAGCTTTCCATGGCCTGACGGAAGATGATTGAATCACCTTCCAATATTCTATAGTTTTTCTCACGTTCCTAGAGAAATATAACAATATTGTCCGAAATTATATTTCTCCTTTCTCTGGTGGACCATCTTAATATTACCGGTTCTTGAGGTTGTTGAGTTTGTTCCTTAGGAATAATTACCTTATCTTGAATGGGGTGCCACTACGTTGTCGTTGTTAAGGTATCTCAACAATGACTTATAGAGGTAATTCGACATTGTCTTATTGAGGCTCCGAATTCACTTCTTGATCATGACAGGTATAGAATCCTGCGCATCGTCAAAAGTGATAGTAAGAATCGTAATTAATTCCTTCTCAAAGACAATGATCATGACTTTATTTCTCTTCCAAACTCAACATCCTCAAAAAATATTATACTTCTCAGCTCAAAAAATTTTTCTAGTGTGGGATCATATAATTATTAACCCCTTGATTTGTCAGCATAGCCAATAAAGTAGCTGCTTACAATTGAACTTTGGTCTGTATTTCCTTTACACATTAATATAGACATTGAAGTCTACAAAGTCAATAAAATCCAAATATCATCAGACACAAATCGTTCAACTCTATTTCTAGAGATGTGACCTAATCGCTTATGTCATAACTAAAAACATTTATTGTTAATTTTGCATTTAGTACCACATGACTACACTTGCAAGGTTTTATTGTAAGATACAATAGTTTTAAATGAATATAGGTTATCATAAACGTTAAGAGAACCGTTACCAATAATATTTAGATTTAAAGATAGACTAAACTTATTATTTTCAAATGAAACTGAAACTGATTTGTCGTCACCATTAAGGAAACTGAAACTGAATTTCGTCTAAAAGACGGTACAATAAAAGTGTCTATCAAATCCAAATAATAACCAGTTCCTAAATATAACCTAAAACGTCATATTGCTTTCACTTCTACCGATTTGTCGTCACCTACATAGATGTATCTTTCACCATCAATTGGCTTCGGTAGCTCCGACAACCTTGTCTATAAACACTAATATGGGTAGTAGCACCAGAATCTAACCACCACGTATTTTTAGGTACTAAATCTAAATTAACCTCAGAATAGACCAAATTTAGAAATGTACTTTTCTTTATACGCCATGCGTGGTACTTTGTACATTTCTTTTTTATGTGTCCTGTTTTATCACAAAAGAACAACCCTTAGTTTTATATTGTTGTTTCTTTTGACCTGGACCCTTAGCAGCTACTGTATTTATTTTCTTTTTCGCCCTTAAAGATTATCTCATTAAACATGAAAATTAAATTCTTATTGGCAGATATTGTAGCAACATTAACTGTAAAGAGAACAAAAATAAATAGACAAACATGCTCTAATTAGTAACCAAAGAGTAAAATATAGTCAAACAAATTCAAATAATGGTGAACCCCATCTCAAGATACCTAGTACATCATTAATATCAAGTCTTTGGACAGTGATATTAAACTGTAAGTGGTACACTTGGTGTAATGATCAAACGTTGATAATAAGTCATGTCAAATAATAAGCCTATCTTTGGATCGGGTTATTATTCACATGCAAACCTTACAATTGTCACACATTTATCACCACAAGTATGTGTGCAATTCGGCCAAGTATTAGCCTTCCTTTGGGCCGACTAATACCCGCATGAATGTACACACACAAACATCCAACATCCCTCATAGACTATCTACGCAAGAGAGGTCACTTTGGCGACATCTTGTTTCATTGGGTCTATTTAGAATATTAGACGACTATTGTTAGTCACAAAAGGCACCAAAAATTTGAATGTTGACTAAATTTTACAAAAACTGAATCATGTCCAAAATCGTTCTGCTTATTTAAATTAAATAAACATAAATCCTTATGTACTTGCATATTTAAAATATTACAACTCAAATAAGATAATCATAAGTGTGTGAATCTCCATTACTTAATACCAGGTGCTTGCTATATCTTGCAGTTGGAGTCCTACAGCTTCAACTTGGAGGTCATCTGGAAGTCGAACGACACTGAGGAGACGCTCCATGCTGTCGAGCCATTCGTCGGCATAGATGATTCCCTCGGTTCCCTTGAAGGGTCGAGGGCCCAACTTCTTGAATTTCTCAATATCGCCAACCATAGCAGGCCTTGGTTCTGATTGAGCTGCTTCTCTTCCCTCGAGGGCAGCCATAGCCACGTTGTGGGCATTCTCTATGCCTTCTCTCATAATCGCAGTCTGTTCGCGATGAGCTTCAGTTTGTGCTCTCTGGGCTTCAAGCACTCCTCGTAGCAGGCCTACGAGGTCGGTGGGGTCCACTGGCACTGGTGGTACAGCTGGAACGGGCGCTACCACAGGGGATTGCAGCTCAGTCCAAAAAGATGTAGGATCTGCCGTTGGAGCTGTAGTAGTGTTAACTCCACGGGGTGCTGGTGCATTATGGGGACGATCGGTCATCTGCCGAGGTGTAGGATCCGGACTTGGTTGGGGACCGGTGGGGTGTGATCGGGTGATGACATCCCATCGCCAGCAGTGGTGATCTTGTCTGTGGCCATACTTTGGGAGTTTTAGGATGCAAAATATAAGCAAGGTAGCCTACCAGTCTATAACAATCAAAATATTTATTTATAATATATTTCGGTCCTATGTTGTGACAAATTAATGTTCTAGTGTTCTAATTATTTCTAAATATGTTTACCTAAGTTGTTGATCAGACCTGCATGGGCCACCACTAAAAATATGTCATGACCCGATCCCAAATTGTTGGGTCGAATCAGATCATGCCCAGCCTGCACCGTTGTGAGACGGCGGCAGTAAGCTGTTTCCACTTGCAGGTAATCTCAACAACAACTAAACATTTGTCACAACTTTAATATTTTGAATATTTAAAAACTTTAATTTGCCCAACACAGAAAGATACAACTGATAATAAGATGCTGAAATAGAGTTCAACTCCAACACAAAGAAAACTAGAAATAAACAACAACTGTCTAGATAGCCGGCTCATCAGCCTCGGGATCAACATCCTCCAAGTGGGACTCTGGAAGCACCGCAGGGTAAAGCACTGGAACATAATAGCTATTATATAACAGCTCAGCCTCATCAATGTTACCTATTGGGGGTGGGGGATCCAGTCAGGAAATGAGCAAAGTACAATTATGAAAATCTAACAATTCAAATAATAATAAAAATTTGCAATCTTAAACAGTTTTGAAATACTTGAACAATATTTTTCAACAATTGAAAATAATGTGATTTGAATAGATAATATATATGACCGGCTTGGGTTGTACAATAGTATCCTAGTGATACGATACGGCTTATCCCCGTGTGTAAGAGGGGTAAGCTCGCACAATCAATACAATATGAAGGTATTGGCCATAAAACACTACACTACTCCCCTAATATCCCACAATAAAAAACAATTAATACTCTAGGAGAGAGTTCCGTATAGCAATGTGGTTTAAGCATGCAATATAACAATTACTAATTAAATTGCCAAATAAACATAATCGTACTTGCCTTAGTTTATGTCTGGATTGGAAGTCGGTACCGGAGAAGTCAAACTCGTCCTCGAAATCCTATAGTTGAGAATCCCGTCTTAGAATCATAATTGAACTATATCTAGGTGTGCTAGTTACAATCTCTAAAAGAAGATCCTGATCAAGTTTTAAGTTTGTTAAAATTATTCTATCGGAACACGTTTATCGTTGCGATCTACTATTAATTAATTTACGAAGTAAAAGTCAATTTAATATTTATTGGAAAAATAGCATTTTCCAGGTTAATTGTCAAAACTTGGTATTTTCGTAATATATATATAAACTAGACTTTCTTTTTAATGAGAAATAATGAATTTGTTAAATTACAAAATTACTTAATGTGAGAAAAACTTATTAATTTTCTATATAAAAATAGATATTAATTTTTAACATTCTACACGTTTAACGACCAAGTCAACAACCCAGAAAAATAAAAAAAAAAGTCTACGCTACACAATACAGGATCGCAGAAAAGAAATAGAAAACTGGGCTTATGTCCTTACAACTTATTTGCATAAATTAATTTAAATATTGCTGTTGAGCTCTGAACGCCGGGAAGCGGTCCATTCAACAGGCCAAGGCCCTGCACTTGAAATATGAAATTACCTAGTAACAAGTTCTAAATAAATTTATAATATATATAAAATATAGGGTAAGTCTCAGACTTGGTCATAAAGCATCATGTTGCTGGCTAACACCTCAACGTACAGGAAATCCTGTAGCGTTTGTGTTTTGCCGAGGCTCATCCGACCGATACGGTCGTCGCCTAATAGGGGATACAAAACTCACAAAAACCACTAAACTAAACCAACAAAACCAATTTTGGAAATCATTTGCAAAGACCGGGTATAAAAACAGGTTTTAAATGAACTTAGTTAATAATAATAAATTGAAAGATTTTATTGAAAATTTGGGCAGCACCTCCTCTGTAACTAGGACAACCTAGCCACGAGGCGTACCGCACCACACTCAACCAATCGATCCCAAACCAGGAAGAACACAAAATCACAACACACAGATAATATCCAAAATTTAATGAATAATTAGCTACAGGCAAAAGTATCCCAACCAAAGAAATACTTAGGACCAGTGGAAAAAATATATGCCAAACATACCAACTACAGAACTAATCCGAGCCAAACTCGGAAAATATCCCTATGCAACAATATCAAATACTGATTCCCCGAAACAGGGTCGGGACCGCGTCATCATCGACCCGTATACGCGACACACCAATGGAAGGGACACAGGGACACGGAAATATATCTCGGGTGCTCGGCTAGAGCTCTCAGATGCAAATTAGGGAAAAATCGAATCCGTGCAGACCCGAAATAATCCAGAACACGCGGACAGCGGGGCGCGGCCACGAAAACAGCAGATCGGGACCTGCAAGATGCTGTGGACAGCGGGTCGGGGCACGAGACAGTCGCGGAGACAGCCGATCCGCGAGGACAGGGGCACGCGAAGGGGCGGACGGCCGGTGCTGGGAGGCGGGCGTCGCGGCTGCGGGGGAAAACAGCGACGGAGGGGCTCTGGGTCGGCCGCGTAGGGTCGCCGGGCTCGGGCGAAGGGCGCTGGCCTCAGGCGGAGGGGCGCTGGCCTCGGACGGCTCGCAGGAACAGCGGCGAAGGCCGCTCGGGTCGGTATCGGCGCCGGGGTCAGGGCCGACGGCGAGGGGCACGGTCGGTTAGGGCTAGAACTTGGGAATGGGTTTGAGAGAGAGAGGGGAAAGGGGATTTTATAGGGAGAGGGCTTGGGGTTACGGGAAACCAAGAGTCGCCGGAAGGTTGCGGGAGAGGAGGGTGATGGCGGCGACGGTTACGGGAAACCAGGGGTCTCCGGCTGAGGAGTGAACGAAAAGGAAAGGGGAGTTAAAAATTTTGTTCTGTAAAGGAAAGGAAAGGAATTTCCTTTAAAAGAAAAATATGGTAATATAAAAACTATATGACTTAAGATTTGTTTCGAAAAATCGAGATTGGGTTCGATTTCGAAAACAGATCGAGACGGGTCAGGCCAAATAAAAATTCCATGAATAATGATTTTAAAAATATGATTTTCCCTAAAATAATAATAATAATAAATTAGCAAACAAAAATATCCAATCAATTATAATAATAAATTCAAAAAAATTTACGGGTTTCACAAACCAGGTTTATTTCATCCCCTCTTTCAATTTTAGTGTAAAGTAGACACACACTATCTACTTCAACTTTTCTTTCTATATGTTTATTTCTAGAAAGTTCAACTTCTCTGTCTACTTGCACTTTATTGTCTACTTGCACTTTTCTGAACACTATCTACTTGAACACACACTATCTACTTGCATCTTTCTTTCTACTTGAACTTTTCTGGTTATAAGTTGGACTTTTCTGTCTACTTGAATCAGTATCTACTTTTCTGAATCAGTATCTACTTTTCTAATACCAATATCTACTTTTCTGAAAAGGTTGTAAGTGAAAAATCTCCTCTCCAACCTGATCAAGATATGGATGTCGATGCAACAAAACCTAGTCCGAAGTGTGTCGATGCAATAAAACCTAGTCCGAAGAGTAAAACAAAGGTACTACATGTCAATTTCTTTATTCTTGAAATCCTAGTAAAATGGAAGTAATAAAGGGATATACAATTTTCTATATGCTTTCTTTTAATAAGGTAGAAGATTACCAATTGGTTGTGGGTTCCATCGACAATGTTGTTGCCAAAGGAACCATTATGGAATACAAGCCCCCCAATGTTATTGTGTCCATCGAATTGGTATTGGACGAGGATGCGTTGCTTCCTATTCCACCTGAAGATATCCCTCTAACTAAGATTAAGGATGCTATTGGATATCACATACTTTGGCCAACCGATTTAGTTCTTCATGGTACTCTAATTAGAGAGGTAGTCAATATTTATTTAGAAGTCTCTAGTATGTATAAATATCATATTATTTAAGTCTTATACATTTTTAGTCTGAAATTGGGTTGTATTTTAGGCATCCGAGGTGGACAAGGAAGCTCCCAATGAGCAAAGGAAAATGCCAACTAAAGTTAAAACTCCAACAAGGGCTTCCAATAGAATTCTAAGGTCATTCGAAAATCTGCCCGGAATGGACTGCTTTGCTAAACTGGTACAACGCTTGATCGTTGAAAAAACCGCAATTTCGGTACCACTTCCTGGCGAATTATTTAATACCACAACAGTTGCAATTCTTTTCGAGGAGGATTTCGAAAATTTCATTAAAATGCGTGCCCTATCATCTAATTGCATCCAAATATACATAAGGTAATTGAATACTTTGCTTTTCAAATTTTTGTTGTTACATTAATAAGTTGATCTAAATAATCTGCAAACTACATATATAGGTTGTTGTACATTCGTTTGAAGGAGTTAAACCTTGTCGAGAATGTTTGCTTCATTAATCTGAGACTAGTCTCCGCGTCTGGTTTGAAAGACGTTCTTGGAACGCGAGATGCAAGGGCACGACATATTTGTAACAGTTTGATATCTCGAAAAGAAAGTCGACTTGTTTTCTTGCCATACAACCCTAGGTAATACATTTTCTTACTTATTTTTCTTCTACAAGTTCTCACTAACTCGATAACTTGTATATATCTTGGTGCTATATGGTGTTATAGTTTTTATTGGGTTTTGGTTGTCATTGACCTGTCACTAATGAGAGCATATTATTTGGAATCTTTGAGGAGTTACGTCCAAGATGATCTTAAGTACATTATAACAAGGTATGCATCAATATTTGTACCATATTTTAGAAATTTCACAACTACAGTTAAGGTACTAATTAAATGATTCAATAATGATTATTAATATTATCCAATTTAATTTGCATATAGTGGACTTCGGATGTTTCATGCTCAAATGAAAAAGCAAGTCAAAAAGTTTAAATTGAACTGGATAAAAATTAAGGTACAATATATTTCTCTCATGTAAATGTAAATGAAAAATAAATACAAGTTTGTAAGGACTTTTACTTAATTTTCTATGATTAGGCGCCACAACAAGCCGGCTCTGTGGAATGTGGGTACTACGTGATGAGATTTATGAAGGAGATCACATCTGATCGAACCTTGCTTAATCCAAAGGTGATATTTTTCTTAATCGACATGTATATTTAGAATATAAATATATCATGATAGTAACAGTTTCATTTTTTCTTCCTATTTACAAACAGTACAATCAAAAGGAAGACTACAATTTCGAAGAAATTAATGAAGTTCGTGCAGAGTGGATGGAACATGTTTTGCAGTTCCTTAACTAACAAATCGTCGTAGGTAATTTTAGACTATCTATAGTGAACCTATAGTTTAACAATTTCGAAGAAATGTTTTCATTATGGAGTTTTATGATGGCACTCTATTTCCATTTGTTTGCCTACTAGCTATTTTGTTTAATGGGTCTATAGTTTAACGAGTTTAAGCTGTATTTCTAAATTGTAATGATCTGGAAACTATATTGCTCTTTTAGTTTTAAAAGACTGAACTGGTTGCCACTGGGCAACTTAAGGTGGGGTACCTCGATGGGCCTAGGGATAACTCAATGTTTACTAATATTGATAAATGTGTGAGGGATACCCTGTGTGAGCAAATGCATGTAGGGTGTTCCAGCTTAGAATTAGTAAGTTTCCTGTACTGTAGGGTACAATCCAGTGACAGGTAGGAGGCACTTTGTGATGGGTTCCTATGTGTGTGGGAATTCTTCATATGTATGTGAGTGGAGTCACCTGTGTGTTCAGTGTTGGTGTCAGTAGGGGGCTATGTGTACACATACTATGAGTGTGTGTGTACTAGAGAGGGTAGGTTGATCCAATGCTCATATGAAGTGGTGAGCTTGGTCCGTAGTGGCAAGCTGCCACTATAAGTGTGTGTAGGTTGAATCCCCTGTGTGTTATGTGCAAATGGTGAATCTAATACCTGTAAAATTGGGGTTCTGCTTGTGTGTACCCAGTTGGGAGAGTGGTGTTCTGTTATCAATTGGGGATAACTGATACATAGGTGCTAAGGGTGTTGGTCAAACCTGACTGTGTTTGTAGCCTAGGCAGCCAACAGATGTGGTTGTGAGCACGGGTTGGTGCTACAGGTGAGTGTCAAGTGAAGCAAGATAAGTAATTCTTGTGTGAGTGTGTGCAGTACCTCATTAGTGTGGTGCCAGTTTAGGTGTGCAGGGATATACCAGTAGACAGAGGGTTAATGCAAGGGTTGTGCAGACCCTGCCTCGGAGAGTTGGGTAGTATTATGTTTACTAGTGTGTGTGTTCCTACACTTAGGATGCTGCATCAGCGGTGCAAACTTTCATTTGTACAATCTGTCCACAGATGGGTGTGCACAGATATAGCAGTATAGGGAAAACCTGTTAGCAACAATGGAAAATTTTCATGTGGGTTTGTTGTGCAGACCAGGGAGGAGAGGTTTCCAATAGGATTCTCATGTGTGAATGAACCAGTGTAATTAGGGAGGCTATCCTAAGCTCTGTGTGTGTACAGTTTGGCCGGGTAGGAGTGCACAGATGTGCGACTCAATAGGAATTCCTATAGGCTAATGTGAGTGGGCAGAATACATGAGCGTGTATACCTGTGTGATGGGGATATTGGAGTGTAGCCAATTTTTAGTAGCAGGACAGGGTGTGAGTATCACAACAGTGGGTATTGGTGTACCTGGATTATGCAAGGACATGAAATGATCAATTTTGTAAACAAGCTTATATGCTTCTCTGGATGTTGGCTGATATGCTTCTCTGGATGTTGGCTGATTCTGTAATAGTAAGTTGATACTTTGTGTTCTTGTTCTCTCAGGAACTAGCTGAAAAATGAAGATGTTGCATGTTGTGAATAGAAAAATGTTGTGGATATGGAAAGATGTGCTCCGATATAGTTTGCTACTTTTTTGTTCATTTTGTAGTGTTGGTGGATTATGTTTTGTGGTGACAAATGATGGATATTTGTGGTTTGGATATTGTTTAAGTGGTATGGAAACAATACAGATGTGGGATGTGTACTTTATGGTTGGATTATGTTATGGTTGGATAAGTGAAGAATACTTTATGGATGTATATTGAAAGTTTTTTTTGTATGAACAATACAGTTTGTTAAAATGAAATTTGGATTTTATAGTAATTTGATGTACGTAACTTCTGGATTGATATAATGTGTGGTTGATTAATATTATATAATTCTTGACGAAATTTTGGCATGCTTCTCTTGACGGTACTTTGGATAGCTTCTCTTGACAGTTGTCAAAGATCAACTTTAATTCATATCATGCTGCACAATATAGCCGTGAAATAGTGATTTTTAAGACGAATTTTGTCCGTCAAAATAAAATGCTTTTATTGACGGCTAAAGGCCGTCATCTAGGCCGGAGTCAAGAAAAGTTTTTGCCTGTGTTGACGGTTTCTAAAAACTGCTATCTTGATGGCTAAAAGCAGTCAAATTTTTTTTTTTTAATATGACGGCCAAAAACGGTCTATAAAAGCCATGCCAGCGACCGTCAAGAAAAGGGGGGGTCTTTTCTTGACTCCGGCCTAGTTGACGGATCTGCAACCGTCAAGATACCCATTTCTTGACGATTTTTTTCCGTCAAGAAAAGCCTTTATTCTTGTAGTATTTCCTTTACATATTTCGATTGACTGATGAAGAGGCCTTACGAGAGTTGTTTGATTTACAATCCAAGGAAGTAGTTGAGCTCCCCAATCATGCTCATCTCAAACTTATACTGCATACACTTAGCAAATTCCTTGCATAGACCCTCATTAGTAGACCCAAAAATAATATCATCAACATATATTTGCACTAAAAGAATTGTGTCATCAAGAGATTTTATAAACAGTGTAGTGTCGACTTTCCCTTTTAAAAAAACCTTTATCTAGTAAGAAAGTACTCAGACGATCATACCAAGCTCGAGGAGCTTGTTTGAGAGCATAGAGAGCTTTCCTAAGTTTAAAAAGGTGGTCGAAAAATTTATGATTTTCAAAACCAGGTTGTTGTTTGACAAAAACCTCTTATTCGATAAAACCGTTTAGAAAAGCACTTTTCACATCCATTTGGAAAAGTTTAAAGTTTTGAAAATTTACAAATGTGCAAAGCATCCGAATGGATTCTAGTTGGGCAACAGGAGTATACGTCTCATCATAGTCGATGCCCTCCTTTTGATTGTATCTTTGGGCTACGAGACGAGCTTTGTTGCGAGTGACTGAACCGTCCTTGTTTACTTTGTTTCGAAAAAATCCATTTAGTGCCAATTATTGAGTGGCCAGTAGGTTTAGGAACAATTTCCCAAACTTGGCTTCTCTCAAATTGGTTGAGTTCTTCTTGCATCGCAGAAATCTAAAATTCATCATTAAAAGCTTCTAAAACTTTTTTCGGTTCTATTTGAGAAATGAATGCAGTGCTAGCTATTGTGTCTCTTAAAGATGATCGAGTAGTTACCCCATTTGATATTTCACCTATTACCAAGTCCTTTGGATGAGAGGGAGTGAATTGGAACTTCTTTGGTAATTCCTTCGGAGAGCTGGTTTCAGACGTTACATTTATAGATGTCGAAGTAGATGGTTCATCGTCGTCGAAAATAACAGATGTACTATTGTCCTTATCAAAAGTTACATTAGTAGACTCTTCAACAATCATGGAGCGTTTGTTGAACACCTATATCCCTTACTCTTGGCCGCATAGCCAAGAAGAATACCTTCGTCAGCTTTGCCATCAAATTTGCCTAAGTTGTCTTTGGTATTCAGGATAAAGCATCGACAATCGAACACTCTAAAATAAGAAACATTAGGAGTCCTACCAAACCAAAGTCATAGGGTGTCTTCTTCGAAATAGGTCGAATCAACACCCTATTCAAAACATGGCACGCTGTGCTGACAGCTTCTGCCCAAAACTATTTCGGAAGAGAGAATTGATTTATAACTCTAGCCATATCGCAAGAGTTCTATTCTTCTGCTCTACAACACCATTTTGTTGAGGAGTTCTTGGACACGAAAATTGATGACTAAAATCATTTGAATACAAAACTTTTCAAAATCAGAATTTTTGAATTCGCCACCATGATCACTTCGGATACGAGTAATCATGTAGCCTTTTTGATTTGGACCTTTTTAGCAAATACTTTGAAAACAGAAATTGTACCATTTTGTTTGTAAGAAAGAAAATCCAAGTAAATCTTGAAAAATTATCTACAATAACAAAAACGTAGAGTTTTCTGCCAAGACTGGCTACTCTACTAAGACCAAATAAGTCCATATGAAGTAATTACAAAGGTCGGATAGTACTTACAGTGTTTATAGATTTAAATGAAGATTTGGTAGTCTTATTCTTTTCATATTCGACACATACCATGTCTTTCTTGAATGTGATATCCGGCAGTCCTCTGACTAGCTTCTTGGTGGATAATCTGGATATAGTATCCATGTTGGCATGACCAAGACGCTGATGCCATAGGAGCTTTTCATCTTTGTGAGCGTAAAGGCATCTTCCTACACTGTTAGTATCACTAGATAGATAGAAAATATAAAAGTTATCTTCCCTTATCCCCTCAAAAGCGATGTCTCCAGTTGATCTATCATAGATAAAGCATTTAGTTTTTCCGAAGTTAATATCATAACCATGATCAGCAAGATGACTAATGCTGAGCAAGTTATGCTTTAACTCGGTCACTAAACAGACATCGTTAATGACAGGAGAGGAAGGATAACCAATTGTACCGTTACCTATGATGTAGCCTTTAAGGTTATTGTCGAAGGAAACGTATCCTTCTTTTTTCATCGATAGTGTTGCGAATAGTTTTGCATTTCCAGTCATATGTCGCGAGCACCCACTATCGAGAATCCACTTGCTTCTAGTTGAAGAGGGAAGGTCCACCTACACCACGAGTAGATGTGACCTTTGGTTCCCAGATTCTTTTGGGTCCTGAGAGGTTAGACTTTGGTACCATGCATATATATTTCTATCAACTAATCTCCTAATCCTACATCGTGGAGAAATGTGTCCATGTAGGTTACAATATGTACATCTAGCATGCATGTTTATACTAGGAGCATGTTGATAGTGATGTCTATAAGTAGGGTGATGATAGCTACGTGCAGCAGTAGAGTGTATGGTAACTGTGTGCAGCATCATGATGATGATAATGATTACGTGTATGTCTTACATGCTGCATGTGAATAGGTGTACATAAAAGCATTTTGTGTAGCACGTGGATGAGTATTCTTGTGGTGACGTGCCTTTTTGTGTTGAGTTGGCACGTGTTTGTACGTGTTGTGACTATGAGACTGAACTGGCGGTTGAATAACCTGCTTGCCTAGTTTAATCTCTAATTTCTTAGAGACAGCATTCAACTCAACACATTTAGCAGTAAGACCATGTATTCTACCTGTAGCCATTTTGAACTTGTTTTTCTCTTCAACAAGTTCTTTGTTTAAAGTCTTGATTTCAAGTGTTTGTTTCTCAATGATTGATTGGCATCGTGTAAGCTTAATTTAAGCTTGGATACCTCTTCAGCGTTTTGTGGGTGAAGTGTTTCTAACATCTTCTAGTAAACATGAAAGTCTATGGATCTCAGTTTCGTAGTCCTTGATCTTATCCTTTGCATGTTATATTTATTGATTACCTTTTTGTGATCTTCAAGTAGATCACCAAAAGCATCACCAAGTGCATCAAATGAGAAATCATCAAAAGAATCTTTTACCTTTTCTGAAGTCGCCATTAGACAGACGTTAGCCGTGTTTTGCGGAGATTTCTCTTTCTCGTCTGAATCACTAGCCTCGCTTTCATGCCAGATGCTAGTGTTGGCATACTTCCTTGTAGTTGCCTTCTTGTACGGCTTCTTATATCTGCTTTCCTTCTTTCTAAGGACAATCTTTCTTGACATGTATCTTTTTGCATCCGAAGCAGGTGGGTTCTTCCTCATCGTCTTTTTGTTCTCTTTTCTTTTTGTTGAATCGTAGAAACTTTTTGAAGTTTCAACTAAGAGAGCTTGATCGTCACCTTCGAGTCGTCGTTATCTGTCTTCTGAGCTGGTTCTTCGGCGACGAGCTCTCAATGCAATCTCCTTCTCTTTTGGAGCTATTTCTTTGAAGTCTTTTAGATCGAGCTCATGTGTCATCAACTTCCCATCAACGTTTCTAGTGATATTGCCGTGAGATCATTGCCTTCGATGATCGCCGTGACTTTGGGGTTCCAAACCTTCGGCAATCCTCATAGCACTTTGCGTATCTTCTCATGGTTGGAATAATCTTTTCCAAGAGAAGATAGTGGGTTGACGATATCGAAGAATCTGGTGAACATTTGAGTGATCGGCTCATTTGGCTTCATCTTGAAAGTCTCGTACTCCTGTGTCAGACGGCTGACTTTTGATTCTTTGACTTGCGTGGTCCCTTCACGAGTCACCTCCAAAAGCTTCCATACTTCATGCAAGGTGGTGCATGTGGAGACCCTGTTGAATTCAGTCCTGTCTATGGAACAGAAAAGAGCATTAATAGTCCTAGCGTCTAGACTTGCCTGTTTCTTCTCCTGATTAGTATACTTGTCGTGGGGTTTCTCGACGAGACTCCCCTCGACAGTTATTCTGGGAGGTTTCTTGTAGCCATCAGTGACTACAATCCATGGTCAAAGTCTAGAGACTTAAGATAAAAACTCATTATAGTCTTCCAATATGTGTAGTGAAGAAGGTAGGCAACTCTAGAGGGGGGTGAATAGAGTTTATAACATAATAGCCAAATAAAAGTTAAACTCTTTTACCAACAGTAAATAATCAGAGTAGTAAATGCAAAAAAGAAAGATCAAAAGAGCATACGCAAAGACAGTCATTTTTAACCTGGTTTCCTCGTGGAGGACTAGTCCAGACCTGAGAACTCTAGCTCAGGATTAAATTACTATTTGTGAAATAGTAGTTACACCCCGTGCCTTTTCTTCAGAAGAGCACGTCAACTTCTTATAAAGATCGTTGTGGCGATGCTTAAATTTTCCAAGCGACTTTCTTGACTCTTGCACAAACTCCTAACTGAATAGCACTGAGCACTTTGAGGCTTAGGAAGCTTGTGGCTAGTAGATGAGAAGGTTAAGGCTTGTATGAGGCTTATAGAGAAGAGAAGATAATTGGATGATTGAAAATGAAGAATTCAAGGCCTATTTATACTAGTTGGATAGGCAGAATTTGGCAAATTTGTATCAAGAATTCAAATTTTTGGCCATTGGACAACTAGCATACAACAAACCCTAAAAATTAGGGTCCTATAATTTAGGAGACAGAGTTCGGCCCGAACTTTGTGTGGAGGCAGAGTTCGGCCCGAACACTGTCTCCATAGGACAGAATTGTTCAAATGGACTTTTGTGGGCTAGTTTGGTTTGGTGGAGCTTTTGGTTTTGTTAGGGGATATGGTATGTTTTCCATAAATAAATTCTATTTATTTATTGTGTTTCTGAAAAATTACAACTGTAAATCTTCTAGAAGACGATCACTTTATCCCTTGGACGATGCGATGAAGAAGGCTCGGACCTCGAAGAACTTGGACAGCAACTGGGCAATCTCTCTGTTCTCTCTGAATTGAATGTGGTGTCTGTTGAAGGTAGAAACTCTCTTTTATAGAGTTCTGGATAACTGCTCTAGGCATACGCTCAGTCAGTTACTTGACGTGTGCATAACTGCAGGACGCATGGCAATTTTGGTGGAGACACGTTGAGTGCGGTTGAGAGTAATGGGGTATATCCAGGAGAGATTGATGGCATGAATGCCACGTTGCATAACTTCTGAATGAGTGGGTAACCGAGTACAGGACACGTGAGAACGTGTGTTGACTGTACATTTGAAGTCATTCTGAATGCATTTGCTTTGATACGCTGTCTTTTGGAGAAGTATGACTATCATACGTGTCTTTGAAGAGGAGTCGTATGGAGTCCATACGCTCACTTTTGGATATGTATGTCTTGCATACGCTGACTTGGATAGCAAGGAGTCATATGGAGTCTATACGCTCACTTGGGTGACAAAGAGTCGTATGACCTCATACGCTGTCTTGATGAGGAGTCGTATGAATACATACGCTGCCTTGATGAGGAGTCGTATGAAGTACATACGCTGCTTGATGAGGAGTCATATAGAGTACATACGCTGCTTGATGAGGAGTCATATAGAGTACATACTGCCTTGATGAGGAGTCGTATGAAGTCCATATGCTGCCTTGATGAGGAGTCGTATGAAGTCCATACGCTACCTTGATGAGGAGTCGTATGAAGTCCATACGCTGCCTTGATGAGGAGTCATATGAAGTCCATACGCTGCCTTGATGAGGAGTCATATGACTGGGGAAATAGACACGTGGCTGTCCTCAATCTTCTCGAATACGTAATATCTTCCAATAACTGACAAATATCTCTCGAGCGTCGTATTGCGGATATGACGGCTGATAGACTGTCAGAAATGACAGTAATGATGGCTGTGCATTCATGATGGCTAATGAGCTGTCCTCGTAAAAGACAAAATCAACTCTCGAAAATCCATACGACGGTTAATTCTTCTAAGACAGCTGTTTTTGTACGAAAGACGAAGTGTCAGATTCATCCCCCACTGAGCGTATGCTGTGCTGTCAGTCGAGAAATAATAAAATTCACTGAGCGTATGACTTTTGCACTGAGCGTATGGCCTTTGGCTGAGCGTATAGCCTTTGGCTGACTTAGTCTTATATCAGCGTGTCAGAATTTTTCATACCCTACAAGACCACCTTCAAAGTTTTCGAACTTTATGATTTTCGAAAGTTCGAAATTACTTTGAACTCAAAGTGGGAATAAGTCTTGACATGCTGGCACGAGTTTGTTATTTCCTCGATATCAGTGCATATCTCTAGGGATTCTGCATTTAAAAACGGCTGCCGTTTGGGCTTCTCTTTCTTCTATAAATAGGCCTTTAAGAATTTAATTCCTTTCTTTACTTTTGCCTTCGTCTTCGAGAGAGAGAATCCAGAGCTCAAGCCTTCTTCTTCTCCAATCTAATCTTCGTCAATGGCACCCAAGCTCGACGCTGCCGTAAAGGGGAAAGGCAATGCTCCTGCAGAGCCTTCTCGACCCGCCGCCGCCGCCACAACCACTAGGAGAACCGCCGAGCAGCGTCTTCCACAGAGCGAACTTCCGTTGAAACCCCTATACGGTGAGGATGGGGATGATGAATAGTAACCATCCCTTTTTAGGGCTCTGGTTAGGACAAAATCAGAAAACGTATCCCCTTTTTAGGGTCAATACGTCAGAAAATACACTTCCCTCTTTAGGGTTTAGTCGTATTCCATGTTTTTCGTCTATACGAAAAAATATGTTTTGAGCATATTTCTGTAAGATACGCGTATCTTTGATAGAAATGTCAAAATACGCTGATCTGAAGGAATACGCTATGTCAAGTTGTCTCGTTGAGATACGCTGACTCTCTTGTTAGCATATTTTTTGATGAACATCTTGCTAACCATACGCTGCTCTTTGGAAAATTCCATACGACTGCTTGCTTTGGTTAGACATACACGTAGCTGAGCGTAGGTTGAACTTAGAATCTGTCATACGCTTAGGATAAACTGAGCGTAAGTTGATTTTTGAATCTGACATACGCTTAAGATGGACTGAGCGTAAGTTGATCTTTGAACTGACATACGCTTAAGATGTACTGAGCGTAAGTTGATCTTTGAACTTGTCATCCCTTTGTATTTTTTTAGAGTTTAAGGATTTTTAACCTCTTATTTTTCCTTTGCAGTGGATATTCTGGCCCAAGAAGCGCAGTTTGAAGGATGTGCAGGGAGCAATTATAAGAGTGACCTATCCCATGTCCACTTTTCCCAGTTTGATGAACCTTCCACGAGAATAGCCATTTTGAAAAATCAAGAGAGCGAAACCCTGCTGAGTCTAATAATTGGTCAACCACTACAGAGTGTGGACAGTGCTACCCACTCAAAACTGGCATTTCTATTTGGGGACGCTATTGACAGAAACTTCCAGCCAGCCTCCGACAAAGTGACATACTCGTATTACCGGGATGGTGATGAGACTCAGCCGATGTACTTGACTGGATTGTCTAAGGGTATCAACATAGCTCGCTTATTCCATGCGAGTCACCAAAGGCACATGAAATGGGATATTACTCCATCCCGTCAAGCAAAAACAGGATGGATAGGGTACAACCAGGGAAGATTTTGCAGTGGTACTGAACCGCATGTTTCAGTCTTGCGAGGATTATTGCCAGCCACAATTCCCCCTGAGGACTCTACACTTCTGATGCCGGTTAGAGTCCCGATATTCGCGAATGAATTTGCACAGCTAGAAAATGTTGTCTATCCAAAACACTCCATGAGACTCACTGGTCTCGTGAACCCAGAGACTACTAGATGGACTGCTCTCGTGGGATGGATTCTGAGAAATTATGGAGAACAGTTGAAGGTGATAGGCCTGTACAATGCTATCAAGTGCACTGCTTATGGTTTTAGGCCGAACCCAGACTTGTTCCTGGCACTATCAGAAAGGTACAACTACCGTACCGGAACTTTCATGACTCCGAGAGGCGAGATGGGATTCGCTCTCCACGAAATGGCGTACATTTCTCAGCTGCCGACAGAGATTTGCCGTATGAGGAATATATCCCGTTCATTGATGAAATGAACAAGATTTCTGACGCCAACCCGCTAATTCTTCATGTGTTCGAAGAATTAATGTGCCACTATAGTATCTGTAAGGCCTTTTATAAGGCAAAAGAGGCAAAAGATACAGATTCAGGCTGCTACTCTTCGAAGTGGATGGCCTACTTATTCCAAGGCCGCACCGAAGAAACTCAGAAGAAGAAGAAGACCGAACAATACATCGGTCGTTTTACACCTCTAAGTCAAGCCAAAATTTACAAATTAATCCGGGAGACCACCCATGATGACATCATAATCGAAGAAGATGAAGGCACCTATAAAGCTGGTGATAGGTTAGAGACCTACATAAAGCAAGTGGCCGGGCTTTATCTGATGAAGGTCATCTGGCCGGGTTTCTATCCCTTTGGCTGAGAAGGTTCGTAGTACCTGGCACCTGTTCGGCAGACAGGATGTACCGAGGAATCGTATTTGCAGCAGTCCGTCTGACGTTCGAATACAGGATGGACTTGCTAATGGCGATGACATGCCGTTTGAATGCCGATTTAAGAGCATATGCATACAGAATGTTTAACCTGGCGGAGAAGGAACTTACAACTTTTCCTCGGATAGAAATGCCCTTCACATATTTGTACGGGTGGCTGCTCCTCCACTTTGAGTCTCTTATGAGTGCTGGACTGGCCAGACCAGATGACACTTTCTTGGAAAGATACCGTCATACGCAAAAGTGGAAGTATGACACCTTGACATACTGCAGGACCATACTGAATAGGGGAGAACTATGGAGTTTCACCTGTGTTCCTCCGCCTATCGGTTATGAGACTATGCCTGCGAAGATGATTGATGGCACCGGTACCAATGAACTGGATGATGTTCAGCACGAATGGCTGAAGAGGATCAGACCATCCCACCTGGTCTGTCGCCATGACGACATCACTTATTTGGAGCCATATCTTCCGAGTAGATTTGCTCGGCAATTCGGCTATGATCAGTTGCACGTAGGGAATGCAACGACATGCTTCCGTCACCAAGGCGGATTGATCGACGGTGCGAGAGCCTGGATATATTATATTGCCAAAGGCACCGGAGCTACCTTTACAATGCTATATCCGGTGAATCATCGGAGAGGAGTTAAGAAGTTGGCGTCTTATGCCAAGTTCTATGTATCTGCGAATACATTTGATGAGAAGTTCAGCATCTTGGGTAAGAGCTTCATTCATGTTAATAAGAAATCAGCCAAGTCAACTCTGCCGGAAGATTGTCACGACCGAGAGGATCCTCTCGCTACTGACGAGGTTTATGAAGAAGTCTCAAGGGAGAATCTCTTTTCTGATGAACTTCATCAGCCACTATATGTACCGCTTGGAAGTGCCGAGAAGAGTGTATCTGCTGAGGGTACACCGAAGAGAAAGCGTGGCAAGGGTGCTTCCGGGCCCGCTCCAAAAAGAGTTACTCGAGCAGAAGCTCGTAGTCGTGTAGGAACTACTATCCCGAGGACTTCTCCTGCTTCGAGTCAACAAATCAGAGATGGTGACGAAGAAGGTAGTGACTCCGAAGACGATTATCCTACCATTCCACTAGTGAAAAGGGTAGAAAGAAGAAAAGTGGTAGTTTCAAAGACTAAATCTGTAATTTGTCTTGATGCAGAAAGCCCCACGAATCGTGCTGAACGATTGGCTCGAGAGAAGCAAACTGCCCTTGCTTCTCAGCAAAGAGTTGAAGCGGAATCTTCTACTGCCAAGAAGATTATTGAAGTTTCTTCTCCTGCACCCTCGGAAACGCAGCCCACGCAGGACGCTAATACAGAACTTGCTGCGGAGGATGTGATAGAAGAATCGGCAGCTAAGCCATCTACCGATCAAACAACACCGGCTTCGAGGATCCTTCCATGGTAGTGGATGAGCATGCTGAACCATCTGTACTGGTTTTGAGAGAATCAGTGAAGGAAGCAACCACTCTCGAGCCACCTGCTGATTTAGCTTTGATTGATGTTTCGGAGAGCGACAAGGCTGAAGAAGAACAGGTTGACTATGAACCTTCGTCTCATTCCTTTGAAGATGAGGATATGGAGATTGAAGATGAGTCACCAACTGAAATCCATATCGACGAACTGAAGACGGTCGGCCAACATTCAGAGTTGACTCCAGAGCCAGAGAACCTTCTAGAAATAGAAGCCCATGTTGCGAGCACCTCTGGGGCAGGAAGTAGTGAAATGAAATCAGTGTCAGAAGACACTTTGAATAGACTACGAGCAGGGCTGAACGATCCTAAAGAAACAGAGTACGAGCCAACTTCAGGTAATATTTTATCCAGCAAAGTTTTGTCTTTTCTTGCTTTATTGTCTTTAATTTTGATCAAGCTTCTTTGATTCCAAAAGTTGTAGGAACTACACCAGCGATGAGCTCGACTCATGCTCCATCTGTTCGGACTGATGTTGGTAAGGGAAGCTCACATTTACCAAGTTCTCCAAAAGCACATACTTCTGTTTCCAGAATAGAGCCCATTCCAGCTTCTTCTTTCACAATGGCAGCAACTCCCGGTTTTGAAACGGGAATAGCAAGGACCATGGCGATGTATTTAGATATTATCTATTCATATCTGGATACATTCTCCAGGCGATTTATGAAGGACGAGACTATGCCTTTTTCCAATCTCCGAACGGCAATTAATTTTCTGCTTTTAGCTCTGCGACAGGCTGGTTATGAGACTCAGTGTACTTTCTTTGAGCATCTCTTAGACGATTTGGAAGTAACCATCCACAAATACTGGAAAATCAAGAAAGAAAATATTAAATCCTTGACCGTGGCTGAGATTGCTCAACTGGAACGTGAAGCTCAAACCCAGCAGGCTGCTTTGAAAGGATTTTTTGCTTTGTCATCTGAAAAGTTAATGGCGAAGGATGAGGAAATAGTAACAACTCGTCAGAAGATAGAACGTCTGGAAACAGAGAAAATATCTAGAGCTGAAGAACTCCAGAAACTAAAGGAAGAATTAGCTCGTCTCCAGGAGCACATTGCATTCGTAGAAAAAGAGCAATCTGATATTATTGCTGCTCGTATAGCTGAAGCTACCCGCTATAAAGTTCTACAGCAAGAGCGGGAACAGATACAAGCTGAGCGATAGAAGAAAACTAATCGTCGTAGTTCTGTTATCATTAATTTTGACCAACAGATGGTTGCAATTGAAGCAACAGAGCGAATTCGTAAAGCTCATGAAGAGAAGATGAATAGTGTACTTGCTCGTATTCAGGAGATAATTACTCCTTCTATTTAATAGATTTTTCACTGAGGAAATGATCACTTTGACTTGATTTCAATTTTGTGTATGATGTTTTTGTAGAAAATGTTCAGAGGTAAATAATACATGACATATTTCAATAGAAAATATACAAATGAATTTTGTAATTTCATCAGATGATATTAAACCAAAATTTTTTAGTTTAATACTGATTAGAGAAAACAGAATTCAGATAAAAAGATATCTTTCAACTCAATTTTCCATGATCTTTGGACTCGAAAATCAAAAGACTAGATATCATTTTCAGAGAATAGAAAATATGATACTGAGATAGAAAATTCAGAGGTAATATGGACGTGATTTTCTATATGAGATCTTTATTAAATCCACTGGGGATCTAATAAAACAGAATATCAAATTCTCTGAATTTCCCCTGGGGATAACGATATCGAGGCGACTTTTTGTGGTGAAGAATAAACTCAGATTTTATATTTGCTGGGGAATAAGAATAATCACAGCAGATGAAAATATCATATATTAACGAGATTTATACATAATATTTCTTTAAGAATTTGCCGTTGATAGGCATCATCGTGACTTTACCATCCATAGAGGTAAGCTAATATGCTCCGTTTGAGAAGACTTTGTTTATGACGAATGGGCCTTCCTGTCACGACCCGCTTCCCAAATTGTTGGGCCGGGCCGAGCCATGTCCAGCCTACGCTTGGTTAGAGCATAGTAAGCTGTTCTAAGAATAGACAATAAGGAATACTAAAGGTGCTAAAGGTAAAATGCTAACAGTTTCATAATATTTTAGAGTTCATCACAACACAGCTTCTATTAACGAAAAACAACAAGTTTATATTACAAGTTTTCTAATATAAAAACTGGAGACAAAGTCCAGAAACTAAGCTAGTGAATACCCATAAGTCTGATCTCAGAACTAAGCCGAATTCCAAGCGGGAATTCCTCCTCTAAAGCAGATCCGTAAATAAGCGTCACAGAGCATAATCAGTCAAGGTGCCTGCGACGTTATCCTGTCAGGACGGGAGCAAGTACATCCTCTACAACTAAAGTACTGAACTGATAATGAAAGAGATGTAGTAGAGAAAAAATGGTGTATCACAGTCTGTAAGATAGGTAATACTGGAATCATATCATATCAGGGATCATAGCATATCAGAGTTTAACCAGTTTGTTATTAGCAGCATGCATTTCCTTTTAAGCTTTAAAACTGTAGTATAATATATACGTGATCGACAAAAAGGGTGGGTGTGCTGTGGGCACTGTTAGCTTTCTGAAGTGTACATACGGACACTTACCGACATTGATATGTATTGGGGACACATCATCAATGCTAAACCATAACGCAATCTAAGTTTCATATAAAATGCAACTTTCGAGGTGAGGGGTCATGATCACATAATATACTAGCAGTTTCCCCATTACCCAGTTGTTTAGCATGTGAGAGCATGTCGGTATGTAAGAAATATATGCGATATGATGTCAATATCCACATCTCTAAGTCCAATGTCATAAAATCAAGTTCTAACAGATGAGAGATACTGAGAGTAATGTAAAGCATAATCCTGTCAGGTGAAAGGTACCGATAGCGGTATAAAGCATAGTCCTGTCATGTGAGAGGGTAGTAAATATGTAAAGATCTGACTTGCTACTCCAAAGATCAGCATTTAACATGGGTTGTTTATCATTCATTTATCATATAATGGTAATTTAACAGGGTTAATACATGTTCTAACATTAAAAGACAGTAAATCAGTTTATAGAAGTACTTGCCTCCAGCAAGTCAAGGATATGTAAATGTAGCTACTGATGTCCGATGTCCTGTCAAAATAGTATAATCTCAGTTCTAAGCTATGTTTAAATTACACTAGTGGTGTGACACGAGTCCTAACTGGATATTAGCTAAGTGATGTCCTAGTAGTCCAAAGTGGGTGTTTACAAAATCTAGATCAATACTTAGTGTCTCTACACTAAGGCAGGGTAAGGTCCCAATACTAAAATATCCTAAAAACTCATAGAACACACTAAACAATATTAGTTAATTAAGGGTGATACAAAAGGAAAATCTACAGATATTGTCGGATGATAAAACAAATATCACCAATGTGTCCAGAAGGGTCAAATCAGCTAGGATAGCCTGTCCATAAGTCCAATTTGGACACCGGGGGCAAAACGGTAATTTGGGGTCAAAATGATATCCGTCGTTGGACCCATTTTGTACCGAAAAATGTGCCAGGGTCAAAGATCTCTAAAGTCAACAAACTACATGTCTACGGATTTGTTTTGACGAGACGATTCCAACGGTATGCCCAATTTTGGATTCCGTGGACCCGAACTCAAAATAGTCCGTTGACCAGAACATTGAAACCCCGGTTTGCACGGAAATACATGCTGGAGCCAATGTCCTCCAAGCTAAGCAAACTTTATATGAAAACAAGCCAGAACGACGCCACGAGTCTAGTGGCGGTGTCAGAATTAGAATCCGGAGTCCCGGGTTCAAAAGTGGAATTCCACAAGTGTCAATTTAAGAATTCGGACGGCCAACTTTGGCACCGAATTCGACCAACCAAACGTGCTCAAACTAAGATGAAATATAAAGGAGGCAGGAAGAGGGTTATACTAGCTTTGTACCGGAACTAACGGTGCGCAAAACGGAGCTGCGACGACGAAGTTACAAGTCCGCAAAGTTGACGTCGCGAAATTGTCCAAAAACAGTTCAATTAAAAGGGTCAACTTGGTGGTCAGTTTTGAGGTATCAAACGACATTATTAACGGCTGAAATTTTAGGGGAGTGAAGGTGGTTATACCAAAATTGAGGCGGAGTAGACGGGACGAAGATCCAACGGTCGGATCTCCGGAAAACTGTGCGCAAAATTGCTGTGATGGGGCTTGAAATCTGAACTTTCGACGCGCGCGTCACGACGGAACTTCGGGAAAATGCGCGAATCGCCTCGACGGCGCGTCCTGGTGGACGGTGGCTGCCATGTGGGGCTACCAGGGGGTACGCCCAGGCAAGGGGGCCACGCGGGGGTGGTCGACGGTCGGCCACGGCGCCGAGGGGCAGCGAGTGGCGGCGCTTGCTGCTGCAACTCGCGGCTGCTGCTACTGCCGCATGCTGTTGCAGCTACTGCTGCGTGCTGTTGCATGCTATTGCATGCTGTGGCTGCTGCCACTGCAGCCATGCACCACTGCTCGATCGAGCTCCGGCCAGGGGATGCCGAGGAGGAGGAGGAAGGGAAGGGAAGGAGGTGGTTGATGATGGTGCCGGTGATGGGTGATAGTAATGGTGGCGGAGTGGGTGTGATGATGGTGGTGATGGTTGCTCGGCCTAGGGAGGAGGAAGAGGAGGAGCTGAGGGTGAGGGGGAGCTCGGGGTGGTGGTTGTGCTCACGGTGGAGGAGAGTGGTGGTGTTGGTGTTGGAGTAATGGTATGGTGGTGGTGGTGTTGGTGTTTTCCATGGAGAAGGAGAAGGAAATGAAGAATAAGAAGAAGTAGAAAACGAAGAAGAAGAAGAAGAAGATTAAGTAGCAGCTGTAGTAGTAGGGGGGTATTTGCTTGGTGGGGAAGTAAAGGAGAGGGGGTTGAGTCGGCTGAAAGGAAGGAGGGAGAGTGCTGTGATGGGAGAGGGGTTGTCGGCTAGGGGGTAGGGGTGAGTTAGTGTGAGAGGAGAGAAAAAGAGGATATATTAATAGAGAGAGAGTGTAGGATATTTAGAAATAGAGAGAGAGGGAGAGAGAAAAGGAAGTCGGTCCAAAAAGGGGGGGAGTGTATGGCTGTGAGGGAAAGGGGGGTGAGGTGATGGGGTGTGGGTTTGTTCAAAGAGATAGAGAGGTATATACATATATGTATGTATATATACATATATATATTATATATATATTAGAAGGAGAGAGAGTAGTTATTTATATATGAATGTAGATATTTTTGAATAGGGAAAAATACAAATACAACAGTGGGGTGCATGGGCTGGCATGATAGGGTCTACACCCAATTGGGTTGGGTGTTGGGTCAAGTTCGGACAGGTTCGGGACCAAGATTTAATTAATTAATAAATTTAAACTAATTAAAACCATGGATGGAATGGGGGCACAAGGGAGATCAGATTCGTGGCACGCAAGTGGCACGTGCACAGTAGGCTCAAAACAGGCCATGTTCATATATTGGGTCAAGCGGATTGGACCGATGTCGGGCCCGAAAATTATATTGGAAGTCAGGTCACAATTTACGGGAAATAATTAATTGGCCTAAATTTACCCAAAAGTTGTGCGAAGCAAATGAAGCACAAGATGGTGTGTCTGAGTGGGACACGAAGGTCATGGGCGTAGGGTGTCTCGAGTAGATCATGCATGAGGAGTTGGTTCCGAGAAAATGACTGGTCTGGTGCTCCTAAATTAAAAGGCACGGCAACGTGCTTCTAATGATCAAAGATAAAAGTGGGAAATCAATTAATAATTATTTAATTGATCAAATGGTCTAAATTGACCCGAAGTTGCGTGAAGCAGAAAGAGCACAAGGGAACAAGTTTAAGTGGGACATGATATATCAACATGAAGATAATCTTGTCCACTACTAAACTCAAGAAGGAAGTTTCCAGAGATGGGCATCTCTGATGCTCCAGGAATTAAAGGCACGGAAAAGAGTAGTTAATGATGAAGATTTGTTAAACAAAAATGAATTATAGAAAATAATTCATTTAAAAAATTCGAAAAATAAATCCTAAAATTTAGGGGCTTACAAGTCTTCCCTCCTTGAGAAATTTCGTCCTCGAAATTAAAGATCGGTCGCGGGGGGTACAACCAGATAGAAAGTTTTTAGACAAAAACTTAGGCACGGTCAAAGAACTACGACTTTGCACGGTTAAGATAATCAATTGAAAATTATCCAGAGACGGCGAGTGATTTGGCACGACAGAATCATGATATGAACAAAATTATAGGCACGATTTTGGAAATAAGTTAAGTCATTGGAGGCACGATTTCAGAGATGTTTAGAAGAATCGAAGACACGCACGGGGTTTAAGTACGGGGTGATCTGTAGGACTTAGGTTAATGAAAATCAACCTTAAGGTCGCACAGGCCCGGTCAAGATGGGAGACTAACCATGTCCAAAACAATGTTTGGCATGGTCGAGATGAAACTTCAGACACAAACAAAATCGAAGTCAATGTCTTATAGGCCCGATCAAAGATGAATGAGTATGGTTAATAAAATCATGAAATACGGTCCAAGCCGGACGTGATTAAAATTTGGAAGAGGTCTAAGTTCACTTAGCACGATAGAGATATGAATACGAAATCAAACTGGAGCACGTCTTAAGAATGAAACCGAAACATGAGTATTTTCGGAATCGAATTCCAACAGGAATAGAGAGTGGTTCAAACATAAGCAAGTCCAAATTTTGGCACGACAAACTAATCATATAGTCGTGACCGATGATCAAGGTTTTAGGCACCATTTGGAGGCAAGATAATATGTATAGTTATGGTCGTTAAAATCACGATCAATGGACTCAAAGTCGTCTTAGTCATGCCAGGTCATCTGGACACGACTGATCACAAGGAATTCAGATATAGTCAAGAATTCAAGTCAAGGTCGAGAAGGGTTTAGGCACAAGTGTTTAAAAATCCAAACACGATCAAAATCGAAAGTTACAGCACGAGTGGTAATAGCATGAAGTCCAATCATGATAAAGAAAATTAGTCTCAATACGATAAACCGGGTTTGTTGATCAACTTAGATCGTGTTGGGTAAGTCAGGGTTTGGGTAAGATGGAGAACAATGCCAATGAAATCCGTTCACGGGCACCATGGGTGAAAATCCAGGTCACAATTGAATTTGAATTTATTCAAGTCTAGTCAGCAACAAGACTTTTTGGCACGATAATCAAGACGACCTAAATCGGTTGGTTGTGATCCAGGAAAGATTAAACGATATTGAAAACTCGAATAATAATTCAAAGTCATGGAGTAAGTCAAATTCCATCTGGTAGAAAAATCATAAGACCAGGTTTCATAGGGAGGTCAAGTTAATCATCTTCCTGATACTATCAAGTTTATCTAATCATTATTTACCATTCATACTTATATCTCACAAGTCCAAATGTGAAAATCAACATTATATGAGTACTACCAAAAATTATACCCTTCCGTCCTGAAGATTGGACCTTGTAACGAATATCTTAGGCCTAATTGCTAATTCCAAAAACATAGAACTCAAATCTATTCGTTTAATCATCTTAAATCCCATTTTTTTTCCACTTTATATCAAAATTGATCCGAAACCTCTAAATCAAGTTTATAAATCCTGGAACTTGTTCAAATCACGCTCCTGGTTTTGTTCAAATCTAATACCACTAGGCCTTACAAAATTTACTCTCCATTATAAAACCAGTCTTCATATTTTCTTCAACGTACACTTCCAATTATTATCTATCTTAAAATTTTCTTCTCTTTTATTTTCCATAAAATCTCCATTTTCTTTTAACTCAAAATCCTTTTTTCTCTATCATCTTTCCAATGTCTTATCTAATCTCGTATTCATCATCACATATAGAAAAATCTTTTTCCCTAATTAAATTTCCAATTTGCATCGTCACGTTAATATAAATACTTCGAGAATCAATGTCCCAAAATTATCCGTATTCAAAATATTTCAACCCGGGATATCCCCGTCAGTTTTCTAAACCATATCCAAAAATACAAACATCCTAATCATCAATGCACATCACATATAGTTAAAATTTCTTTTCTATTATTAAATTCCAAATTTTGCATCAAAACCTTAATGTAAAATATCCCGAAAATCCATAACCCAAAATTATCCAAATTCAAAAATATTTCAATATCGGAAATCCTTGTCAATTTCTAAACTAGATCCGTGAAAGACAAATGTTCTAACCATCAATGTTCATCCTATTGTCCGTCCCCTTTGAAATCCTCGTACGTTCTTCCAAGTGATTTATCCTTCAATTCTCTAGTAAATTATTTCTAAACTGATCACATCGACCTCTTGGTTTCATTCCCAATATCAATCATGATTTCATTTCAAAATTCTATACTAAGGTCCAATATCTCATATCCCTACCAAGATATCACTTGATAATAAATTCGTCTTCCGAACTAGATCGATGATCCAACGATACTTCCTTAACTTTATCCAAAGGTAAAGAGTTACTAGAATTCAAATAATTTCACTGTGTAGTTGACAGGAAAAGGTACGAGGTAGGTGATTGGTGTAATCGGGACAGAGTTAATCAAGTCAAAGGAAATAATGGTAAGACGAGGAAAATATCATACAGTGAGAAGGAAAGAAAGAATGATGAAACAAGAAATAATAGTAGGGATAATTCTTGCTCATTAGGTCAAAAGAAGTGAATCAACTTAAGATATGTTCTGATAACCATCACGTCTATCTAGAATCATGTTGCAAGAATTTGCCACGCCAGTAAGCATAGATGCAATAAACGATAGAGTCCTAACTAAGGTACACACCCTCTAATCATGTTTCTAGATTCCTTACCACGCCAACCGGTATGGCTGCAAGTGAATCTAAATTCCATAACTAGGATAAGTATATACAAAATCAGGCTCTATGTTTTCGTCATACTAGCTAGTGGCTGCGATAAATTCTAAACTCTCATAACTAAATTAGACACTAACCGTTCTCACTGTCATCATCAAATATGTTATCAGAATACATCTTAACTCAATCCATGTAAGAATTATCTAAATACGAAATCAAAGTTAACAACGAACATCTGGAATCAAATTCAATAATGAATTAAGGAATAGTAAATGGAATTAATCAGAAACAGATTTCGAGGTAAGATTAGAGTGATATTAGAGTAAGATCCTCAGGGTCATCCCAAAGGCACAAACTTGGTCTAAATTGACCCACTGAAATACAAACAAGAGGCTAATTATAGCTAACGGTCCTATGCTGTGATGAGTTCTCCCTATGTTGCAATCCTAGTAATCCTCTAGGTGTCCTATATGTTGTCCCTAGTGTTATCAAGTTATCCTAAGATCCTAATTGCAGGCTTGCCTGGTACAATAACGTAACCAAACAACTTTAGTCTCGACCTGCATGGGCCACCACTAAAACATGTCATGACCCGCTTCCCAAATTGTTGGGCCGGGCCGAGCCATGTCCAGCCTACGCTTGATTAGAGCGTAGTAAGCTGTTCTAAGAATAGACAATAAGGAATACTAAATGTGCTAAAGGTAAAATGCTAACAGTTTCATAATATTTTAGAGTTCATCACAACACAGCTTCTATTAACGAAAAACAACAAGTTTATATTACAAGTTTTCTAATATAAAACTGGAGACAAAGTCCAAAACTAAGCTAGTGAATACCCATAAGTCTGATCTCAGAACTAAGCCGAATTCCAAGCGGGAATTCCTCCTCTAAAGCAGATCCGTAAATAAGCGTCACAGAGCATAATCAGTCAAGGTGCCTGCGACGTTATCCTGTCAGGACGGGAGCAAGTACATCCTCTACAACTAAAGTACTGAACTGATAATGAAAGAGATGTACTAGAGAAAAAATGGTGTATCACAGTCTGTAAGATAGGTAATACTGGAATCGTATCATATCAGGGATCATAGCATATCAGAGTTTAACCAGTTTGTTATTAGCAGCATGCATTTCCTTTTAAGCTTTAAAACTGTAGTAATATATACGTGATCGGCAAAAAGGGTGGGTGTGCTGTGGGCACTGTTAGCTTTCTGAAGTGTACATACGGACACTTACGACATTGATATGTATTGGGGACACATCATCAATGCTAGACCATAACGCAATCTAAGTTTCATATAAAATGCAACTTTCGAGGTGAGGGGTCATGATCACGTAATATACTAGCAGTTTCCCCATTACCCAGTTGTTTAGCATGTGAGAGCATGTCGGTATGTAAGAAACATATGCGATATGATGTCAATATCCACATCTCTAAGTCCAATGTCATAAAATCAAGTTCTAACAGATGAGAGATACTGAGAGTAATGTAAAGCATAATCCTGTCAGGTGAAAGGTACCGATAGCGGTATAAAGCATAGTCCTGTCATGTGAGAGGGTAGTAAATATGTAAAGATCTGACTTGCTACTCCAAAGATCAGCATTTAACATGGGTTGTTTATCATTCATTTATCATATAATGGTAATTTAACAGGGTTAATACATGTTCTAACATTAAAAGACAGTAAATCAGTTTGTAGAAGTACTTGCCTCCAGCAAGTCAAGGATATGTAAATGTAGCTACTGATGTCCGATGTCCTGAAAATTATAATCTCAGTTCTAAGCTATGTTTAAATTACACTAGTGGTGTGACACGAGTCCTAACTGGATATTAGCTAAGTGATGTCCTAGTAGTCCAAAGTGGGTGTTTACAAAATTTAGATCAATACTTAGTGTCTCTACACTAAGGCAGGGTAAGGTCCCAATACTAAATATCCTAAAAACTCATAGAACACACTAAACAATATTAGTTAATTAAGGGTGATACAAAAGGAAAATCTACAGATGTTGTCGGATGATAAAACAAATATCAACGTATCCAGAAGGGTCAAATCAGCTAGGATAGCCTGTCCATAAGTCCAATTTGGACACCGGGGGTAAAACGATAATTTGGGGTCAAAATGATGTCCGCCGTTGGACCCATTTTGTACCGAAAAATGTGCCAGGGTCAAAGGTCTCTAAAGTCAACAAACTACATGTCTACGGATTTGTTTTGACGAGACGATTCCAACGATATGTCCAATTTTGGATTCCGTGGACCCGAACTCAAAATAGTCCGTTGACCAGAACATTGAAACCCCAGTTTGCACGGAAATACGTGCTGGAGCCAATGTCCTCCAAACTAAGCAAACTTTATATGAAAACAAGCCAGAACGATGCCACGAGTCTAGTGGCGGTGTCAGAATTAGAATCCGGAGTCCCGAGTTCAAAAGTAGAATCTACAAGTGTCAATTTAAAAATTCGGACGGCCAACTTTGGCACCGAATTCGACCAACCAAACGTGCTCAAACTAAGATGAAATATAAAGGAGGCAGGAAGAGGGTTATACCAAATTTGTACCAGAACTGACGGTGCGCAAAACGGAGCTGCGACGACGAAGTTACAAGTCCGCAAAGTTGACGTCACGAAACTGTCCAAAAATAGTTCAATTAAAAGGGTCAACTTGGTGGTCAGTTTTGAGGTATCAAACGACATTATTAACGGCTGAAATTTCAGGGGAGTGAAGGTGGTTATACCGAGATTGAGGTGGAGTAGACGGAACGAAGATCTAACGGTCGGATCTCCGAAAATCGTGCGCAAAGTTGCTGTGACGGGGCTTGAAATCTGAACTTTCGACGCGCGCGTCACGACGGAACTTCGGGAAAATGCGCGAATCACCTCGACGGCGCGTCTGGTGGACGGTGGCTGCCATGTGGGGCTACCAGGGGGTGCGCCCAGGCGAGGGGGCCACGCGGGGGTGGTCGACGGTCGGCCACGGCGCCGAGGGGCAACGAGCGGCGGCGCTTGCTGCTGCAACTCGGCTGCTGCTACTGCCGCATGCTGCAGCTACTGCTGCGTGCTGCTGCATACTATTGCATGCTGTGGCTGCTGCCACTGCAGCCATGCACCACTGCTCGGCCGAGCTCCGGCCGGGGATGTCGAGGAGGAGGAGGAAGGGAAGGGAGGAGGTGGTTGATGATGGTGGTGGTGATGGGTGATAGTAATGGTGGCGGGGTGGGTGTGATGATGGTGGTGATGGTTGCTCGGCCTGGGGAGGAGAGGAGGCTGAGGGTGAGGGGGAGCTCGGGGTGGTGGTTGTGCTCACGGTGGGAGAGTGGTGGTGTTGGTGTTGGAGTAATGGTATGGTGGTGGTGGTTGTTGGTGTTTTCC
>JANAVB010004999.1:1994743-2105566 GCA_029216955.1 Iris pallida | reverse complement strand
CCCTCCGCTGATGATGCACTAAGCGGCCCATCTTGCCCGACCATTCGAAAATATGCCATCCCACGCGCTCGACTAGACTCTGCTTCCCTAACCAAGGGTCCTGCCATGCGCTCGTCGATCTTCCGTTCCGGATAACTCGAGTATACATGATTTGAGGGTATCCCTCAGATCTAAGATTCGCTTAAACGGAACCGAATAGTTATTACTATGAGACATAGTCCAGAAGTTCTTAGTGGAAACATACCGTGTTCGCATCCAGTTAGCCCACAGGACGTCCCCGTCAGGAATCTCCACGCCATTCTTAGTTTAGCCACTCTCGAAGTGTCATGAGGGATTGCAGCCCGATCCCTCCTTCCTTTTTAGTCTGACAAATCTCCTCCCATGCAATTGTGTGCATTCCCCCTTTCCAGACAAAGTTAGCGCACAGTCTTTCTATTTCTTTCACTGTACCTGTCGGGACAATAACAGCCTGGAACCAGTAGTTCGTGATCGCCCAGATCACCGACCTTACCAACTCGATTCGTCCTCCGAAGGCCAGGAGTTGCGGCTGCCAACCCTCCAACCGGTTCTGCACATATTTAATCAGCTCCTTGCACTCCATATTAGTCACCTGATTGATTGAAAGGGAATACCAAGATAGCGAACTGGGAGCGCTCCTAGCTCGATTCCAAGTTGATCCGCCCAATGGTCCTGCCGCGGACAGTCTTTGCTGAAGAAAATTTGGGACTTATTTCTATTTAGCGCCAAACCCGCCCTCCTCCGAAACACCTCAAGTAATTGAATGAGAGCAGTGATCCCCTTCTTCGTGGGTTCCATGAATACCAGAAGATCATCTGCGTAGATGAGGTGCGATACCACTGGGTTAACCCGACGATATAGCGGCAAGATATTTCTCCTGTGTATCTCCACATCAAGCAAGCAAGTAAAATATTCCATGACAATGGTAAATAAGTAGGGGGAGGGGGTCCCCCTGTCGGAGCCCACGTCTGCTGCCAAATACCCCTGTGGTTGTCCATTCACAATCACCGAGAAAGTAGGAGTAGTGATACACTCTTCTATTCGATCGACCCACCATTGATCGAACCCCATACTCTTGAGAATCTTGCAGAGAAATCTTCGGTTCACCGTGTCGTAGGCCTTACGTAAATCAAGTTTAATGCAGCCTTTCCGCCCTCCAGACTTGTTGAAATCCTGAACCATTTCGTGCGCAAGCAAGCAATTCTCCCCGATCGCCCGACCTTTAATGAATGCCGCTTGGTTATCCGAGATGAGCTCCTGCATAAGAACCTACATTCTGTTGCACATGATGTGAGTAATAATTTTATAAATAAAATTGCAGCAAGCGATTGGTCGAAAATCTCCCATATCCGAGGCTCCTGCTTTCTTGGGGATGAGCACAAGAAAAGTATGGTTGATTTCGCGGATAAGCCGTCCGGTTTCGAAGAAGTCGTCCACCACTTCGAAAATGGATCCCCTCAACTGATTCCAATGGTTCTTGAAGAACGTCGCATTGAACCCGTCCGGGCCAGGAGACTTGTCCGGATCCGCTCTCTTGATGACTTCGTCGATTTCCTCTATCTGAATCCTTCTACGAACTGCATTCCCGATTTCCGTAACAATACGCTTACATATGATGTAGGTCCTTCCTCGTCCGCCTCCACGTCGTTGTACAGAGCCGTGTAGAAAGCCACCGCTGCGGCGCTGATATGATCGGGCGAGGCCGCTAACTCCCCATCCGCCGATAGTAAAGGAGCCGTCGAGTTGCGGTGTTGCCTCGCTTTCACCGTGGCATGAAAAAATTTAGAGCACCTGTCCCCCTCTTTTAGCCATTTACATTTTGCTACCTGTTTTAGATGGATTTCCTCCTGAAATCGAAGACTACGGACCTCATCCTGGAGGACCAGCTCCTGTCGAGCCAGTTCAGCGTCAAATGGCGCTACTCCCAGCCCGGTTTTGAACTTTCCGTAGGAGCCGAGTCTTCTCCTCTAGCTCCTTCTTAGGCCGCTGCCTATTCCACTTCCTAAGTTTTGCTTAGTGTCCTTCAGCGCACGTATGAGACGGAACTGAGGGTTTCCCTCATGCATCCCGTGAAGCCCTCTTTGAACTGCTGCCTCATATCCCTCAATAAGCTTCCATGCATTGGGTACCTAAACGGGCGTCTACCAGTGTTATAAGTATCTCCCAGTCGAATTAATATCGGCGTATGGTCACTAGTTCCTCGCTGGAGACCCTCCGCCCTGGCGAGTGGGAATATTTCTATCCACTTCATATTGCATATGGCTCTATCCAGTTTGCAGGACACCCGGTTGACAGTCGAGCTATTGTTCCAGGACCAAACCTGCCCCGTCCTCTCCACGCAAAGTAATCCCGCACCTGTAATACAGTTTTGAAAATCAGATAGAATATTAGGAGGAACGGGCCTACCTCCGACTTTTTCATTGGCAGCTAGGATGGCGTTGAAGTCCCCACTCAGAAGGAACGGCCATTGATTTCCCACATCTGTAGAGACTCCAATAATATCCTCCCAGAGCTTGTTCCTCATACGACGGTCGTTGTGTCTGTACACCGCCCCAACCACAATCTCCAGACCTCCCTTATTAGAGAAATTGAGGACTATCAGTTGATCTGGGGCAAATCGGACTCTTCCCTTCCAGACCCGGCTATCCCACATGACCCAGATCCGTGCGACCCCTCCTTGGGCAAGATTATCTACAGCCTCCCAATTATTCGAGATCCTTTGTTTGAGCCTCCCTGCTTCCTTGATTTTGCTTTCTAGAATGGCCAAAATAGAGCTTTTGGTATTCCTCACCATCTGTTGAACCTCTTTCCATCTACCCACCGAGTTTGCTCCCCTAACGTTCTACGTCAGAATAGTCATTGATGATTGGTGGGTCCGTCCTCCTTACTCCTCAACCTTTCGCTGCACCTTGTTGTTTGGTTCCTAGTTGTATGATCCGGGATCGACTTTCCCCTAGTATCGGACCCATCTATACTCTTTTCCTGCAAGTTGGTCTGCCACATAGGATTTTCTATGATGAATCGCTCCCTCTGATCATATCCTCCTTCCCCCGTCTCCCCATATGCTCCACGTCTCGGCGAGTCTCGGCTTCCTTCCCCAAATTTTTTTACATATTTGGATACCCGTCCGCCGATGTCCTCTTCCCCCGCCCCCATGTTCTCAGGCGGAAGGATCTTGTCCGTGATGTAATCTCTGTTCATCTCGTTCACTTCAATTCCATGTTCACCCTGTGTTAATAGAAGCTGCCCTTTCCGTCTCATTCCTTGCTCAGGGACAGGCCGTTTGCCTAGGAGGGAGCTCTCGTGGCCTCCCATTGGATCATCCCTCTGTTGAAGCCCAGGGTCTTGATCCTCCCCCCTCACCTCTCCCGCCGTCGGTGTTGCAATGTTCATCGGCTCCCCCGACTCCCAATTGCCCGGTCGCTCATCTACAGTCTCCTTAGGCGTCATATTTTCTTCCTCCATGTGTGGCTCTTGTTCCGGGCAATGTGAGCGCACATGTCCAAAGCAACGGCATTTGTCACACGAGGGAGGGACCCATTCGTACTCGATAGCCTGCCATGTCAACTCTCTATTAGGAAGCATGATTTCTATTCTTCTAGGCAGATCTGTAGAGACTTCTATCTCAACAAATACTCTTGCGAAGGAAAGACGTTTCCTTCTGGCAGTAAGGATATCTGTGCGGAGAGGTTTCCCGACTATACTGGCAATCTTCATGATCCGGTGTACTCCAAAGCTGAGGAGAAAGCCAGGGGAGCCGGATCCAAATTGGAACCGTCGAGAGTCTATCCTTCTCAAAGCATGATTCAGGGAACCATCTCTTCAGCACGACGAGGCGACCATCGAACGTCCATGGTCCACCCTCCAGGACTTTCTCCAAGTCTTCTGTAAGATCGAATTTAATGAAGTAGAACCCGTTTTCCCTGGAGAAAATCTCCATCTTCCCTTTAGGTCGCCACACCCTCTGTGTGTACGCTCGTAGTTGCCCGTAGTAGGGCTTGTTTCCCATCACATACAATATAAGGGTGTTCCTCCAGAAAGCCGATGTCTCCTCAATATCGTCCGTCGTGATCTCCACGACCTTTATTTCCCCATCCCGTGGTTCCACATACTGGAGTTCCACTTCCTCTTGAACAGCTGCTGGTTTACATAGGTCCGCCCAAGAGATCGGTGCCGATCGTGGTCCAGGTTCCCACGTTTGGGTTTTCGTTATTCTCCGTCCTCGCGCCTCCCTCCTTCCTCCCTTCAGGTCTCGTCCCTTCATGCCCACGTCCTCGACTGCTATTCCCTCTCCCGGCCGGCGGATAAGGCCCTGTCCGCCTCTGGGATCCCTCTGGTCTGTTCGACGTGGCCCGGACCTGTCCGACAGGCCTGTATCCCCCCGTCCCGCCTCCATAGTTAACTTTGTCACTCCGCCCCGCCTGGATCGGTCGACGGCGCTCTCCACGGTGGTCCACCCTCCCCCTTCGTCCTGCACAGCTGGGTCGCCTGTGTCTGCTCCGACCTCCAGGGTCTGCGGCGGGTTTTGCGGTGCAGGCGATTCTCTTTGGAACCCTAGCATAACTTTTTTATTGGCTATTTTTTAAAACAACAATGTCATGGGTTGAGTATGGTCCGAGGGTTGTATACAAACAACTAACGACCCCTTGATATCTTCACATTGGCGACCTCGAAAACCAAATATGAGTTCATTCGCGAAGAACAACTCTGTTTGTCATTAAAATCTTTGATTGCAATTTCAATTACAAACAGAACATGTTACAATGTAGGACTTCGATGTAGTCCTAGGAGTACACTTTTGTTTTATCTGGGTCCTGTGTCGATGGAGCGAGTGGTAATGCGTTGACTCCGTTGACGATCTGACGACGGTTTTCGGTTCTCTGAAGGTCTGGGTTGCTCTGGATGTCGGAGCTTGCGGAGGGGAAGAAGACGTTGAGTGTCTCTTCCGATCTCTGTGGGTGATAACTCTGATGCTCTGGTTACGTCTGTCTTTGACTGTGCGTCTCTGTATGTCTGTGTCTGTGTGGAAGAAGGAAATGATCCCTCTATTTATAAGCAGGTTGGGCTGCTCATGCGCGCATATGTAGGATGCGCCTGTACGTGGGAACGCCACGTGGTTGGAGCTGTGGACGGCGCATGGTGATGCACCCTGACTTGTGGGTTGAATCCTTCATGCTACATTTGTGGGCTGGCACGTAGCAGTGGAGAGGATCTTTCGGTTGCTGAGATCTTGGGTGGTTAGCATCCCTTCATAGGCTGAACTGAGTCAAAGGACACGTGGCACATGTCCGTTGCTCAAAGATCTCGAATTTGGTGGAGAGTGATCTGACAGAATGCACCTGGGATTGGGCGCATGAGAAGACTTTTGGCTCGTAACCTTCAAGAGTCACGAACCGGTCTGGGCGTACGACTTTTGAGGCGCATGCGAGTCTTCGGGCGCATGACTGCGGTGGCGCATGCGAATGATCGATCGGCCACGTGGCTTGTAACCGTCAGAGGAGAGTAATGATGATGCTGACGTCAGCGGCGCTTCGTTTTCTGTAAAAGCTGTTGTTTGTCATCGAGGCATGGCTGCTATCGTATCAGACTTCAGCATTTAATGTTCTTAATGGGTGATGGGCCTTTGAGTGGGCGTATTGATCTGCGTTCCACTAGGCGCATGGGGATGCATGGGACGCATCCTTATGAGGCGCTTGGTGCTGATGGGCATGTCTGCATGATGCGCGGTCCGACCAGCGCATCTGTTGGCATAACGCATCTTCATTGGTTCGACTGTTGAATTTTTCGAGTGCTTTAAATAGTCGTTTTGACTTGGCTGAATTCGAAGAGGCAAATTCATCATCGTAAATGCAAGTTCATTGCATTAACTTCGGGAAGGTTGCCACTTGGCGCATGGGTTTGATTTGCCCTGGCCTATAAATAGCAACAATTTGAGAGAGTTTTGTTGTCTCTCCCTTGACTTCTCGACGAAATGAATTCCTTTGCCCGGGTACATTCTGTTGCTAAGACGCTCCCCAGGGTGAAGATGCGTCGAGTCATTTTTGTATGCACTCGTGAAGATGACTGTTACATCCAAAGTCGGGATCGCGGGCTCCCGACGTAGGCTGAAGGTGCCTGTTGCATCCAAAGATCGGGATGCTCGAGTCCCGTCTCCGTTATGCCGGAAGAGCTACAGATCGGAATTGCGGTGCTCTCTCTCTCTTCCTTGGACTTTGGAGAGCTCTTCCTCCTTCTAGAGTGGGGTTGATCGCCCGCTCTGTTATGCTCAAAGCTGCTCCTTTAGCCGAAGCACTTGATCGGGTCGAAGCAGAGCGCATATGACGAGACTTCGTGATGCAATTGAGACGCTGAAGAGACGTGCCTGACTGAGACGCTGAAGACGCGCCTGTCTGATGATACGCCTGGCATGGGGCGCATGGCAGTTTGCTGCGCCTGGCTGTAGTCTTAGGATCTTTCTTTTTGTAGAAGTTCTTCTTTGTAAAGCATTTCTTTTAGACATGTAATAGACTTTTATATGAAATAAAAAATCCTCTTTTGATGTCTATACTTTTGCTGTCTTTTGTTGTGCCAAGTACTTCGTTTGAGCTCCCTGGCGCATGTTGTGTTAAGCGCATAGGAATTCTGGCTTGTAGATGCGCCTGAAATTCCATGCTTCTACAAGACTCCCTTCAAAGTTTTCAAAACTTTTCGTCAAGTTTTGGAACACTTTGAATAAGAAGCATGGTAGTGTCTTCAATGGGGCGCACGACTGTTCGGAGCGCATGATTGCTTCACGCATCTGTGATGAGGCGCACGCTCCTCTCAGTTTTAAATGCAAATGATAACGCTTCGAAATAAACAAAAGGATTAATGATGATCTTTTTAGATTATTTGCAGTTATCATTTCACAGAACCCTAAGCGGTGGCTGACGTCACTCTTCATCGGTTCCCGCGTATGCCCAAGCCTATAAATAGGTCTGATGGAGAGAGAGAGTTCTTCTCCTCTTTTCTTTCTTCTTCTTTAGAGTTCTTCTTTCAGAAAACCCTAACTTTTTTTACGAGATGGCTCCCAAAACTCCTCGCGGTGGTGCTGGCCGAGGACGGAGCAAAGGAAAAGAGCCTGCGGAGGCCGATGTTGATGATGTCCCCAGGACGCCCGTCGACGTTCGGCCGGCGGTGATTGGTGGGTTGTCACTCTTTACCGTACCTTTTTTGTACTTGAGAGAAAAAATCTTTTTAGGACTCACATACGCTGACGCGCATGGACCTCGAGTCTTGATGATTTGCTGAAGCTTCTTGCTGACGTGCATGGACTTCGAGTCCTGATGATGCGCTGAAGCCTCTTGCTGACGCGCATGGACTTCGAGTCCTGATGATGCGCTGAAGCCTGTTGCTGACGTGCATGGACTTCGAGTCCTGATGATGCGCTGAAGCCGCTTGCTGACGTGCATGGACTTTGAGTCCTGATGATGCACTGAAGCTCCTTGCTGACGCACATGGACTTCGAGTCCTGATGATGCGCTGAAGCCTCTTTTCAGATGCGCCTGAGCCCTGGTTCAGTGAGTGCGCTTCTGATGAGAATAAGGCTCCGATTTTTGTTGTTTTAACATATCTAAGTCTTTGTCATCTTTTTCTGTTCGCCAGTTTTGATGACCGTTCTGCTTTTGAACGAAGTACTTCTGGACGCTGCTCTTTGCCAGATGGGAGTTGACTATAACGAGGAGGTGATAAACCCTGCCCGAGCTGCCATCATGCTGGATCAGCCTCCCGAGAGAATGACCCAAATCGGGGAGCAACAGTATGTGTTCCTCCAACGGATGATGGAGCGTGACAGTTTGCAATCTGCTGTTCCTGGTAATGACTTTTCTGAAGCCTGAGTTCCTGTTTGGGGATCGCCTCACTTCTACTGAAGCGAAGGTGTTGAGGATCAAGGAAGATTGGTTCTTCTCAGCCAAAGGGGTGCACATGTTCATGAAGCAGCTCGAGCGTCAATGGCCTTTGACAGCTTTCTGTCGCCTTGCTTCCAAGAGGAGGATGACATGGGAGCTAACCCCATCTCAGGGGGGAGCGGTGGCGGGCACCATCAGGATCGATGCTACCTTGAACCAGAGGGATATTTTGGTTGCCACGCGGGCTGGGTCTTCCTTCACCTGGCGAACTCTACGTCCTGGGAGTATTTACAGTGACGTCCCTGCCGACACTTTCGCTTTTAGTGCTTCGACTTTCGTGAATCGTATGCTGTCATCGAAGCGGTCGTACTCGAAGGGTGAATTTCGAGTAGAGGGTTGGTGTCATTATTTATCCAAGTGGGACAAGCTGACACTCTGGGTTCTGACGAAGTTTTGAACCGAACTCAGAGAGATTGGGCTGACTGCAGCTATCCGTGCTACCCAAGCGGAAGTCGACATCAGCAGGCATATGTTCCTTGCGCTCTTAGAGATGTTTAATACCCAGACCGGGACCTTCTTCACTCCGGTGGGGGAACTAGGACTTGCACTTCATGAAATGTATGAAGTGTCCAAGCTTCCTTGGGGATCAGAACCCTATGAGGATGTAACGACCCAGTCCCAAAATACGTAGGACTAGGAATGTAGACATGCCAGCTGTATTCATATGAAGTACACTCCAATATATGGAAACCTCGCATGAATATATAAGCTGTAAAATACAGTAGAACCATAACTAATCTCATCCACACAAAAAATAATTAAAAGATATCATATAAAGATAATGAATTGTCTTGATACAATATGTTGGGCGGAGACAAATCCACTACCAACAAGTAAAGGAAAATACATGAGTAAAGAATGATTTTGGCGAGCGAAGCGAAGACGATCCAGCGCAATCATCCTCGAAGAAATAGAGATAGTTACGGCTAGAGCTAGAACACCTGCGAAAGACAATAGCACACACCTGGAGAGATAACCAGGTCCTCAGAGGGACGTAACAAGACACATAATATCATGCCATATAAACTGAATAAATATTGCTCAAATAAATAAGTCAATTGAATTATAACATGGTCCAATACCACCTATTGAACGAGCGTACCATCCCCCCAACCTAACAAGGATAGGAGATGGTAAACTAATTCACGGTGACGTATCTTTCCATGCTATGAATCCAATATGGTATCCGGACCCCAACAAGGTTCAATACCTTCTCATCGAAGTAGTAAGTCACACCTACAACCAAACAAGGACAAGATGTGACGAACTAATCCGCGACAAGTTATTGTTCCAAGCCACGGTCAGATACAAGTATCCAAACCAAAAGTACTCGTACCTAACGGATAAAGGTGCCTAACCGTTCTAAGTGAAATGTAGTTAAGAACAATCCTTCCTACGCATGGGCCCTGGCTGAATAGGATCGACATAGTCCCCCCTTGGGGCACTAGAGGCCCAATCAATAAGAGCATGACGTTCCGCAGAACGTCATGTCACAGTGGCCAGTAACATGGGTAAGCTGACCCGCGTCTCCGCGGAGTTCACGGGTTACAAAAGGGAAAGTGCATCGAAGCCCATACGCTAAGGAATTGTCTCCCCGCCCAATGCCTACTCTGTTGTATCCACAACAGTAAACCTCTATAACCGCTAAGTCAAACTAAGCATGCAACCTCTATTAGCGGTTATATCCTATCGCACGGCTTGTACGTACTGGTGGCCAGCCAATCACGCACGTCCGTGTTCTATATGCGACACACAACTTCGTGGTACAACATGTCAAGGCCATGAATGCAACACACAAAGGTGGTCCCTTAAATCTATGTTTAATGTGTAAGAAAAATAATACATAGCAGAAATATAAATGAACAGTAAGTTCTAATAGGTTATGCCATGTATCACAGTTTATTTACATAAAAAATAAATAATACATGAAATATGAGCTAAAATAAATAAACAGCAAATGGCAAGGTGTCTTGCCTGGTGTGTCGCCGAATGTGGTACGCTGAACCAACAAGTCCTTGGTTTGATTTGGAGTTGACTGGCACAATTTGATCATGTCGGCACAGATATAGTCTCGGATGTCAAAATACGCGAGATGGTTTCGGAGGATGGGGCGAATCATGCCATTGAGTCCGGAATAGCCAAATTAGCAAGAAGGTATGAAAATTTGATATAGTCATGGACATAATCCGGTAACCGAAGAAAATTCATATAAACAAATATTTAGAACTATTTATGAAAATATTTATAATATTTTGGAAACTATATTTTAATAAAATAATTTTGGATAACTACCAAAAATCTTTTACGGATATAAGTCTCAATTTTGTCGAAATACAATCCTAGATCAAAAGTCATGTTTTAAAATAGCTAAAATAATATAATAATATATTTTATAGTCCCAAAACCTAATTTTGAGAATAAATATAAGCCTAGTCCAATATTTTTGTTACATTATAATTTAGAAACTAATAGTTTTCAAGATAAGTATAATAATACAAATAATAATAGTAATAATAAAATAGTAATAATAATAATAATACGAATACTGATAATGATAATAAAGCAATACTTAATTATAATAATATCAATGATAATCTACTAGCAAAAATAACTTTGTTAATAATGAACCTACTTATCATGGTTACTGAGTTGTAACAAAAAAATATTAAAATTTAATACTAATAATGATATAAAAGCATTGAAGCTGTGCTTTCTTTGAAAAAGTCGGATGGTGCATTGGAGGCTGGAGCTGTGAAAAACATTGGAGAGAGAGAGAAGAGTCTTTCTTCTTTAAATATATCAGAAGGAAGGGAAAGAAAGGGGGACCTAATCATCGAGAGAGAGAACATTGGAGAGGGGAGCTCTTCCTTCTCCAAAGAAAATTTATCAGAAGAGGGAGACAGGGAAAGGAAGATGCGGGTTGAAGAAGAGGGCGCGCCGCGTGGTGAAGCAGCATGCAATAGTCGGAGTTCGCTGCGGCGGCAGTTGACTCCGCGTGCACGTGGAGGGAGGCGGAGGTTTGAAAGACGCACCGCCAGCGGTCGAGGCACCCGGAGGTGGCAACTCTAGGGGAGGCGGGGCTTGGAGAGGAAGGTCAGTCGTCGAGCTCGGCGGACGGGCGCGGAGATGGGGTTGTGTGCGGAGCGGCGGAGGGTTGTGCGTAGCGGCGGAGGCGAAGGGCTGTAGGCCGGCCCTGAGCGCGCACGAGAAACCTGGCCGGCGGTGGTTGGGTTTCCCGGAGGACCATGGCGGGGCGGGACGCCGGCGCGGGGATAGGCGCGAGGGCAGCGGCCTTGGTCGGCGGCTCACCGGTCGTGGAGGTAAATGGTATTCTTTGTTGTTAATTTGGGGGTTTTGGGTTTGGACATTCCGGCCACGGCGGGGGTGGCCGGCTGCGGTGGCGGTGGTTGTGGTTCGGGTAGTGGTGGTCGGTTATGGTGGTGGTGGCTGATGTGGTGATGGAGTTTGGGTCGACAATGATGTCGTGATAGTGGTGATGATGTTGAAGTCGGTGGAAGTGAAGATGGCGGTGGTGATAGCTGTAGTCTTGGGTCGGTCGGAAAGGGCAGACCGATGGCCGGGCGGGATGGGGGTTGATAGTGGTGTGTATTGCGGAGTTGGTGACGCAGGTAGAGATGGTAGTGGTGCTGGAGTCTGTCGAGTAGGACAAGGGGTCAGCTGAACTGGTGGAGATGACAATGGCAGGACGGCAGGAGGCTGGAGTTAGCGGGTGGCTGAAAGCAGATAGAGTTAGGGTTAGGGTTAGAAATGTTTATTGTGTCGGGAAGTGTCCGACACGGGGAAAATTGTACATGTACAAAGAATGGAATAAGAGAGTCACCGGGGTCGGACCCGAGGCCGTCACGGTGACACGAGGATGGATGGAACACCGACACGAGCACGCACGTTGTGGAGAAATAATTTGTGTAGGAATTTGTGAATTGATAAAATTATGGAGGAGTACCTGCCTATTTATAGGATGTGGGAATTCCCAATTGGATAAGAACTAGGAGTATTTAAAACCAAATTAGATAATTTGCTATTTAATTTAAAATCAATCAAATTCAAATCCAAATCAAAATCTAATTTAAATCTAATTAAATTTTTAGTTTAAAATCAAATGGGATAAGTCAAATTTCAAATATTTAACTATTTAAATAAATCCATAAATTCAAATCAAGATTTGAATCGCCACAATAATTTTGAAATATATTTTCTAAAAATACTATAATAATAATTTCGAAAATACATTATTATTAGAAATAAACTTAAATAAATATTTATAAATATATATGTAAGCACAAATATGCATACATGATTATGCTTTTCCTAGTACACAATAAAATATTATTTATGATTAATAACTCTTAAAAACAAAAGGCTTTTTATAGCAAGAATAATAATTATATGTATTATTTTGAAAGTGTATAATAAAATAGAAAAATGTTTTTCTAAAATATGTACGCTCGCACATATTCGCACTCGACGAGCAAGAAAAATAAAATTTCGTCGCGACGTACAATACGACTACGCGACGTACAATATAAAATTTTAAATCAGTACCAAATTTAATAAAAAAATAGTAGAAATTTAGGGGTTTATATCCTACGCAACTTAAAAGAATTTCGTCCTCGAAATTAAGAATTAATAGGGGGTGAGAAGACACAAGGGGTATCGATGGGGAACAAACAATAACAATGTTTCAACAAAATCATGTCGTAAGAAATTGCGATCTTGATCATAGAAAAATAATACGGTATGGTCATAATCGATAGGATGGCTAGAGGAAGTTCTACTATAACGCCTTCGCCCTTATGAAATAGGTGAAGGCGGTAGCAATATAGAGTTCGAAGGAGGCGTTATCGAATACGAATACGTGATTCAAACGATCGAATAATTTCAAAGAAATTGTCAAGGCAGTCGTGGATGGGACTCTAAAGGACAAGTTTAGCTATGTCCTCATCCACGTAGAATAATAGACAAAAGCGAACCAAAGTGCACTCGGTTGATCAGACCATCATGCACCGGTTCTGAGTAGACAATACGTTAGTGGATGCATCCAATAACATATGTCATGGACAAGCTTGATAAAGAATTTAGCTTGCAAAAACTAGGCTACATTAGCATCATTAGTTTAGATAGTAAAATATAGCACGATGGTAGATGAATAAAAACAAATATGAATAGTCTAAGAGTCATAAGGATCTAAGTCTTGTTTATTCCTATACCATCATTCTACGGTTTTATTACCAAGGCTTGGTTGACCAAATGGGTTAAATTCCTCTAGTCTCTATGGTCTAGATAATACTATTTGTATTCCTTTAATGGTCAAGTGTGTCAGGTCGTGGGGTATTCTATCCAACTTCAAGAATTAAGCTAAGGGTGTTTGGGACATCTAACTAGTAGGGTCAATCTCTAGCAAGCATGAAGGGAAGATAAGAATAATGATAGAAGGAATCAAGCAAGATGCAATCGATGAGTCGGTCGAATATGAATCGAAAAAAAAGGTCAAGTATGTGGATGAGATCCTAGACTTCTAATCCTATTCGCAGGCTTGCTTGGATGGTAAAGTAACCAAACAATTAACCTTGACCTGCATGGGCCACCACAAAAATGTAACGCCCCAGTCCAAAATACGTAGGACTAGGAACGTAGACATGCCAGCTGTATTCATACGAAGTACACTCCAATATATGGAAACCTCGCATGAATATATAAGCTGTAAATGCAGTAGAACCATAACTAATCTCATCCACACAAAAATAAATGATTAAAAGATATCATATAAAGATAATGAATTGTCTTGATACAATATGTTGGGCGGAGACAAATTCACTACCAACAAGTAAAGGAAAATACATGAGTAAAGAAATGATTTTGGCGAGCGAAGCGAAGACGATCCAAGCGCAATCATCCTCAAAGAAATAGAGATAGTTACGGCTAGAGCTAGAATACCTGTGAACGACAATAGCACACCTGGAGAGATAACCAGGTCCTCAGAGGGACGTAACAAGACACATAATATCATGCCATATAAACTGAATAAATATTGCTCAAATAAATAAGTCAATTGAATTATAACATGGTCCAATACACACCTATTGAACAAGCGTACCATCCCCCCAACCAAACAAGGACAGAAGATGGTAAACTAATTCACGGTGACGTATCTTTCCATGCTATGAATCCAATATGGTATCCGGATCCCAACAAGGTTCAATACCTTCTCATCGAAGTAGTAAGTCACACCTACAACCAAACAAGGACAAGATGTGACGAACTAATCCGACAAGTTACTGTTCCAAGCCACGGTCAGATACAAGTACCCAAACCAAAAGTACTCGTACCTAACGGATAAAGGTGCCTAACCGTTCTAAGTGAAATGTAGTTAAGAACAATCCTTCCTACGCATGGGCCCTGGCTGAATAGGATCGGCATAGTCCCCCCTTGGGGCACTAGAGGCCCAATCAATAAGAGCATGACGTTCCGCAGAACGTCAGTGGCCGTCAGTAACATGGGTAAGCTGACCCGCGTCTCCGGCGGAGCTCACGGGTTACAAAAGGGAAAGTGCATCGAAGCCCATACGCTAAGGAATTGTCCTCCCCGCCCAATGCCTACTCTGTTGTATCCACAACCGTAAACTCTATAACCGCTAAGTCAAACTAAGCATGCAACCTCTATTAGCGGTTATTCCTATCGCACGCTTGTACGTACTGGTGGCCAGCCAATCACGCACGTCCGTGTTCTATATACGACACACAACTTCGTGGTATAACGTGTCAAGGCCATGAATGCAACACACAAAGGTGGTCCCTTAAATCTAGGTTTAATGTGTAAGAAAAATAATACATAGCAGAAAATATAAATGAACAGTAAGTTCTAATAGGTTATGCCATGTATCACAGTTTATTTTGCATAAAGAAATAAATAATGCATGAAATATGAGCTAAAATAAATAAACAGCAAATGGCAAGGTGTCTTGCCTGGTGTGTCGTCGAATGTGGTACGCTGAACCAACAAGTCCTTGGTTTGATTTGGAGTTGACTGGCACAATTTGATCATGTCGGCACAGATATAGTCTCGGATGTCAAAACTACGCGAGATGGTTTCGGAGGATGGGGCGAATCATGCCATTGAGTCCGGAATAGCCAAATTAGCAAGAAGGTATAAAAATTTGATATAGTCATGGACATAATCCGGTAACCGAAGAAAATTCATATAAACAAATATTTAGAACTATTTATTAAAATATTTATAATATTTTGGAAACTATATTTTAATAAAATAATTTTGGATAACTACCAAAAATCTTTACGGATATAAGTCTCAATTTTGTTGAAATACAATCCTAAATCAAAAGTCATATTTTAAAATAGCTAAAATAATATAATAATATATTTTATAGTCCCAAAACCTAATTTTGAGAATAAATATAGGCCTAGTCCAATATTTTGTTACATTATAATTTAGAAACTAATAGTTTTCAAGATAAGTAATAATAATACAAATAATAATAGTAATAATAAAATAGTAATAATAATAATAATAATATAATAATAATAATAATACTACGAATACTGATAATGATAATAAAGCAATACTTAATTATAATAATATCAATGATAATCTACTAGCAAAAATAACTTTGTTAATAATGAACCTACTTATCATGGTTACTGATTTGTAACAAAAAAAATATTAAAAATTAATACTAATAATGATATAAAAGCATTGAAGCTGTGCTTTCTTTGAAAAAGTCGGATGGTGCATTGGAGGCTGGAGCTGTGAAAAACATTGGAGAGAGAGAAGAGTCTTTCTTCTTTAAAATATATCAGAAGGAAGGGAAAGAAAGGGGGACCTAATCATCGAGAGAGAGAACATTGGAGAGGGAGCTCTTCCTTCTCCAAAGAAAATTTATCAGAAGAGGGAGACAAGGAAGCTGCGGGTTGAAGAAGAGGGCGCGCGCCGCGTGGTGAAGCAGCATGTAATAGTCGGAGTTCGCTGCGGCGGCGGTTGACTCCGCGTGCGCGTGGAGGGAGACGGAGGTTCGAAAGACGCACCAGCCAGCGGTCGAGGCACCCGGAGGTGGCAACTCTAGGGGAGGCGGGGCTTGGAGAGGAAGGTCGGTCGTCGAGCTCGGCGGACGGGCGCGAAGATGGGGTTGTGCGGAGCGGCGGAGGGTTGTGCAGAGCGGCGGAGGCCAAGGGGTGTAGGCGGCGGCCCTGAGCGGCGCACGGGAAACCTAGCCGGCGGTGGCTGGGTTTTTCGGAGGACCATGGCGGGACGGGACGCCGGCGCGGGGATAGGCGCGAGGGGCAGCGGCCTAGTTCGGCGGCTCACCGGCGGTCGTGGAAGTAAGTGGTATTCTTTTTTGTTAATTTGGGGGTTTTGGGTTTTGATATGCCGGCCACGGCGGGGGTGGCCGGCTGCGGTGGCGGTGGTTGTGGTTCGGGTAGTGGTGGTCGGTTATGGTAGTGGTGGCTGATGTTGGTGATGGAGTTTTGGGTCGACAATGATGTCGTGATAGTGGTGATGATGTTGAAGTCGGTGGAAGTGATGATGGCGATGGTGATAGCTGCAGTCTTGGGTCGGTCGGAAAGGGCAGACCGATGGCCGGGCGAAGATGGGGGTTGATAGTGGTGTGTATTGCGGAGTTGGTGACGCAGGTGGAGATGGTGGTGGTGCTGGAGTCTGTCGAGTAGGAAAAGGGGTCAGCTGAACTGGTGGAGATGACAATGGCAGGACGGCGAGGAGGCTGGAGTTAGCGGGTGGCTGAAAGCAGAGCTAGAGTTAGGGTTAGGGTTAGAAATTTTTATTGTGTCGGGAAAGTGTCCGACACGGGGAAAATTGTACATGTACAAAGAATGGAATAAGAGAGTCACCGGGGTCGGACCCGAGGCCGTCACGACTGACACGAGGATGGATGGAACACCGACACGAGCACGCACGTTGTGGAGAAATATTTTGTGTAGGAATTTGTGAATTGATAAAAATTATGGAGGAGTACCTGCCTATTTATAGGATGTGGGAATTCCCAATTGGATAAGAACTAGGAGTATTTAAAACCCAATTAGATAATTTGCTATTTAATTTAAAATCAATCAAATTCAAATCCAAATCAAAATCTAATTTAAATATAATTAAATTTTTAGTTTAAAATCAAATGGAATAAGTCAAATTTCAAATATTTAACTATTTAAATAAATCCATAAATTCAAATCAAGATTTAAATCGCCACAATAATTTCGAAATATATTTTCCAAAAATACTATAATAATAATTTTGAAAATACATTATTATTTAGAAATAAACTTAAATAAATATTTATGAAATATATATGTAAGCACAAATAATGCATACATGATTATGCTTTTCCTAGTACACAATAAAATATTATTTATGATTAATAACTCTTAAAAACAAAAGGCTTTTTATAGGAAGAATAATAATTATATGTAATATTTTGAAAGTGTATAATAAAATAGAAAAATATTTTTCTAAAATATGTACGCTCGCACATATTCGCACTCGACGAGCAAGAAAAATAAAATTTCGTGCACGATGTACAATACGACTACGCGACGTATAATATAAAATTTTAAATCAGTACCAAATTTAATATAAAAAATAGTAAAAATTTAGGGGTTTTACAGAGGAGTACTTCCCGACTAACGAAGAATTCCAAGTCATGGGGGACAAAGAAGAGGAGATGATGGCCGTCTTCAAAGAAGTGGCGAGTCACCACTATTATATGCAGAAGAAGGACAAGGGTGGGGCGCAGCCCCACGTAACTGCTTGGAGGGATTACGTTTTTGAGCAAAACAATGAGGATCCCTCTCAGTTTACGACTTCGCTAGCTCTTTCCAGTACTAAGGTGCTCTCTGAAATGAGTAGACTAAATGAGAAGAGTCCCCAGAAAAATACGGATCGGGAATCGGACGAGCGCTACTATAGCTGTTTCTGGCACCTCACTCATCGGATGTCGTCCAAAGCAGTGTTGGCTGCTTATCTGATGATCTGGCTCCGGGATCACGTCTTTTCAAGCGGGTCAGGCTCTGTGGAGAGGGTGACCCGGAACCTGATCCTTTCAGCTATGAAGTTGGTTTTTGGCCATCCCTTGGCTCTACTCCCCGCGATGGTATGCAACCTGCTGCGAGGTCTACAAGAATTCGCAGGTGACGTTGTTCACGAACGAGGTAAGAATGGCAACTTTCCTCGTGCCGAACTGCCGTTTCACTATCTGATAGGGTGGTTGATTTTGCACCATCCCAACGTGATGAGTCCGGGCCAGGAAGAAGATCATGTGGCCGAAGATGCATTCCTCCGCCGTTTCTACCAGAGGAAGTGGCTGCATACGGGCGTTCCTGTTTGTAGGAAAGTTTTATCCTACCTTCAGGGATGGAAGATCACTAAAGTTGGTCTCATTTTTACCGGCTTTGAAGCAAATGAAGATTTAGCTGATTCGGGTGAAGATGCAACAACTCTGTCTCCGTGGGAATTCCGTTGGTTGTAAAGCATCCGGCCGTCTCATTTGGTGTACAGGAACAAAAACCAGTATTACTTGGAGTCGTATTTGCCGAGACGTCTCGTACGTCAATTCGGCTATGCCCGGTTGATGTTGGGGAACCCCAGTACTAGCCTGTAGTATATTGGGAGTTTGCTGGATGGGGCACGAGCTTGGCAATACTACAATGCCGGGTGCACCGAAGCTCACTTTACCATGCCAGTTCTGAATCCACAGCAGCCAATTCTTTTCTCAGCCGCCAAATTTTATTGTATGATGAACACCGTATCCCCTGGACATGATAGGGAGACCAGTTTCATCGTCGGCACCCAATTGGAGGCAACTGGGAATATGTTAGCGAAGGCTCGATTGTACCGCCCGCCAGAGGTTGGCTATCGAGATATCCCTGCCGTATCCTCGGAGGGTACTCAGGCAGAGTCCTCGGCTGGTCGCCCGAAGAGACGTGCCGGCACAGAGGCCTGTTCTTCTGCGCCGAAGAGGCAGAGGAAAGCAATGTCACCGTAGGTGTCAATAGAATCAGCTCTCATGGAGGTAAGGACGTCCCACATAGTCTGGTTAGTTCTACCATTTTTGTGACATATGCTTTCTTTTTGTAGGAGCTGCTGAAAAAGGAGACCCCGAACATCGAAATCGGGTGCTAGCAGACCAAAGTGGGTGGCGGGCTCATCTGATGAGCGTATTCTGCCGATTGTGATGTCTCTCGTGGAGGAGAACCCGGATGATGTGACTTCTGTAGAGATACAAGCTGCCGTGGGGGCTTCTGGTATCGAAGTCCCAGCAGGAGCTGCGCTTCCGAATGAGGAAGAGGAATGGAGTTCGTCTTCCTCGGATGATGTTTCTCCATAAGTCTCCGAGCCTGTAGTAGGTGTAACAGGCACGGTTTTAACACAGGAGAGGGTTGAACCTTCTCCTTATCATGATAAAGGGAGATCGGCTACGCCGTTACCGAGCCCTACCCCACACCCAGCCGTGGTAGTCGAGCTGGCTGTCGCCCAGGAGGTACTGGCAGATTCTACTCTGGCAGAGGGATTTGATGAGGGAGGCGAGACTCGTCTGCTGAGCCCGACTCCAAAAGAAATGCCGAGTCAGGAAACTAGTGCTGATCCTACCGCCTTGTCAGAGGAGGAAGGCCCTGTACTGACTGCAGGTAGAACCCCAGACGTTGGTGGTCCTACCGAGATTGAAAAGGGCAAGGGTTTGCTAATGCATAAACCCTCAGATGTTCTTTCTACCTGGGGGACAGTATCGACGCTCCATTCGGCTTCTTTCGTCCTCTTGGCACCTCGGGCTAGCGACGAAGTGCAAGTCCCTGACGAGGGAGGGTCCGCTGAGGTTGAGGTTCCAACCTCGTAGATTGAGGTCGGTGGGGCTTCTTCAGGTCTGCCATCCAGAGTAGCTCCTCCAACTCCTGCTATGACGCCTCAGGTGTTGGCCGACGCGGATGAGTATGTGAAGTTTGCCGTTGAGGCAGTGTACAAGATACTGCAGAAAGGCGTATCGACAGTGCTGAATGCAAATGGGAGTTTTGCGACGACAAAAGCCATGGCGCTCCCTTACATTGGTCTGATACGCTCCCACCAGGGCCATGATCATATGGCCGAGATTCTGGAAGCGTCGGTGGCTGAGCTTGACCAGCATCTTTCTGAACTTTAGAGCATCCGGCAAAATGACTTTTCTGCTCTGATAGAAGCAGAAAAGGAGAAATTGATAGCTGAAGTCGAGTCATCTTATCAGGCCATGGTGTCTGTCTGGGACCGCGAGGTGGCTGAAGCCGAGGCTGCAGTGGAGAGACTATCTCAGTCCACACAGGTGAAGGTAGAGTTGCGGGCCTCGTTGGATGCTAGTATAGCGGAGGTCACTGCCAAGATTCGCCATCTTGAAGACCAGCGACACAACTTTTGTTAGATGCTGAGCGAACCCAAGCTGAGCACGTATCGTCCAAGGAGGAAGAAGCAGCTGTTACTCGCCGTATTCTTTCTCTGACTTACCAACGACAAGAGTTGGACGCCAAGTATGAGAACGATACTGCTCCTGAGGCTATGGAAGAGATGCGTCAAGAAGCTGAACGCCGAGTCTTGGCAACTGTGGGGACTCGTGCTGAAGACTTGAAGCGTCGGGTCGAAGAGCTTTCTGCCAATCCCAGTGATGTTTAGGGATTGTAGTCTTTTTTTGTTATATTTTGGCAACTTTACTGGGGATGTAATCCTTTACTTTAATAAAAAATAAAGAATTTTGTGGTGTGTTCATTTTTGCTGTCATGAACTAGTAATTTGTGTGGACCTATTATCTTTTGCGTACCTTAGTTTTTAGGTACAGATAATAAGTTTGAGAGAACCGACATGTTTGCTCAGAGGTAATGTGGACCTGGCAAATATGGGGTTCAAATGATGAAGTCTTCCTACTCAGAGGTGTTATGGACGTGGTAGGAGTGACTCTGGGGGGGGGATACGTGGAACTACTCAGAGGTAATATGGACATAGAATTCTACGATCGATGTACGACAACACGGGGATTGTTTGTACGGGATGTTTACTCAGAGGTAATGTGGACATGGTAAACATGATAAGTAGCGCAATCCTACGTAGTGTAAGATTCCGCTTTGCAGGGTGTAAAGGAGTAACTCAGAGGTAATGTGGATGTGGTTGTTCTTCTACTGGAGATAGAATGCTATGGAACAACTGGGTTCCGAAAGCATAAGATTTTGTGAAAGGGAGGTGTAGGTGAGCTCTGATGATCAGGTCCACTAATTCCCTTGCTAGGTAGAGGCGGAAGTACATATCTGAAAGATGTCAAGAGTAGTACTTCTTTAGGAACTTGTCGTTGATGGAAATCATGAACAAGTCTCCGTTTGGTCGGGCGAGACGGTAAGCACCGTTTGAGTATACCGCCTCTATGATGAAAGGTCCCTCCCACTAGGGCTCGAACTTTCCTGGTGTTTTGTGAGTCAACACCGTCGACCTCCTGACTGCCAGGACCAGGTCACCTACTTGGAAAGTCCTCTGCTTGACCTTTTTGTTGAAAGCCTGTGACATACGGGCTTGATAGAGTTCAATGCGCTGCTGAGCTAGGAGACATTTTTCGTCAAGTACCTCTAATTATCGCAGACGACGACGCTGATTGTCTTCTTCTGTCAATTGATTTGTGATCGCTACACAGAGTGAGGGTATCTGGATCTCAAGAGGCAGTACCGCTTTGCTCCCGTAGACTAAGGAGAAAGGTGTGTTGCCCGTCGGAGTTCGTACCGTTGTACGGTAGGCCCAAAGGCATTCGTCGAGCTTTTTGTCCCAGTCGCGTTTGTTGGATGACACGACCTTTTTAAGTAACCTGACGATAGTCTTGTTAAAAGCCTCGGCTAATCCGTTTGTTGCTGGATTGTAGGCGGTTGATGCCACGTTCTGAATTCGATTCTTGTCACAGAATCTGCTGAAAACATGGCTGATGAACTGAGGACCATTGTCGTGGATAATCCTACGGGGTACCCCGAAACGGTAGATGACATGATGCTTGATGAAGCTGACCACCCTAGAGCTTTTCACTTCCGTCAGCGAAACTATTTCTGCCCATTTGGAGAAGTAATCGGTGATGGCTAGGATGAAGCGATGTCCCCTCGATGAAGGAGGGGTGATAGGTCCTACAATATCCATGCCCCAAGCTTCAAAGGGCCAGTAGGCGACCGTAGGATGTAGTAGTTCCGACGGTGTATGGATAAAGTCGGCGTGAAGCTGGCAAGCATGGCACTTTTTAGCATAATCGACGGCGTCGGCTACCATGGTTGGCCAATAGTAACCCATGCGTCGCAGTCGATCTTGCAACTTAGGGCCAGGTTGATGAGCCCCGCAAGTCCCGTCATGAGCTTCCCGAAGGGTTTCGGCTGCTTCTTCGTTGGATAGACATCGAAGGAGAAGTCCATCGTAGGAACGTCGGTACAGAATTTTAGTAGCTGTATCATAGTAAAATCGAAGGGAACGCCTTCTGACCGAGACGGCTTCTTTCGGGTCTTCTGGGAGAATTCCATAGACAGCGAAGTCGATAAATGGGAACCTCCAATCTCGGACATTAAAACCGGCACTTGTCATCATGGCATGGGCCATTTGTGAGCATAGGTTGTTTTTGGGACAGACCAAGTCTCGACCAACTACCGTGACGTAGTGTTGAGTCCCGAGGGGTGCTGCTAATGAAGCTGCGAGGCCAGCCAGAGCGTCAGCCTCCAGGTTTTGTAACCGAGGTACGTGTTTTATGAAGAACTTGGTGAAGGTTGAAATAATATTCAATGCAGCTTCATGGTAAGAAACCAGATCTTCATGGCGAACATCGTACTGCCCTCGAATTTGATTAACGACGAGTTTTGAGTCGTCGTAAGCTTCCAGATGATCCATCCCCAGCTGTTACGCCAGCTGGAGTCCCATGATGAGAGCGTTGTACTCGGCAACATCGTTGGAGCACGGCTTCAAAAGGGAGTAAGCATGCTGGATGACCAGCTGATCGGGGGAGACTAAGACTACCCCCACTCCGGCGATGATTTGGCCTTTGGGGCCTATTCTTGAAGCGCCATCGAAAAACATCCGCCAGACGGAGTTTTCTTCGGTGACGTTTGATTCTTGGACCTCATCTGGGATATCTTCATAGAGTCTGGAGGACTCTGGGATGGGGTGCGTAGTTAAAAAGTCGGCTAGAGCTTGAACCTTGACGGCTTTTTATGGAACGAACACCATGTTGTACGACGTCAACATGATTGTCCATGTAGCTAGTCGGAAGTTCAAAGATCCCGGCTTCGTCATGAGAACCCTGAGTGGATTGACTCGGGAGATGACATGAATTGTCTGGCCCGAAACATAATGACGAGTTTTCTGGATGGCGAACACCAAAGCCAAACACTCCTTTTCAAAGGGGTTATACCGGTGTTCGGCCCCGATCAGTGTCCTACTGAGGTAGTAGATAGCTTGCTCATAGCCTGCATCGTTGTTCTGAGCCAACAAAGTGCCGAGGGAATGATCCATGGCACGGACGTAGAGGAGAAATGGTTTGCCTGCGACGGGTGCCACCAGGACTGGCGGGCTCGTCAGGTAAGCTTTGATATCATCGAAAGCTTTCTAGCATTCTTCTGTCCAGACGTAGGAGACTCCCTTTTTCATGAGCTGGGTGAAGGGCTGATATTTTCCGAAAAGGTTCGCTATAAACCTTCGGATGTATGCCAGACGTCTCTGCAGGCCTCGAAGTTCTCGGAGGTTCTTCGGAGGGTCCATGTCAAGGATGGCTTTGGTCTTCTCGGGGTCGACATGAATGCCTTTCGCCGTAATAATGAAGCCCAAGAACTTTTCGCTAGAAACCCCAAGGAAGGATTTAGCGGGCTTCATCTTGAGTTGATGCGCTCGCATGAGATCGAAGACTGTCTTTAGGTCTTGTAGGTGATCACCTTTAAGATGGCTCTTGACTGCGATATCGTCAACATAGCATTCAACTGTTTTGCGAAGATGTTGACGAAAGATGGTACTCATAGCTCGTTGGTATGTAGCACCAACGTTCTTCAAGCCAAAGAGCATCACTGTGTAGCAGAAAACCTCCTTCGGAGTCCTGAATGACGTGTGTTTTGCGTCATCGGGGAACATTTTGATCTGGTTATAGCCCGAATATCCGTCCATAAAAGATATGTGTTCGAAGCCACATGTATTGTCGATCATCACGTCAGTGATTGGAAGCGGAAATTCGTCTTTCGAGCAAGCAGTATTGAGATCCCTGAAGTCGATACAGACTCGTATCTTTCCATTCTTCTTGGTAACAAGGACGACATTGGCCATCCAGTCCGGATGTTGCTCTTCACGAATGAACCCGCTGCTCAGGAGTTTGTCCACCTCTTGATCGATAGCGTTCATGATGTCGGGACGAAAGCGTCATTGTTGTTGCTTTATAGGCTTAGCATCAGGTAAGATGTTAAGTCTATGCATCGCAATCTGGAGATCAAGTCCCGGCATGTCTTCGTTGCTCCAGGCGAAGACGTCGATATATTCTTTGGCCAGTTGGACTAAAGACTCTCGGTCTGTTCCCTTTAGACTCTTGCTGATGAAGATGGATTTGGAAGGGGATCCATCCCCAAGGTCGATCTGTTCGACCTTGTCTTCAGTAAGGGGTTCGCGTAATTCAAAACGAGACTCCCACTGCGCTCCTAGGCGTTGAGTCCAAGGTTCTTCCTCAAAGAATTTCGACGTTTGGTCATCGCCTTCTTCCTCTTGAGATTGTGCAGATGTCATGTTGACTGATAGCACCTTCCTGAAGACTGAGCCGATATTGGTATCGGAATCCCAAGTTGATGTTTCGGACGAATGAGAATGTTCCACTTTTTCTGCCTTCGAACTCTCTGGAGTTGCCGGCAGCGTGACATAGCCCACCCCCCGTCGAGTACGATGATAGTAGTCCTGCGGCTTTCCTTTAGGCGTTGGGAGCTGGAGAGGAAGACGTCGACCCTTGCCGTAGTTCAGGCCCTTGTTGCTTTTCAGATCGTAACCCATCTTTTGGATGAGGTACTTTGCCTTGTCCGTGTACCGATAGACTTGTATTCTGTCGGTATCTGGTTCTGGCTCGAGTGGCAGAAGGTCTTGATGACGCTCGACTTTATCGAAGATGATAGGTTCTTCATCCCGATTCCGCGGTAGGACTATAAAACAGACTCCTTGGGATGGGACTACTCGATTTACATGACTGACGGTCGTTATTTGTGTTTGTAACGACCGTAGAGCGTTATCTAATATATACATGGCATTCCAATGTTGAAGATTAGAATAATTGAAAGACACTCTATTATTGATAAAACACGAGATTTTGTCCTGCAGGATTACATTGTCAAGAGAAGGTGCATCTATATCAGCAGATATGTATTCCCCTAACTCTTCATCTGTGAGCACTGGGGCTGGTTTGGGAGAGCCCACCGCAGATTTGACCTTGGGGTCCGAGAGGGCTATGTGGGCCTTCTCTTGCAGCTTGAGTGAAGCGGACAACTGCGGAGGCTTGCCTTTAAGACGCACCTTCAGGGGTGCCTCAACTGCGCCTTCGATGACAGGTGCCTTCCCCTGTAGCTTTGCCACCAGGGGAGCCGACGTTTGAGGTAGTTTTCCCTTGAGCCGTATCTTCAAGGGAGCTTCAGTGAGTGTTCTACCTAGAGAAGTCGGTGCTTTTCTGGGCAGTTTGATTGCCATGGGAGGCAACATCTGCGGCGGTTTCCCTTTAAGTCGAATTTTCAAAAGAGCATCGGGAATCATCTCTGGCTCCATGTTCGGCTCTGCCGTCGTTTCCGCTTCGTCATCAACATCATTGGCTTCCCCTTCATCGAGCGACTTATATAAGCTAGCATCGGTGAAGTAGGCTTCGACCCCTTTGTAAGGGTCGATGTCCGTGAACTCTGTCCGGATGATGTCGTTAGTGGACACGTACTTCATACATTGGTGGAGTATAGATGGCACCACAATGTACTCGTGCAGCCACGGGCGACCCAGCAGGAGGTTGTAGTTGACGTCGGCGTCCACGACATAGCAAGTCACCTCGGTACGGAGGTTACCGATATGACATATTAGCTGTATTTTGCCCAGTGGTTCACTTTTGCTGGCATTAAAATCGCTGATTGTAGTGTTAGAAGGCGCCAGATGGTACATTGGGATCCCCAGTGTTGAGAGCAGAGTCCTAGGGATGATGCTGAGGGAAGACCCTGGATCAATCTGAATTCGCTTCACCTTGACGGAACCCATATACCCTGTGTAATACAGTGGCCTGTTGTGCCGGTTGTGCTTGAGTAGCATGTCTTGTTGGGTGAAGGTTATGTTGGGGATGACCTCATCCGCACAATGGCAGTGCGCACATGTGGTCGGGATATCCTCAGGCTGCTTGACCTGACTGATGAAGGACTCAGCATCCTTCAGGGCTTCACAGAGAGCTTCGCGGGTGTCTTTGGAAAGACGAAGATGCTCAAACAGAGATAAACGGGCAGGAGTACCGGCAAGTTGTGCCAGTATGTCGAAGTTGTGGGACTTGGCTAGCCTCGAAGCATTTTCCCTTCGCAAAGGATTTTCGAAACGGGCCTCTACGTGCTTCTGTTTATTGGCTGCTGGAGGTCTGGATGGGCCCTCTTCCTGGGCAGCAGGGGTGGTGCAGGGAGGCACCACCTCGACGGCAGCTTCGTCGGGTTGGGCGTTCAGCTGCGAACACGTTTGTACAGGAAGTGCCTCTTCCATGGAGGAAGAGATCATGCGGCAAGACTTGATCTTCTTGCCCTTGGTTTTGGAGGCAGAGCGTACCCCCGGTTGAGTAACTTCGGAGACGAGATCTGGGTGAACCCATAAGATCTCTTTCCGAGATGTGGTGAGTGGGATGAGTCCACTCATGTTGTCACGGGTAGGTGGTAGATTGACCACCTCTATTGTCGCCTTTGGGATAAGGACGACACCATCTTGTGCTGTGGTTGGCGGCAAGGTGTCGAATTGGAGCGACACCAGGTTGGCCGAGACTGTCTTCTCCTCGTAATCGATGGAGATGACATTCGCATTGATCATGCACTGGATGTAGTTCTTGAGGACGTAGCAGTCCTGAGTTGGATGTCCGACAAACCGATGGTAGTGACAGTACCTTGGATTGTTAACTCTTCCAACCTCGTCGGGACGCTTTGGGCCCGGTAATTTGATCTTATCACCCTGCTTCAATATCTCGAAGAGTTGCAAGGTGTCTTCATCATTGAAAGAATAGACCTCCTTTGGTCTTGGTGCAAGCGGAGGCTTCTGAGTAGGCGCTTGTGCTCCTTTAGAGGCATTGACAGTCAATGCCTGCTTTTCTTTCATCTCACGTCCAGGGTTGCTGGTAGCAGGCCGTTTCCCCTTGTCTTCAAAGGCAGAAAAACTGACTCCCAGAAGGCGAGCATTACATGCCTTCTTTTCAGCTGCTTCGGTCTCAATAATCAATGAACTCCAGTCGGAAGGAGGAGTGGAGTTGAGCCAGAGCTTAACCGCAGGAAGCATGTTCATGCTGCAGGAGGAGAGGAGTGCATGTTTTGGTATACCCGGGGGCAGTCTGAAGCAGGCTTGTCGGAAACGTTCGATAAATGCTCGAACCGTCTCTTTCTCCTTCTGACGTACCTCTATAAGGGACGCCATCGACATGTCTTTCGCTCCGCCGTAGAAATGATCGAGGAAGAGACGTGTCAAGTCATCAAAGGAGGATATGGAGTTGTTAGGGAGACTGCAGTACCAGTCGTAAGCCACTCCTTTCAATGCCCCGACAAACAGGCTGGTGAGTAGTGCGTCTTCCTTTAGGAGATGTCCCGTTTGAGACTGGAAGTACGTCAGATAACGGCATGGAGAGTCATTCCCGTCATATGACATCAATATTTTTGGTTTATACTTGGGAGGATAAACCACTTTGTTCCATTCGAGGGGGTATGGTTGTGGGATCCCCATCTTCTGGCGCTCCTCCTGTCTATTCTTTGACTCGAAGCGCTCACGCAAGTCCCAGATCATTTCAACCACGTCTTTCGTGGAGCTGGAAGTCGGAGAAGGCGGAACAGTCGAAGGTTGTACATTCAAAGGTTTCGATACCCGAGGTGCTTCGTGACAATCGGTATTCAAGGATGCCCGTTGAAGGGGCATACTTGATTCCCCGTTGACTCCTGGGTCCGGATTGGTGGAAGGTGCTCTGGCCAAAGCTGACCATATCTCGAACACTGCTTGAGTCAGTGTTTGCATGGAGGCAGAGAGGGTTTTGAGTCCCCCCTACAAAGTATCCATGCGCTGAATGAGGTCTGCAGGTGGAGCATCTGACTCTGTATCACCACCTTCCGTCATGTATACTGTCATGACGTGACTGGAAGTGGATGGATCGGTTGAAGCTTCGCTTTTAGCCTCGCTCTCTTGTAGAAGAGGAACTTCCCCTGGAGCTTCGTCTTAGCTACCCCCAGCTATGTTCTGGGGATATCTTCGTCTTTGGGATGAAGATCAGCAAGGGCTTGACAACCCCCAGCTATGTCCTGGAGGATATCTTCGTCTTCGGGATGAAGACCAACAAGGGCTTGACTACCCCCAGCTTCCTCCGAGATCTTCTTTCTCCTCCGGGTGCCTTCAAACATCCCTGAGGACGGGACAGTCGTCTTGGTCTTCCTCGGCTGGCTCTTAGATGAGGACGAGGTCGAGGAGTTGCCAGTCGCCTTTCGGATTGATGAGGAGTTAGAGATTACGTTACAAGAAACAACCTTTAGTTCTGGCTCCTCTTCAATCGACATCTTCTTCCCGAGGCGACGTTGGAGGGGTGTTGATGATTGCAGCCGCTGGAACACAGACTGCCTTTGTGGTGGGACTGCTGTCTTGCAACAACAGTTAATGGTGACTACAGCACAGGTGTGCCCTGTGAGGGGCACATTGTGCTTGTCAGTCGACTCTCCTGATCGACGTTTGTGAGTGATTACGTTGCGCAGATCGTTAGAGGAGAGTGCCACCTTCACACCCCCATCAGGCGTATGGCAAGGCCAAGCGCCAGGGTGGTCAAGTGAATGCTGCACCCCCTGATCCGGCACAAAAGATGCGCCCAGATCAATAGTGGGGGAGCAACATTTAGAGTGACTTGAACCAGCCTCAGACGCACAGCCAATGTAGGCGCGGGGGTTCAAGACCACAGAGTTTGCCTTGCACGACTTGGTTGCGAACGCAGCAGATGTGTCCAAGTGTGACAAGGACTTTGAGGGTCGGCTCGTTTCTGGCGCAGAAGCACCCGAGTCAACTTTGTACAGCTTACCATCAGCAGCGCGCATGATTGTGAGCGCATGCTTCTGGTTCACCGTTGGCATAGCACGTTTAAGGCGCATGACCTGTGCTGCCTTGTACTTCTTCGTACCAGCCCGCTGGGGTGCATAGTACTCATAGTCTAAATTCTCCTCGCCACGACAGCGAGTGAGTCTGTCAAAGACAGAAGCCTTCTGCGGCGCATCAGAGTTCATGCGCAGGGCGTTAGATGCGCCCCTGCTCCGTCGAGACATCTTTCTTATCCGAGAAGGAGATGGTTGGGGAATGTGGTCAGCCCCACGTTTCTTCGAGAGATGTGCTGCACCCGCAGGCGCATCCTGGCTGCTGAGGACGTCAGCGGAAAGGGTAGGCTGCATCGGCGCATCCCCTTCGGTGATGCTGCCAGGGGCCTCGACCTTGCGCACCCAGACTTGGCGAGTCTTCTTCGGCTTTGGCAGCCACTTCGAAGGACTTGCGCTGCCTTCAGAGATGAACTCCTCATACGCCTGTTGATTGAGGCGTACGACCAGTGTCTTGTGGTAGGAGCCCACCTTCATGTCGTCAGATTGCGACACAACTTTCTCAGCGGAGGAGAAAGAGGTCCCCAGCTTGTTTGCCATTAAAATCTTTGATTGCAATTTCAATTACAAACAGAACAGTGTTACAATGTAGGACTTCGATGTAGTCCTAGGAGTACACTTTTGTTTTTATCTGGGTCCTGTGTCGATGGAGCGAGTGGTAATGCGTTGACTCCGTTGACGATCTGACGACGGTTTTCGGTTCTCTGAAGGTCTGGGTTGCTCTGGATGTCGGAGCTTGCGGAGGGGAAGAAGACGTTGAGTGTCTCTTCCGATCTCTGTGGGTGATAACTCTGATGCTCTGGTTACGTCTGTCTTTGCCTGTGCGTCTTTGTATGTCTGTGTGTGTGTGGAAGAAGAAAATGATCCCTCTATTTATAAGCAGGTTGGGCTGCTCATGCGCGCATATGTAGGATGCGCCTGTACGTGGGAACGCCACGTGGTTGGAGCTGTGGGCGGCGCATGGATGATGCGCCATGACTTGTGGGTTGAATCCTTCATGCTGCATTTGTGGACTGGCACGTAGCAGTGGAGAGGATCTTTCGGTTGCTGAGATCTTGGATGGTTAGCACCCCTTCATAGGCTGAACTGAGTCAAAGGAAACGTGGCGCATGTCCGTTGCTCAAAGATCTCGGATTTGGTAGAGAGTGATCTGACAGGATGCGCCTGGGATTGGGCGCATGAGAAAACTTTTGGCTCGTAACCTTCAAGAGTCACGAACCGGTCTGGGCGCACGACTTTTGAGGCGCATGCGAGTCTTCGGGCGCATGACTGCGGAGGCGCATGCGAATGATCGATCGGCCACGTGGCTTGTGACCGCCAGAGGAGAATAATGATGACGCTGACGTCAGCGGCGCTTCGTTTTCTGTAAAAGCTGTTGCTGCTCTGTCATCGAGACATGACTGCTGTCGTGTCAGACTTCAGCATTTAATGTTCTTGACGGGTGATGGGTCTTTGAGTGAGCGCATTGATCTGCGTTCCACTAGGCGCATGGGGACGCGTGGGGCGCATCCTTATGAGGCGCTTGGTGCTGATGGACGCGTCTGTATGATGCGCGTGGGAGATTGGGTGGGTGGGTGGGAGTGTGCTAAGTTTGTGTACAATCTTCGTCCTTCATATACTATAACATTTTCTGTACAAAGCAATAATCTACAGATTTGGTGACATAGTTTAGGTTCGCTAGCTTGTTGATCACGTGGTTTATTGTACAACCAAGATACATTATAAAAAATAGAACAAAACTATAAGAAGGTATACGGAAACAAAAACAACAACAACAAAATGCCACCAGTATTACTTTCTCTACCTTGTATATCATCTACTTTTGGTAGCTACGCATTGTACCATTATTTCTATATTTACTACGTGTGAATTATCAATCATGGGTAATGAATAGTGTAAAGTGGTTGCACTCAAATAAAATCCTACAACCAATAACCACACATTTTGTGATGCAATAGTAAGAGTGAGTGGAAAATCTACAACGTGGTTGGATTTATAGATGAACTAAATTCTTTCAAACACATCCAAGATATCTTGGATCCCTTGGTAGAATTATTATTCCTTCGATTGTCCCACACAAATTTTCGATTTAACTAGTGATATTAACAATAGCCAAATGTTATAAATTCTACTGTACATATTTAGAATTGTCAAAATTTTAACAGTCCATATAAAATCAAATCTGTTAGAATTTTGGCACTCGTAAAATAGCAATGACTACAAAAATTTTGACGGTCCTGAATATACACAGAACAGTCAAAAGTGTGTTGTCTCTTAGTAATTTTTGTAGTGCTCTCAACATTTGTCTAATAATATATATGTTATTTATTATCCAATATATATTATGTCATATACATGTATAATGTCTTAAAAATACATTGAATGTAATAATATACTTTATCCCGGTGTACTAAGATAAAAATCATCTATTACTAATATTTAAATGAAAAATTTTGAGTGGCACCCCACTTTATTTTACCATATTTAAGGTGCACCCCACAAGTTTGCACAAATATAAGTTATCCCCCACTTTGGACGGTAACCGTCAAAAAAAATTATTAGACCAAAATGTCCTTGCTCCTTCCTCTTTCTTCTTTCCTCTTCCCCCCTCCACCCCACCACCCCCCTGCCACCGCCCCCGCTCCCCCCCCCCCCACCTCCCCACCTCCGCTCCCCCCCCCCTCCTCGCCTCCGCCCGCCCCCCCCCCCCCCTCCCGCCTCTGGCGGCGGTGCACGCCCCCCCTAACGTCCTCGTCCTCAAAAAAAATTCTCTAAGGTTTTTTTTTCCCGTCCCGAAATGCCATCGGCGACCTCGCCGGAGCCACCCGCCGCCTCCGTCGGCGTCGATCCGAAGCTGCGCCGCGCTGTTTGCTTCTCCTTTGCGGCCTACGCGAAGGGGGTGGTCTCCCACCTCCGCCTCCTCGGCGTCCCCATCACCGCCGGCCTCTCCGACCTCGAATTCACCGCCAAGCCTCCCTCAGCTTCTCCTTCCCCCGGGACCTCCGCTCCGTCCTCCGCGAGGGCCACCCAGTCGCCCCCGGCTTCCCCAACTGGTGCTCCTCCTCCCCGCACCAACTCTACATCCTCCTCGACCTCCCCGTCTCGACTCTTCTGAACGAGGTCTCGAGAGGGGGGTTCTGGTGCTAGCGGGCGTGGGGTCGCCGCCCCGGGAGCGACAAGGAGGCGCTGGGCAGAGCGAGGAGCGCGATGGAGAGGGCTCCGCCGATGGTGCCGATATATCGGCAGTTCTACGTCCCGTTCGTGAAGTCGAACTCGAACGGGAGCCGATCTTCTACGTCAAGGGAGGGGAGGGGAGGTGCTGGGGGCGAGGTCGCATATGGCAGTGGGGATGTCATGGAGAGGGTGCTCGGGGTAGAGAAGAGGACATTTTCGTCAAAAAAAATGGGTCAAAGGAGTTGACTGTTAAAGAAGGACGAAATCCGTCAAAAGTGGAAGGTAACTTACATTTGTGCAAACTTGTGGGATGTACCTTAAATATGGTAAAATAAAGTGGGGTGCCACTCAAATTTTCTCTATTTAAATTATATGTATTTTCTCAAAAGAGTACAACATAATATTTTTTTAACAAAATGTATATGTATCCAAATCCGACACATAGGCAGAAGTATATCTAGGGTGCGAAAGTAACTCTCTCTGAGAAACTCAGCATCTCTCTAGGAAACTCGACAAAATAGTATGTAAATTCGAAAGAAAAAGATACATCCTCACAAAAAAATGTCATAATAACCAATGTTTTAAAACTCGGACCAGAACGGTCGATCGAACCGGTCAATCCGTAAGCTAGTAGCTTTTTCGGACTGGTTTAATACTGATCCATTTTTTTATCAAAAAATCCGGTCAATCCGGTCAGACCTCTGAATTGTCTAATCCAATTGGATTTTGAATCGATTTGACCCTACCTTACATACAATCAAATTTAATATATTTACTTTTTGACTAATTCTACAATGATGAACATGCAGAACTTCTAAGTAGTATATATATGTAGTTGTGTACTATGTGATATATTCGATGTAAGGTTGTAAGTCTATATATCTGGTTCAATTTGGATTAATCCACTGGTTGGACCGAGTTGACCCAACACAGGTCGATCTCCGCTCCGAGTTTTAAAATCTAATAGAATACCTAGTTTCGTAATTAATTGATTTCTAAATATACTTTATCAGGATGTACCAAAAATAAAGGAAGCAAATATGGTGTTCTCAAATATTGTGTACCAAATATGTCTCCTCTACTATAAAAATATGGATCCCACTAATTGTGGACGTTATTTTTTAAAATAATCAGTGAGACCCACACTATTAGACCATGTTTGGTTCGCGGAGTCGGAGCTTTGAGAAATGAAAGTAATTTATTTTCTGTGTTTGAATGACTAAGAAAATGAGCATGAAAGAAAATTGAATCCCAAGAATAAGAAAAATATTAAAAAAAAATTGGTTCCCCTGTCCACCCAATGATTTGCCTCCTCTAAATGATTCACTTTTCCTCTCAATTTTAATTTTTTTTCCAAACATCGAAAAAAATTATTAAAATTTCAATTTATAAGAAAAAGAGTAAAGAATCAATTTTCTTTCTTTTCGTTTCATTTTTGCAGACTAGAAATATATTTGGTATATAAAATTTGGAGACAATAGATCTGTTCTCAAAAATAAATATCTACCTATTATTAACATTTAAATTATATTTATTTTCTCTCTCACTCACCCCCTCCCCAGTCCCCACTCTCTCTCTCTCACTAATTTATTCCCTCCCAAGTCCCAACAGTCTCCTAAAAGAAAACCAGCCTGGTTTCTTCCTGGCCTCCAAAACCAAGCTTGGGAAAAAACCCAACCAAACCTTTACAAATGCAGCTGCAGCTGCTCCATTCTCCTACTACTCTCCATTCTCTCCTCCTTCCGTTCACCTATAGCTCATGACCCCAACTACCTAGTCCCAAGCGACTTTCTCATGGAGTTTGGTGGGTTTCTGGGCTTGGATGGGCAGCTGGTTGGTTCCTCTTCTGACCACCACAGCCACAGTTTAGGTGGTGGGGGTGGGGGTGGCTCATGTCTTTTCTCCATGGACAACAGCAGCAGCAGCACACTCGCCGCTGAGCTGCCCATGAAGCAGCAAAGGAGCCTCTTTGGAGGCTTCCTCAAGCATGGCAGGTCTGCTGCTGCTGCTGCTGCTGCTTCTTCCGAGACTGCTGCTGGTCAGGAGCAGCAAGTTGACTGGAGGAGTCTCAAGCTGGCAAGAACTGCCAGCAGCACCACCACAACTACTACTACTACTGAGCAGATGCTGAGCTTCTCAACCTCATCCTCCAAACCAGAACAATATGCTTCTTTGTATCACCTCAACAGTGATGGATATCCCAACCATTACTATCCATACTCTTCCTCTTCATCATCAGCCTCAGCAGCTCATTCTTCCTTCAGGAGTGCAGGTGAACAAACAAACAAGAAAGCAACTACTTGCTTGTTGGTCTGTCTTGATTTGATACTGGACTATATATGATTGGTAGATGGGTCTTTTCATGGTATTTCTTGATCTTTGGTTTAGAGTCTTGTCAAGGAACAATCTTTATTTTATTTTTTTTCTACATAAAAAAAGATGGGATCTTTAATTTTTTTTTTCTTATGGAAAAACATGGGGGGCTCATTACTTGTTGCAAGTTTGGTCTTTCTTGATTTGGTATTTGATTGGTGGGTCTTTTCATGGTATTTTTTTATCTTTGATTTTGAGTCTTGTCAAGAAGATGGGATCTTAAAAAAAGAATTCTTTTTTTTTCTGCTTTTTCTTCTTCCTATAGAGAAGTTTGGACTCATTTCTTGGTCTAATAGTCGATGTTGTTCTTCTTTTTTTTTTTCTACAGGAAAAAAAAATTGAGATCTTTGATTTTCTTGTTCTAAGTTTGTTCTTGGGTTGTCTCAAAAAAAAAAAAAAAAACTGACCTAAGTTTTTTTTTTCTTTTCTTGATTTGGTATTTGTTTATGGGTTCTCATTTCTTTCATATGAAAGTAGCTCATTTCTTTCATATGGAAGTAGTTTTAAAATCTTGGTTCTTCTTATGGTTTGGTCAGGATTGGGCTGTGGGAGCACAAATGTGAGCATTCATGGGGCGAGGGGACCCTTCACTCCATCACAGTGGATGGAGCTTGAGCACCAGGCCTTGATCTACAAGTACATCGACGCAAACATCCCCATACCATCGAGCCTCCTCGTCCCCATCCGAAGGAGCACCAACCCATCTCCCCTCTCCCCCTTCCTCTCCGGATCTTACAGATCCACCACATGTAAGTTGGTATACAGAGCATCTGCATGTTTGTGAGCTTGCTCAACTTGTTGCTCCACAAAAATAATTATGTTTCATTTTGGTTCATTTGAGATATTATTCGGTGGTCCGGGCTCATGGTGGGTCTTGATCCGTTTCCAATGCTATAATGACACATGACCATGAATTCTTTGTTTAATTTAGATTTGCATAAAATAGAGAAAATATAGACGATGTGTCACTATATCATTGGGTACGGATCAAGACTCACCATGAGCCCGGACCACCGTATAATTGGTTCATTTTTTTGGGTACTTCTAATGCTTGATTTACAGGGAAAGTGAGAATATAACTTTCTACTCACAAAGATGTCTTGATTTATAGGATAATGAGCCAAAGTTCTTGGTTGTCTACTCACAAAGATGTCTTGATTTATAGGATAAAGGAGCAAGTTCTTGGTAGTTCTTGGTTGTCTACTCACAAAGATGTCTTGATTTAGAGGATAAATGAGAAAGTTCTTGGTTGTCTACTCACAAAGATGGTCTTGATTTATAGGATAAATGACCAAGTTCTTGGTTGTCTACTCACAAAGATGGTCTTGATTTATAGGATAAATGACCAAGTTCTTGGTTGACCTTGATGTTTCTACTCAGAAAGATGTCTTGTTTTATAGGACAAATGTAATTTTCTTAAATATATATATTTGGTGGTTAGTCTCTAATGGACTTATTTTTCTTCATGTCACGGCAGTGGGGTGGGGACCTTTCCATCTGGGTTTTTCCGGGAATGCTGACCCAGAGCCTGGCAGATGCCGTCGGACCGACGGGAAGAAATGGCGGTGCTCGAGGGATGCGGTCGCTGACCAGAAGTACTGCGAGCGACACATGAACCGAGGCCGCCATCGTTCAAGAAAGCATGTGGAAGGCCACTCCGGCCAAGCCTCGAAAGCGGTGCCCGTCATCGCCCCCTCGCAACCAGCTGGTGCTGCTGTTTCTGGTGGCGGTGGTGGGTTGTCGAACAATGCCCTTACCATTATGTCGCAGCAAAATAAAAGCCTGCAGCCAAATGAACCTTCACCTCCACGGACCGACAGGTAAACTACTTTGAACCCATGAAAGTTGTTCTCATGTCATTCAGTATGGAATAATGTCTCTACTGCTTTCTTTGGTAACTTGGTTGGCTAGAAGTTTCAACTTTTATAGCATCTTTGTTCTCGAGGTACAAAATTATTGGTGTAAACTCTGTTATTGTTGATCATTTTGTAGCTTTGGTATTTTAGTTTCTTATAGGTATGCAATCTCCAAAGATGAACAGTAAGAGCATCATAAATATAGCCCATGCACTTTTCGATCTCTAGGAGCTAGACATACTAGTATCCATTGTCATGTGTGAAGTCAATCTGGAAAGTCGATAAACTGACATAAGTCAATCTAGAAAGTCGATAAACTGACAAGCCTCTTGCGGTCAACAATCGTTATAAAGAAATTCGTTTAAAATGTGGTTGCTGAATACATGGAAGATATTGACATATTGGCCACCGCCAGGTACCTGGTAGTTGTGTCTGGAAAGCACAAATTGATGAAAGTTTATTTAACTAGTCGAATTGTTGAGTTATGCAGGCTTTAATTGTCACTTTTTAAAGAAAGTGATTGATATCTGATTGTTTTCATGTTTGACAGGATGATTAGCTAGCATGTTAAAAGTGATCTTGCCTAATCCTTTTGGAATTGAAAGCATGTCACTATTTAACTCCTATGATTCTTATTGCACAGGCTATGAGTATGATCAATCAAAAAGAGAGAGCAACTGATAAGGACATGCTAGAATCTGTCCAAAGATCAAAGTCCATTATCAATTATTGTAACACGATACTATGTTAAAAATGATCTTGCCTAATCCTTTTGGAATTGAAAGTATGTCACTATTTAACTCTTATGATTCTTATTGCACAGGCTATGATCAATCAAAAAGAGAGAGCAACTGATAAGGACATGCTAGAATCTGTCCAAAGATCACAGTCGATTATCAATTATTATAACCAAGGAAAATACTATGTTACCTATGTTGCAAGGACATGAAAATGACACGATACAGTATAGACATGGTAATATGGAGAGACTGCCAATTTTGACATTTCTACTGTAGTTCGAGTGTCTTTGTCCTGTCCACGTCAGACACACATGGACATGGTTCCTGTTTTGATGTTTATGTGCTTACTAGGTAGAGAGAAGGTTCGCTAAGTTTACTTGATTTAGTCGTAGCCAATATGTTCTCATGAAACAAACCCTCATTCTGTGTCGAAAAGATTGTAATCCCATGTTAATAACCTGTGTATGATCTTCGGCCTTCCTAGTAAACCAAATTCTGTTGCGTGAACCCATTCTTGGCATGTAAAGGAATGACGAGATGGGTTTAATAACCATTATCTTCACCTTCAAGCACTCCTATCAAATTAGGTGGAGTTATGTCACTACTTTATTGCCAAGAAGTTCCATTGAAAACTTCTAAAGCTGCCTGTCAATTTGAAACTTAATGTAAAAATCCTGTTTATAACTGAAACTTTCTTATTTCAGTCCTTTGTCAAACCAATTTTAAGCTCCTGGATTTGAAAGAAAGAGCACCCTCTAAATACTTGTAAAATAGGACAGATTGTACGATTAGGGAAGATGAAATTGTTGATCCATAGACAGATATTGACAGACCCATTGAAAGGTTTTAATGATATTTTATAGCAACTTACTAGTATCCTGGTTATAGATGGACAACTGTGTACTGTTGTGACATAAAATTGCAGACTCTCTAATCCATCTCAAAACCACTAGACAAATGCATAACTTTGAAGATGGCAACCCAAAATTCTCATATTCATGACAAGAGGAAGACCATAAGGGACACATATTCATGCAAGTAAGGGATGGTTTTCTGATTGAGGTAGTTGGGTAAATAGAGTTGATTGGAATAAAGCAATTCATGTGGCACATCCCGAGAATTATTATGAACTCTTTCTTATTGTTGCACCTTGTTACTTTCCCTTCCCTGTAAAATTGAGTTATGGTCAAGTGCTACCTGGATGGCACCGTGTGTTGGTAAAGTTTATTTTATGAAATATTAGGTGGTTAAGGTTGGCAAGTGTTGGCAGATCTTTATAGTTAGTATGATTTATAAAAAAACACGTTGGGATCACAACTTACATTAAAATTAGCATGATCTTAGGTTACCTTAGGCTACCTTAATGTAGCATAGGTAGCCTCATCACAGGGTGCTACCCTGGTAGCACCTAATCCTCATTTGTTAATGAAGTTCATTCAATTCAATTGTAATAATGCCAAAAGTGTGGTGGCTTAATGAATCCCATTACCAGAATTTCATTCAAGTCGGACTTTTGATTCAACACCAACTTTGGCATTAGTTTAGGATTGGTATCCAAGGATATTATGAGTCTTATCTACAAGTATGCATTTATTGATTCAGTCTACAAACCGGAATATCGGTTATTCTTGTAAATCTTGGGTTGAGAGTAGGTGAGTTCGGTGAGTGTAGTAGAGGTGGGATTTCCTCCTCCATAGCTCTTGTGTTCTCTTTAAATTTGTAAAAGCTTCTTGATCACCATCACTAATGGACGTAGCCCAGTTAAGGAAGAACCAAGTAATACTTCATGTGCTTTACCCAATCGAACAAGAGCTCATAAATATATAATGTTTGCGTATGACACCTAACCACTCATCCTTTTGTAGCCAGTAAATTAGAACTTATTCTCATATTTTGTTGTGTATATATATTAGACAATCTGTTTATGTTACTACATGTAAATTTTCCCAAATACCTAATCTTTGGTGTCGACTGTTTGAAAACTCCTTTTCCATTCATTGTCAAGGATTTGTTGTTGGATAATAAATAAGGAAATATAGGTGGCACATAGGAAAATAATAAATTAAGTACTTATTCCACACTATAACAAACGGTTTAGTTGTCACAGTACATTGTATCCATTTAAAGTTATACTAGGAAACATAGTTACTCCAAAATTTCTTCCGTATAGTATCATTTCAGAGTCGGATACATATCGGACACAACAAAACACTCCATATTACACTAGGACAGTCCAAATCTGTGGTATCTGCGTTCATCTTCATGTCATTTCATATTCGTATGCGTGCTAGGTACTAAGAAGTGCCCATGGTCTAGGTTTCTAACGAGAATCTTTAATTCGCCAAACCTACCGTCATTCAAATGACTTGCTCAAGTTCTTTGAACCTATGTCATTTTGATTACTGTAATGACTTGATCAACTCCTGCTTCTGCTTGGTAGCCTCTGAACCTGTGTCAATGGCTGTGATTATTTGCTCTTTCTATATCTGCTGAAGCTTAAAATGATATTGGACTGTTGAGACTTGTGTTTGTTCTTGTTAGGTGGATATATCTTTAACGACATCGACGCCGTTCATCAAAGCATTTCCATAGACTAGATGACTCGGTGTTATATGTAGGCCAGATACTTTAAGAAGTATCATATCTGTGTTGGATGAGTATCAGACTCTTGTAACACTTATTATACCTCGCAAATTAATGTGTCATAACCTCCTTACATTTCCCACAATTATACAGTACTTACCATAACAAACTTATTTTAAGACACTCTGACATCGGTAGTTGGAGTGATGCTTCTGTAAGATGAATTCTGAAGGTTTATAGAAGTTTGGTTACCTTTAGATAATATATGTTATGAACCTGTGAATTACTCGGTCCAGCTTATCACCTATGATCTATATTTTCTGCAGGATTCAGATGGGCAAAGAGAACACAAAATACCATGTCCGAGATTCAAACGGCCTCTCCCTGCTGAATGACGCGAGTCCGAAGCCTCTCGACTCATTATTCCCGATGCCAAAACATCAGAACCCCTTTGAAGGAACCCTGTCCAGACCTGACTTTGGCCTAATCTCCACCGACTCTCTCCTGAACCCCATGAGGACCACCTACTCGGATGATGGCGTCGGCTTCGACTCCGCGTCGAAACTGCATGACCGACAGCCTCAGCACCACCATCCCCTCCGTCACTTCATCGATGACTGGCCCAAAAGCCAGTCCGAGCTCCCCTCCGTTGCCTGGCCTAAAATAGACGAGATGAAGTCGGACAGGACCCAGCTCTCCATTTCCATTCCGAGCGACATCTCATCCTCCTCTTCCTCGCCCAACCAGGAAAAGCTTGCGCTCTCCCCTCTCAGGCTGTCTAGAGAGTTTAACCCGGTGAGCGGAGGGAACCAACGCCAGTCGGGTTGGATACCGATATCTTGGGAGCCTACCATAGGCGGACCTCTAGGGGAGGTCTTGAACAAGACGAACAGCACACCGAAGGACTTCTCTTCGTCTTCTCTGAACCTCTTGCCCGACGGCTGGGACACGAGCCCGAGGATGCAGTCCTCCCCGACCGGAGTCCTGCAGAAGACGGCCTTTGGCTCGTTGTCTAGTAGCACAGGAAGTAGCCCCAGGGCAGAGAACAACAAGGCGGCAGGCGATAGTACTGGCGTCCAGTGTGACAACCTCCTCGGCGCGACCCTTGCAAATCCCTCGACAGTTGGTTCAATGTAACTTTGGGCACAATGCAAGATACTGAACTGAGGAGGAGGAGGATCTTGAATGATGAAAATAACAACGCAGCTGCATGCATGGCTCTTGTTGCTGTGTTTTTAGAGGTACACTGCTCGTAGGAAGTTGGAACCTTCTTGTTTGATTTCTGTATCATTAATTCTCTTTTAACTTTTATTTGTGTTTTTAACTCCGAATTTGTTTGCTTAGATCTGATCATGTGTTTGTTGTGTTGCTTATGTTTGCGTACGTAAGCCCTGTAAAACTTTTAAATGGTGGTGATGATAAATGAAGGCATGCATGAATGTATCTCCGGATATGCTTGCTTACAAAAGCGTCATGTTTCTTTCGATTCGACTACAGAAATTCGAATAATATATTTCTTTCAATTCCGCTACAGAAATTCGAATAAGAACTTGTATATGCAGGTTACATGTGAATTTTAATTGAGGCCAATTTGGTGAAGTATTTGTTGGAATTTTTCTTTGATTCTTGTAAACAAATTAAGAAAGTTTAGAGTTACCTGCTTTTAGAAAAGTAATGTACAAAACATTGTCCTAAGAGATTATTCGATATCTATGTACAGACTTGTTCTCAAATCCTCTTAAAGATAAAAACTTCTGTGCTATCGACTTTTTGTAGACAACTTCGGAAGAAACAATCCGAACTTTCGTTCAGAGAATATGATGGAAACTTGAGGCAGGGTAGTCGAGACAATGGTGGCCGGGCTCGGCGTAGCGCTGACTCGATTCTTGGAGACGAAGACGAGAGACTGAGTTGAGGTCGTCAGTTGATAAGGTTGGATGCATGTATATTTATAATGACAAAAAATGGTGATTAGTAATTAACTTAGGTTATGGCCAAAATGTAGGAGTAAAAAAAGGTTTGGAGAACCTTTCAAAATTTTGGTTTAGACCTGGTTTTTTAAAACAATTGTACAACAATCTTAAACCACTGCCACCCCCCCCCCCCCCCCCCCCCCCCCCACCCACCCCCACCCACCCCCACCCCACAACTCCACCACCACACGCGCGCGCGCGCACACACACACACACAAGTTCAGATGACAATTAAAATAATATATAATAGTAGAATTTCTTGGCAAATGAACACTATCAATAGGTGAGATGGACTACAGCCTTGAATCTCATTTAGTGACTACTGTTTTTTTTTTTTTCTTCTGAAGAGTACTTGATGGATTATGTCTTGAATCAAACTTCTCGAATCAAATATCAGAAAAATAATACACAGTACGCTACAAGTTCTTGGGCCATGCACATTTTTTTTTCTTCCTTTTTCTTGAGAGAGATCTTGGATCGTTCTGTCCCCATATATAGTCGCGACCTTTACGACTTCTCATATAGATAAGTCCTTAAATGATTTGTTATTGGTGTCAACCCTGCATAAATATGCTTGGACCTATTAAGGGTTTTAAAGTTGATCCTAACCAAATCACACTGAAGCACTGTCATCATAGGGATGGAGTATCTTTGTGTAACTTCAGACAACCGCTTGGGCATTAATTTTGAGAATTTAATCTCAGGGCCAGTGTTCCATATTAGTCATCGAAGTCCAGCTTGTTTCTACCCATTAAATCGGCTTATTGGGATCTCCAGTCAGACTTGATGGGTTATCACCGCTGGTGACTTACTTGTGGGCTTAACCTCATCCCCCTTGATAATTCTAGGATTAATGTCCTAGACATACTCTTCGTCAAGAGTTTTGCAAAGTTATTTTCTGACTTTAATAGTCAAGACCATATATTTTTCTAATAGGCTCTTTGTGACTTGATGCGCATCTACATGTCCATGTTCATCTTAACATTCAGAGAATCATGCATTAGCAGTTCTATAGCAGATTGATTAACACAATCTATAAAACCGACAGATATATAAATTTGTACATACATAATAAGATGTTTGAACCATTTTTCAACACATATATGTTTGAAGATATCATTTCAGAGTCTATGATATTCATAGCTATGATAGTTTGTCACGTGAACTTATCATCTTATTAGTATCTAAGTTGTTCCACAAGTGAAACCCCATTATCCTTCCACTGCATCTAAGTATTCTTTAGTGCTTTTATATCCGAAGGATATGTCATATAATGACTCAGATAAAACACTTAAAACTCTGTTAAACCAATTGTAGTCTATTTCTTTATGAGTATTTGGTTTGACTAAGCCAGATATTTGGGTTACTCATAAATCATATTCTGTGTCATCATAATCATTTAACATAGATGTGATTCTATCAATTGTTGATATCAACCCCAAGGTAGTGAGCCAAAAACACATATGGCTCTGCCACCTCTTGAAAAACTCATCTTTACCGGCCATATAGACAATATGACAATCTAATGTTTTGCAATAATATTGTATAGAATCAATATGAAGGTCTAAAGTACTGGAATAATAGCACGTTTTTGCATTTTTTTGCCGAGTTTGCCAATTTTGCCGAGTTTAAACGAACAATAATAATTTAGAGAGAGAGAGAGAGAGAGAGTGTGTGTGCGTGTGTGTGTGTTTTAAGAGGGGCTCGAGCAAGTGAAAAGAAGAGAGAATTATATAGGCATCGAAGAATATAATGGGGATCTTAATTAATAGCTTGGCCCCCAAGCTTCAAACTCTTATAGAGTGCCACCTCATGCGTGCAAGTACTGGCCCTCTCACCGTCACTGTCACTTCCACTTCCACTTAGGGCTGCAAACGAGCCTAGCCGAGCCAAGCTTTTTAAAGCTTGAGCTTGGCTTGACTAGAATTATTCGAGCTCAAGCTCGAGCTCGAGCTTGATAAGTTTTTTATTTTGAAGCTTGAGCTTGGCTGGAGCTTGTTTACATTAGGCTTGAGCTTGGCTTGGTTTGAGCTCGAACTTGGCTTGATAAAGAAGCTTGATTCAAGCTTGATAAACAAGCTCGATAAGCTTGAAATCAAGCTTGATAAACAAGCTCGATAAGCTTGAAATCAAGCTTGTCACTCAACTTTAATTCAAGCTCATTAAGCTTGATTTCAAGCTTAACGAGCTTGATTTCAAGCTAGTTAAGTTTGAATTCAAGTATCTGAAATATTAACAATTTATTTATAAAAAATTAATTAAAAAGATTCCTTAATATCACTTATTAATGACATAAATATATAATACACGCACCCACACACACACACACACACACACACACACACACACACACACATATGAACAAATAAATATATAATACACACACACACACACACACATATGAACAAATAAATATATAATACACATATATATATATATATATATATATATATATATATATATATATATATATATATATATATATATATATATATATATATATATATATTATACAAAACACAAAGGTTTTTGAATCCTAGGGCTGACTGTGCCAAGATAAAGAGTGGTTGGGATTTAATCTTGCTGAATCAACGGTTGTGGGGTTTTATGGGGAAGAACATTATTGGGAGTGGACTTTTATGGGGAAGAGCATTATTGGGAGTGGGGTTTTATGGGGAATCCAAAGATGGGGATTTAATATTTTGATGGTTGGAATTTAATATTTTGATGGGGGCCTCATAATGGTTGTGGATTAGCATTATTGAGAGTGGGATTTTATGGGGAATCCAAAGAAAATTCACATCCAGCAGTGGTTGGGATTTAGTATTTTGATGGGGGCCACAAAATTATTATTGTTCGTTTAAAACTCGTCTTTGCATTTTTTTTTGCCGAGTTTGCCAATTTTGGTCGTTTTCGCACGTTTTTTTTTTAATCTTTTTGCATCCTTTAATCATTTTTCGTCGATTTTGTACATTCTTTGCCCCCTTTTGGCCCCTCATTTTGCATGTCTTTTTATCGTTTCTGCACTTTATTTAATCATTTTTTGTCATTTTTGTACGTTTTTTTTTCATTTTTGTCATTTTTGCCCATTTTGAACCTTTTTATTATTTTTGCACTTTTTATCGTTTTTTGTCTTTTTTGTTCGTTTTTGTTTTTTTTTTTCATTTTTGATCGATTTTGCACGTTCTTGCCGTTTTGGTCTTTTTTGTTTTTTTTGCATTTTTTTTTATCGTTTCTGCTCGTTTTTTGTCATTTTTAATCGTTTTTGTTTATTTTTTGTTGTTTTGCACTGTTTTTATTGTTTTTTTGGTCATCTTTAGTCTTTATTTTTTAATTTTCTTGCCTTTTTTGCTCATTTTTCGGTTTTTTTTTTTCTTGTTTTTGTCATTTTTTATCGTTTTTAGTCAATTTTTTATCGTTTTGATCCTCTCTTGTTTTGTCTCTTTCGTTGTTGTCTTTTTTGGTCATTTTTGCTATTTTATGTCGTTTTGGGCCGTTTTTGTTATGTTCTTTTTTGTCATTTTTGATTTCTTTTGTCACTTTTGAATTTTTTTTCGTTTTTGTCAAATTTTTTTGTCTTTTTTGTCATTTTTTGTCCTTTTTTTAAATTGTTTTTGGTCTTTTTCTCCTTTTTTTTTTTTTGATGTTTTTCATTTTTGTCGTTTTTTGGTTGATTTTGAACTTTTTTGTTTTTCCATTTTTGGCCGTATTTTTTTTTTTTTCGTTTTTTGTCCTTTTTTTGCCGCTTTCATCTTTTCTTTTCTTTTTTTTTTCATTTTTGATGGTTTTATTCTTCTTTTTTGTCCTTTTTTAATCTTTTAGTCGTTTTCCACTTTTGATTTTTTTTTCGTTTTTTGTTGTTTTTTCCATTTTGTTCGTTTGTCATGTTTGTCATTTTTCTTTTTGGTCTTTTTTTAGCAGAAGGAAAAACAACTTTTTTTTTCTTTCTTTATTTATTTATTTATAATTTTTTTTTAATTTGAATTGTTTTATTGATTTACTTTTTTTTATTTTATGTTGTTTTTAAAAAAAAATATTATATTACAAACTCAATTAATTAACATGGTAAATCGAATATATGAATACAATTAACATTACATTACATATTAATTGTTTCAACTAAACATAGTAATGTAATTATAATTCTATTATATTACAAACTCAATTATATTATAAATCTAATTCCATTACGATTACGATTACGATTACGATTACATTACAACGAACCAAATATAACCGTGTGATACACTTAGAAGGTAGGGGTGCACTACCTCCTTGTAACTTAAGAAGATTATAATCGGAGCCAGAGCCATGCGTTTGTTATCCGGCAAGCAATTGTCTGTCTTTTATACGGTGGATAGACGACGAGCCACAATGACACTTGATCTGCCTATCTTCATCTAATCCAGAGCATCTTGAACTAGTTCTCTGATACACTAATAAGGCACTACTTGCTCGTGTAATAGAAGGAATTCGTACAAAATAACATTCCAACTTGTAGTGATTATTTTGTATATACTTTAACATAATGTTTAGATAACTAAGACATTCTTTTGCAAGACAGGAAATGGAAATATAGAAGAAATAATCTCTTAGATTGTTGGAATTTTTATTTGATTCTTATAAACAAAGTAAAAAGGTTTAGAAATTACCGGCCTTTGAGGAAGTCGTGTACGAAACACTCTTCTAAGAAATTATTTGAGGTTTATGTGCAGACTTATTCGCGGATCCTCCTAGAGATAAAACTTTCGTGCTATCGTCTTCCTGTCGATGCACACAACTATGGAAGAAGAACTCCAGATTAAGACGCACTTTTGCTTTATATTTTGGTAAGCTGGTGTATTTTGGTAGCACGATATGAGAGCAAGGGGAAGCTACTCTTATAAGATGTTTTTCTTCTATTTTGAAAAGCAGGAATACCAAACAAGTCTTAGGGTCTGCTTGTCAATTGTAAGGGTAGCAGTTATGAAGTGTTTCTAGAGTACCGGTGATGAGAGGTCCAATTTTGGGTGGTTTTAAAGTATCGATTTTTAAACCAGTCCAATCAATGCTTGGTAATTTACTAACGAGCGACTCTGAAAGTTTTTTACATGAATAAAATTAAATAGGAAAGGGTATTAGTAATTATAATTATATATTTTGTGAGGATATAAATTGAATAAAATATTAAAATCGTTCAAAACCCACCGATTTGGGGTGCTTATAAAGTCATCCAAAATTGTATTACACTGATTTTGGAAGATTTTTGAGCCGATCAAAACCAATGTCTCAAAAAAATAAACAAGCAGGAGTTTTCACAAAAGGTTGGTTCAAAAACACTCAAGAACCGGTAAAAACATCGTTACCAAGTAGACCCTTAGAGTGAGTTTAGTATCTGAATTTTTTTTTTTTTTTGGCAAATTTAGAGCGGAAAACATATTATCATGTTTGGTTCAGACTAGAAAGTATATTTCTAAAAATTTTGAAATACTATGAATCACGAAAAACATGCTCTCCAAAAATATGAGTATATTAATTTTTCATTAAAATAAATCTAGTCTAGCTTAAGTTAGGCTCGTTTGGTTGAATATGAATTTCAAGCCATAGGCATATTATTTTATAAAATAATTTTTTTCGATTTTTTGGTATATATCGAAGTAGCATGCAATCTTAGGATCGAGCCAGAGCCACGGCCCAATTATTTTGTGGCACGCAATCTTAAGATTGAGCCACGGCATATATATATATATATATATATGGGAGCGGATCGAAAGTCATCTTAGAAAATTCCCTAAAAACTTCCCTCACTCTAATTCGTAATATTAATGTTAATATTTTATTTTTTATTTTTTTATATATTAATGTTAATGTTAATATTAATGTTAATGTTAATGTTAATGTTAACATTAATTTTAATGTTAAATTTAATGTTAATTTTAGTATCTAATGTTAATATTAACATTAACATTAATATTAATATTAAATTACGGATTAGAGTGAGGGGGGTTTTCTAAGGGGGACTTTTGATCCGCTTCCATATATATATATATATATATATATATATATATATATATGGGTTTTCTAAGGGGGACTTTTGATCCGCTTCCATATATATATATATATATATATATATATATATATATATATATATATATATATATAAATATATTGCAAATGACCTCTAGCCTAGTGGTTAAGAGAGATGCATGCGGCCCGAGTGGTCAGGAGATCGATTCTCGGTGGGAGCGTTCGCCACAATTACCTTCTTTCAAAATATATATATATATATATATATATATATATATATATATATATATATATATATATATATAGACACACACACACACACACACTCAGACACTAATTTATTTTATTTTCCATTTTTTAATTTGTTTGAAACTTTTTTTTTTCATTTTTCCCTTTTTATAAATCATTTTTAAGGAATTTTTTTTCGTACGAATCGACATAATTATTAATTATAAATAAAAATACATAACTTCAATAAGATTTAAATTATGAATATTAACATATCATCATAACCAATTGCACACTAAAAAAATATAAATAAAGAGTAACAATTATTAAATATATGTAATCATCAATCAAAAATATTAATTTTTTGTTGATATATTTAGTATGAGAATATGTTATATTTAGTATGAGAATATCCTGAAATATGTTATATTTAGTATGTGAATATCCTGAGGACATATTTGGGATGCCAGAATATGCCACAGGATATTCCATTGGATATTCTATCATGTAAAGACTATATAAAGTCTATGAGATTATCAATGCAATTCATCAATCAATCTCAACATAGTATCAGAGCCACATTTTCACAAATCCTAACCCTAGCCGCCACCAAAACTCTAACCTAACATTTTCCCCTCTTCCTCCCCGTTGCCGCTCTCGCTGCTGCTGCCGCTGCAGCTACTGCTGCCGCTGCCGCTGCTGCGGCTACTGCTGCGCCGCTGCAGCTACTGCTGCCGCTGCTGCTGCTGCCACCGCTGCTACTGCTGCTGCGGCTACTGCTGCCGTGGCTGCCGCTGTGCGCACCACCCTCCTCTTCCCGTACGTAGGAGAGGACGACGAGGACGAAGGAGACGCCGATGCCTAGATCTGATGAAATCAGACATGTTCGGATCTAGGAGATGACGACGAGAACGAGCGTGAGTCGTAGAGCAAGCGTGACGTGATCGGAGAAGAAGCATCGATGGAGGCGATCCTCAAGAAGCTGGATGCTACAGATGTTAGACGTTGATGAAGTTGATGAAGATGTCGGCTGGTGAGAGCACGACACGAACGTCGCCAAAGTTGAAACTTCCATCCATCGATCTGAAGCTGGACGGACCAGCCATCTATCTGAGTTGGTCACGACGGGTGAGAAGAACCCTTGAAGAAAAGAACCTGGAGGGATTCTTGACGACGAGGGCTAGACAGGACACGACGAGTGGAAATCCACTCATATGGTGATTTACATCTGGCTTCTCAATTCCTTAGTCCAGTCTATTGCCTCCACAATAGATGGCATTGATATGGTGAAAGACGTATGGGAGAAGTTGAGGAGAACCTATGATGGTGTGGGGAATAACTTACGGATCTTCTAGATAAAAGGGGAGATCGACGACACCGTACAGGGAGAGAAGACGGTGCAGGAGTATGCCACAGAGTTTGAGCGTCTCTGGCTGGATTATGATCACTCCTCAAAATGGGCAAGCTGCGGGGACCCAAAGTGCAAGGAGAGACATGTGTGTCTGCAGGAGAGGACGATGAAATTCCTCAAAGGGCTGACTACAATATTCGCACAGAGGATAACCTTACTCCTCGCCCAACCAGAGATTCCTAGTCTCGAGGAGGCTATCTCAGCCATGATCGAGGAGGAGACGCGCATCAGACTACAAGCAGAAACAGGTGCCCCCTCCGAAGCAAAGTCAGCACTCACGGTTACTAGCTCGGGCGACACAGGATCCAAGGGAGAGCTCTGACAACACAATCGACAGTGCTACAACTGCGAAAAGATGGGCCATCATCGGTATGCTTGTACCAAACCACCTAAGAAGGGAGACTCAGGTGGTGGACGAGGACGAGGACGAGGATATATTGGACGTGGTCGTGGTCGAGGGGGTCGACGAGGCGGCCGAGAAGGGTATCGGGCAAACCTGCTAGTAGCAGAAGGGAATGGAGGAGCTGATGGCACCTTTACGAGAATCAAGCACTGCTGGACGTGCTGGAGAGAAAGTAGAGAGCGTCAGTCGAAGGAGACAGGAGGAGTGAAACAGAGGAGGCATCCACCCCATTCTTCGTTGGAGGCAGCACCGCTATGTATGCCCACCCATCAGAAGGTACTGACGAGTCACTTGCTCTTGTATCTATGTCTTCCTTTAAAACGTCATACTGGATTATCGACTCAGGAGCATCTCGGCATGTGACCGGGAATGCTAGTGAGTTTTCTTCATACACTCACCTAGCATCAACAGACACTATTCAGACTACTGACGGTACTTTCCAGCCAGTGGTCGGTAAGGGTACTATTAATTGTACAGGTTCAGTAAGATTATCCAATATTTTACATGCTCTATCCTTTCCAGTCAGTCTTCTATCTATTAGTTCTATAATTCTTCAACTAAAATGCATTATTTCTTTTGATATACCTAAGGTGATCTTCCTGGAGAAATGGACGGAACGAAGAATTGGGACTGACACTTGGCATGAGGGACTGTGGTACCTAGATCGAGAAGGACTGGAGTCAGCATTGGTATCTATGGCTGAGAAGGCTGGAATGGGAGAGCAGCAGCAGAGGACGAAAGATACTTTGATACTTCATCATAGGAGGATGGGACATTCTTCCTTTGATACTCTAAGTAAGTTATATCCAGAGATTTATGCAAAAACAAATAAACAGAAATTAGTATGTGATGCATGCGAGTTAGAAAAACTTACTAGAAGCTCATATGTTGGTACTAGTCATAAGAGCTCTTTTTCTTTTGAGGTAGTACATTCTGATGTTTGGGGTCCATGTGCTACTAACACTATGAATGGGTATAAGTACTTTGTTTTTTTATTGATTGTGCATCTCGTGTCACCTGGCTGTATCTGATGAAAAATAAGAGTGATGTATCTGCCTATTTTCGGGATTTTCATAAGCATGTCCAGACTCAGTACAATGCAGTGGTGAAGGTACTGAGGTCTGATAATGGAATAAAGTATACTAACAAGACGCTTGCAGAGTACTTGTCAGCACACGGAATACAGCATCAGACCACTTGTGCATACACACCAGCACAAAATGGAGTAGCATAAAGGAAGAACCGACACCTTCTGGAGACCGCAAGAAGTATGATGATCGACATGAATGTCCCACAAAATCTATGGGGGCATGCAATGTTGACAGCAGCTCAACTTATCAACAAGATGCCTTCAAAAATCCTAGTATGGAAGTCCCCATGTGAAGTATGCGAGACAATAATAGTGGGATACTTCCACTGAAGGTGTTCGGATGTGTGTGTTTTGTGAAAGACAACAGACCATCAGTTGGAAAACTTGACCCTAGAGCGGTCAAATGCATCTTTGAGGGCTACTCAACAACTCAAAAATGGTATGTGTGCTGGAGTCCAGTAGAGAAGAAGAAGTTTGTCAGTATGGATGTTCACTTCCGGGAGCATGAGTCATATTACCGCTATGAGGGAACTTCACACAACACGCCTAATACTACCAGTATAAGGCGAGAGGGGGAGATGGAGAACTTGGTGGTAACCGACTTAGAAGTTTGGCACAGAGGCATGGTTGAGGAGGAACATGAAGGTGAAGCAGAACAGGGGGAGGAGATGAGAAGTGTTAGGCCTACGGCTCAGGGGAGTTACTTACCTATAGCATAAGAGAGAAGCAAACTGCAGGACCAGTACCTACAGTGCCAGTGCTAAGTCTTATGCCTGTGTCTGTCCCAACTCCTGAGACACCTACACCGCCATCCTCCTCATCTACACCACCATCCTCCTCAGGTGATATCATTCCTCCTACATCTTCCACACCACTATCTGCACGAAGGACTACTCGCAGTAATACGGGAAATCCTTCGAACAGATAAGGTTGTGTCACGACCCGCTTCCGAATAATCGGACACGAGTCGGACACGTCCAGCCTTCGTCGTTTGACACAACGAAGTAAGCTGTACCAATCTAGGGAAATCTAACCAGATAAACATGAACAAGTACAAATCACAGCATTTATAAACGAATCCCAGAATCCAATACATGTCTAAAAGTTATTACATTCATCCAGCTAAAATAAAGTCTGACTGTCTCAAGTACAAACAGAATATAAACTGTTAAGGGTAAGATACTAGGCTTCTTCAGCCTCTAAGTCCAGAGCAACTCCAGCTGGCTCTACTGCATCTATAGGCTCACGGCCATAGTAAGTGTCACACAGAGCCTCCATCTCACCTGCAACATATCCTAGTCATGAGCGGAGTAAAGTACTGTTCTAGGTAATGAACAAGAACATCATGATATGGAAAATAAGTACAGGAGAACATGAATAGGAAATACAGGAAATGAACATGAAAGTACATGAATGAAAGTACAGGAAATAAAGTACATGAATGTAACTATGAACCTGAAGTACAAGACATGTGCACAATATTTGAAATACAACTAGCCTATGTGACCGGCTGGGGTGAGTACAGGAACATGTACAAGGGTACATAAATATCGATACGCTTAGGACCCGCGTGCACGATGCGAGGCCTAAGCTATCTACATGAATATAGTAATCGGGATTTGGTCACATAGCTAGTATATTTCCCCTTCCGACACAAGTACAAGAACAGAAGATACAGGGATACAAGATTGTCACGACCCGCACCCACAGTGAGGGTACGAGAGCGTAACAACGCCCAGCCTACGCCGCAGTGTCGGCGGTAGAACGCTGTTCTAGGTCATGAACTATAACTACATAACATGAATATACTCTCCAAAATGAGGCCAACAGAGGTACAACTCAATCACAATCTAAGGTAGAATATAGCACGATAGAAATAGATAAGAAATCATCAACTGAGGTACAGCAGAATAAAATAATAAAGTCTCATCATCTCTAAAATATACAACTCTGAAATTAAAGACAATAGCTAAGCATGAAAAGAAGAAACAGTCTAAGCTATCTACACTATACAAGGTGTCATCCTGAGCAGCTGTCTGAACCTCCCCAGGGGTCCAGGTCGCGAGTGTCAACTAGGCAAACTCCAAGTAAGGGTGCAGGGTTCCTCATCATCCTCTGTAAAAATTTTAACAGGTCCAGTCAGGACGGGAGCGAGTACAATTCATCAAAAAATCCCAAGTAAATGACAGAGAACTATAAAGCAGTTATAGACAGTTGTATTGATGAATATGGCAGTTTAATTTTTCAGGTGATGGTATAGAGAGACAGAAAAAGTACAAAGAAAGTAAGTAACTAAACAAGAAGAGAAACATAGCAATGAAGACTGTAAAATAAGATCTAGCTGAACTAGAGTAACATAATGAGTTCAGATGATACAATATAAGTCGAGTGTAATCCCAATGTGAGTCTAATATAAGATGAGTCGAATGTGATTCTAATCATTGTTCTAATAAGGTGAATCTAATAAGGTGATACGAATAAGGTGATACGAATAGTGATTCACAATGTTCTAACAACGATTCGAATAAATTCTCCAAGTGTGTTTTAAAATACTTAGTTAGACATGTAAACGGCTAAGGATAAATACGGCACATCATACACCTGGTCGGGTGTGGAATGGCTATCGTTCGAATATTATTCACAGGGGGTGGTTCGAATAGTGGGAATGTTCACATGTCTAATCAAGTATTTCTCCGCCCATCTAATACAAATGAATCCAAAATCCGACATGTCAATCGAATACAAGTCCAACTAGCACATGAAGATGTGAATAGGTGGTTCGAATAGTGATTCGTATGGTGATTCGAATAATAGAGGTAAGACGAGTAAGTATGTGTGTCGTATACATGGATTCAGAAATAGAAATACGTGTTTGTAACAGAGAATCACATACATCTAACTAGAACTGAAGTACAGTAATTGACAAATAAATGAGAGAACTATCAGAGAATGTACTTGCCTGGTATCTGAATGTCTGAAGTAAATGTACTGTCCGAGATGAGGTACCTGACTCCTAGTTAGAGCAACACAAGTCAAGATGTATACATGGGATGATAATAGTAATCTACAATGCGTCTGCATGCTGTCTAGGTCAAACTAGACTAAAATCAACACTTGGTCAACTCCAGTCAACTATACTAGTCAAACTAGGTCAAGCCTAAGCCAAACAAGTCTAACAAGTCTCACTAGACCTAACCAAGCCTAGGCTAGCATCACACACCAATCACAAGTCATACTAGACTATCAACACACAACATTGGTGTATTCATATCATACACATAGGCCCTATGTCCTATAGTCCACATCACATATATTTCACATATCATATACATAACAATATATATATCTAAATATAATACACCCACATATTATAATATATAGGATACCTATATATTCATCTCACATATATACACACATGTCCATAAATGTATCTAATATAATATAGTGCACTCATATATTTGTAGGATACATTAAAAATGTGAGTCTAACATGCACATATGTATATATATTTTTATATATATACATATATGCATGTTAGACTCACATATATATATATATATATATATATATATATATATATATATATATATATATATATATATATATATATATGTGTGTGTGTGTGTGTGTGTACACATATCCATAGGGAAAAAGGAGAATGAAAGTGCATGTGTTCAAGTGTATGTGTGTGTGTGTCATGTGACATGAGAGTGTCACTTGAGGGTGTGAAACCTGTGTGTGTGTGTGTACATGAAAAGAGAAATCAACACTAGTTATGAGTTTACACTACACATGGCACAAAGCTAACCCATCTACATTACACATGTATTATACTTAACATGCATGGCTACAAGTATACATCTATATACATTAGAGTAGAGACTATTTAAGTTATAACTAACATGCATCTATACTTTACATAAATCTATATATATTATAGCAATCATTTAGAGAAGGGTTACATGGCATGGTGGTTGATATAGAGTGGGGTGTCCTTGTGTAGAGGGTGAAGTTCATTCTCAGTTTAGTTCCACATTTACATATAAACTAAAGTGAGCTATCCCATAAACTGGTGTAACAAACCACATAAAATGAACCATGTTATCTGAAATCTGCCATTAAGCCAACATCCCATATGCATACAGCTCATGCATTGTCTAATACTGAAATTAACTAACATTTCGAATTAAGGGGTTGAAGGTTAACATTACATTCATAGACATTCCACTATATTGAAAACTGAAATTGGCTTGGCAATAGGAAAAGAAAGGTATATATGCTTACATGGACAGTTCAGTGTTCGAACAACCTAAAATGAACTAACATTCAATCTAAATATCAGCTATGCATTGGTTCTATGTCTACATATAAAATCTGATATTGCATTTACAATATTTATACATTATGCATTCATATCTATCATTACATATATACCTTGCATTTATATCTAGCATTCATTATATACTTTCATGCATGCATTGTATATCATTCTTTCATTCATGCATTTATGCATTGCTTACATATATTACATTAATTGCATTCCTACATGCTTGCATTCAACCATATATATACATTAATGTAAAGAGGATATATATCATATATATATCATTTCATTCATCTAACATATCATGCATTACATACTCTATATTCATTTAATATCCATACTACATAGGCTCATAGGTTACACAAAATGCATATATCGTATAGTCACTCTTTTACTTAAAACCAATACTATACCAATTGGGCATTTACTAAATTCTAGGATTAAAGTATGTTGTATTACTTCATGTTAGCTTTCCGAAACTTCAAACGGATCGCATTTTCGTGTCCGGAAGCTCCCGGAATCGCGAAAATACCGAAACGCGTTCGTCTTTCGTACAGCTGACACTCAAATAATTCTACAGAAAGTTATATAAAGAATTTGGCTTATTAAAATATATATTTGGAAAGATAACTTCGATACGGTTCTTTTAAAAAAACGGAAGATAAATCGGAGTTTTAAGCTAAAAGTTATGATATTTCTAAGTTGCTATTGCTACTAAAAACGTGGATAAAAATTATGACGGATTTGGGTAGTTTGAGACAAAAGAACACAAGTATATAACATAATATAGCAAGAACTCACTCTCTACACTAATATATATATGAGACACTATAGAACACATCTCCAATACAAAAATATGAGATTAAACATGTAATAATTCATTCATACATAACAACAACACATAGTGTGTCCAAATTTAGGGTTTTCCCACATGGACACAACCACAACACAAAGGACACTCCTATGACCTCCAAATGGACACGAAATGGACACAAATGGAGATACAACCATGGGGGTCATTCCTATGGATTCAAAATAGACCTATATGTATGAGAAAATGAAAAGGAGAAGGGATTTATACCTTCCGGTATATCGAATCGAAGAAAAGCCTTCCCGGAGCGACACCGACACGTAGAGATTCCAAAAGGACACGAACGAGCTCCGAATCCTCCCAAACTTGGGTAGCTTCCTCTTTGGCTAGAATGGAGAAGGAAAGAAGAAGATTTGGTGGCAAAATGGAAGGATTTGGTGGAGAAATTGCTAGAAATTGCTCTCTAGAAATTTGAGGAAGAACAAGAGAGAGTGTGGATGAGAATAATGAAATAAACTTGAGCCTATCCTCTCCCAAAGTGGCTGGCCATATGGGGCTACTTGTCCTATTATGGTATGGTCCAAAATGCCCCCACTAACCTATTCTATTAGTATTAGGAAAGGGCTAATTGGTTGGGGCTAAATTAGTCATTCTAAAGTCTCTAATCACACTAACCTTATCCATAATAATTAGTCTAACCTCTAACTAAAATATTTCTATCATGTGGGCCATGGCTAACTAATGTGTGGGTCCACTAAAGTCAATACTACCCCCGGATCCCCGTTTCAAGTCAGATTGAGCTGAAATTCGAACCCGACTCAAATAATCCCAAAACAATATCATAAATAATAAAATAAATGTCAAAAATATTTCAAAAATACAAAATAATAAAAATACCCATGTTTCTGAAAATTGGGGGTGACAAATTCCTCGAAATTAAAATCAAACATAGTAAAATGTCAAAATCACAAGTCATAATTTTAAATAGTTTAAAAACGATTAAAAATCACCAAAAATCATAATATGAAATAATAATCAATAAATAATAATTATAATTACAAAATTTTAAAATTACCCTCATCTGGAAAACTGGGTGTTACAATCCTACCCACCTTATAAAAATTTTGTCCTCGAAATTAAGATGATCGCACCCCCTTCTATGTCAAACATTGTCAAGGGTCAATCACTAGTCAATTTCTCAACATCCAAGTACTTGGTCATCAACTGGTCAACTTCTTAGGGTTTTACCTATGCTAGCTATCTAGGTGTTGGCAACTAGAATTTAGCAAAAGAGAAACTCTATAATAGACTAGCTCTTAACTTCTCAATCCTATCAAGTCACCTATAACTAAATACCTACAAGCTAAGCACATGAATACCAAATACCACATATATATATATATATATATATATATATATATATATATATATATATATATATGCTCAAGAACAACAACCCATCACATATATCCTAAGTATATCATCTATATATATATACATGACTGATCAACCAAGGGTTAAGACAGACTAAACTTATAAGGGTCTGAAACAATGCTTAGAACTAGGCTAAGGATGAATGGTCTGAATCAAGGGGACATGGTATCTAGTGAAGGGTCTGCACACTGCCTATAAAGGTGATCAATACAAAGGAACTCAACACGAAGAGAATTTAACTAAAATGGAAAACTGAACCAAGTATAGGCTAAACAACATGTTTATAACCCTATACAACAATGGCCTATAGATACCAACTAACCTATATCCCATATGCCAATATCATCTGCAATCTATCTATGCAAATAGACCTCTCGGTCTTAGGTAAAACTATAACTATACTCAAAGGCAGGCTCTGGTCATGGGTGCCTCACTGGAAAAGGTAAGGAAAAGTAGTAATAATCATCAAGGCTGTAAGGCATACTAACATCCTATGTGTAACTGGTTGGTATTATAGATAACAGGAGAATTATCTGCAATAGGTTACTATTCTAATACCAATGCTAACTATCACCTCTAGGGTACAGACACTCTACAAGTCATCATACCATTATACTATGAAGGAACTACCTATGAATAAGCTCTACAAAACTAAATATCCCTACTCCTAAGTCATTTATAACAATCAAAAGGGTATGATTTTAAACCTTCTCAAGATACAATCTGTTAATCATATGCGTCTGTCCAAAATCATGTTGTCCAGAGTCTTCATCATGCTAGTGAGCAAGGCTACGATAATCACAGAGTCCTTGACTAAGGTACGTACCTCTAGGTTCATGGTATTTAAAATTTTCGCACTGCCGCATGCGACGGCAAAAACCTTAATTTCCCATACCCGAGAATACATCCAAAATCTGACTATATGTCCTCACTATGCCAACTAACATGACTATCGAGGATTCTAGATCCCATGATTTAGGCGACCTAGCCCATATGATTTTTCCAGAAGAAAAACAACACAACAAAAGAGTAATATGACAAAATTAATCAATCAACAAGGAACAGATGGAATCGGATTTCAAGGTAATTATAAAAGACAATTGCGGGAATGGAATTGAGAAGAACGAAACTTGCAGCAAGATCTCCAACGGTCTGTGCATCCTCGACTGTCCTGACGATAGCTCGTCCTGCTGGTTTCCTCTAGCCTGATGCTGATACTGCACAAATCTCTGCTGCTAATACTGCATGAATCGCTGCTGCTGAGAGAAACCAGAAACGAAGGGAAAAGTCTCTGTACAGACGGAGGTGCACCTCCAATGTAACAGAAACGCCAACCTGAGTCGGTACAACAGAAGCTGCGGTCTTGAGGCCTTGATGAACAGGACGAGAGGTGGCCAGCCTCTCGATAGTATCCCCCGAACCGAAGCGATGAGATCGTGTCTTCATAACCATCATGAAGACAGATCAAAACAAGAAGCAATTTCTGAGAATGAAGCGAAAATTCAAAGGAGAACAGTTTATATTCAAGGGAAGTCAATAAGCAATAATTTTAGACAAAAGGAATCGGACTAAGAGTTTTTCCTAATGTGATTGAGTACCTCCAAAAATATCCTAATCCTACTGCAGGCTGTAGAGATACTCTAGTTCGAATACCACTACATAAACTCGACCTGCATGGGCCACCACTAAAAACGTGTCACGACCCGTACCCACAGTGAGGGTACGAGAGCGTAACAACGACCAGCCTACGCCGCAGTGTCGACGGTAGAACGCTGTTCTAGGTCATGAACTATAACTACATAACATGAATATACTCTCCAAAAGGAGGCCAAAAGAGGTACAACTCAATCACAATCTAAGGTAGAATGTAGCACGATGGAAATAGATAAAAAATCATCAACTGAGGTACAGCAGAATGAAATAATAAAGTCTCATCATCTCTAAAATATACAACTCTGAAATTAAAGACAACAACTAAGCATGAAAAGAAGGAACAGTCTAAGCTATCTACACTATACAAGGTGTCATCCTGAGCAGCTGCCTGAACCTCCCCAGGGGTCCAGGTCGCGAGTGTCAACTAGGCAAACTCCAAGTAAGGGTGCAGGGTTCCTCATCATCCTCTGTAAAATTTTCAACAGGTCCAGTCAGGACGGGAGCGAGTACAATTTATCAAGAAATCCCAAGTAAATGACAGAGAACTATAAAGCAGTTATAGACAGTTGTATTGATGAATATGGCAGTTTAATTTTTCAGGTGATGGTATAGAGAGACAGAAAAAGTACAAAGAAAGTAAGTAACTAAACAAGAAGAGAAACATAGCAATGAAGACTGTAAAATAAGATCTAGCTGAACTAGAGTAACATAATGAGTTCAGATGATACAATATAAGTCGAGTGTAATCCCAATGTGAGTCTAATATAAGATGAGTCGAATGTGATTCTAATCATTGTTCTAATAAGGTGAATCTAATAAGGTGATACGAATAAGGTGATACGAATAGTGATTCACAATGTTCTAACAACGATTCGAATAAATTCTTCAAGTGTGTTTTAAAATACTTAGTTAGACATGTAAACGGCTAAGGGTAAATACGGCACATCACACACCTGGCCGGGTGTGGAATGGCTATCGTTCGAATATTATTCACAGGGGGTGGTTCGAATAGTGGAAATATTCACATGTCTAATCAAGTATTTCCCCGTCCATCTAATACAAATAAATCCAAAATCCGACACATCAATCGAATACAAGTCCAACTAGCACATGAAGATGCGAATAGGTGGTTCGAATAGTGATTCGGATGGTGATTCGAATAATAGAGGTAAGACGAGTAAGTATGTGTGTCGTATACATGGATTCAGAAATAGAAATACGTGTTTGTAACAGAGAATCACATACATCTAACTAGAACTGAAGTACAGTAATTGACAAATAAATGAGAGAACTATCAGATAATGTACTTGCCTGGTATCTGAATGTCTGAAGTAAATGTACTGTCCGAGATGAGGTACCTGACTCCTAATTAGAGCAACACAAGTCAAGATGTATACAGGGGATGATAATAGTAATCTATAATGCGTCTGCATGCTGTCTAGGTCAAACTAGACTAAAGTCAACACTTGGTCAACTCCAGTCAACTATGCTAGTCAAACTAGGTCAAGCCTAAGCCAAACAAGTCTAACAAGTCTCACTAGACCTAACCAAGCCTAGGCTAGCATCACACACCAATCACAAGTCATACTAGACTATCAACACACAACATTGGTGTATTCATATCATACACATAGGCCCTATGCCCTATAGTCCACATCACATATATTTCACATATCATATACATAACAATATATATATCTAAAATATAATACACCCACATATTATAATATATAGGATACCTATATATTCATCTCACATATATACACACATGTCCATAAATGTATCTAATATAATATAGTGCACTCATATATTTGTAGGATACATTAAAAATGTGAGTCTAACATGCACATATGTATATATATATATATATATATATATATATATATATGTGTGTGTGTGTGTGTACACATATCCATAGGGAAAAAGGAGAATGAAAGTGCATGTGTTCAAGTGTATGTGTGTGTGTGTCATGTGACATGAGTGTGTCACTTGAGGGTGTGAAACCTGTGTGTGTGTGTACATAAAAAGAGAAATCAACACTAGTTATGAGTTTACACTACACATGGCACAAAGCAAACCCATCTACATTACACATGTATTATACTTAACATGCATGGCTACAAGTATACAATATCTATATACATTAGAGTAGAGACTATTTAAGTTATAACTAACATGCATCTATACTTTACATAAATCTATATATATTATAGCAATCATTTAGAGAAGGATTACATGGCATGGTGGTTGATATAGAGTGGGGTGTCCTTGTGCAGAGGGTGAAGTTCATTCTCAGTTTAGTTCCACATTTACATATAAACTAAAGTGAGCTATCCCATAAACTGGTGTAACAAACCACATAAAATGAACCATGTTATCTGAAATCTGCCATTAAGCCAACATCCCATATGCATACAGCTCATGCATTGTCTAATACTGAAATTAACTAACATTTCAAATTAAGGGGTTGAAGGTTAACATTACATTCATAGACATTCCACTATATTGAAAACTGAAATTGGCTTGGCAATAGAAAAAGGAAGGTATATATGCTTAAATGGACAGTTCAGTGTTCGAACAACCTAAAATGAACTAACATTCAATCTAAATATCAGCTATGCATTGGTTCTATGTCTACATATGAATCTGATATTGCATTTACAATATTTATACATTATGCATTCATATCTATCATTACATATATACCTTGCATTTATATCTAGCATTCATTATATACTTTCATGCATGCATTGTATATTATTCTTCTATTCATGTATTTATGCATTGCTTACATATATTACATTAATTGCATTCCTACATGCTTGCATTCAACCATATATATACATTAATGTAAAGAGGATATATATCATATATATATCATTTCATTCATCTAACATATCATGCATTACATACTCTATATTCATTTAATATCCATACTACATAGGCTCATAGGTTACACAAAATACATATATCGTATAGTCACTCTTTTACTTAAAACCAATACTGTACCAATTGGGCATTCACTAAATTCTAGGATTAAAGTATGTTGTATTTCATGTTAGCTTTCCGAAACTTCAAACGGATCGCATTTTCGTGTCCGGAAGCTCCCGGAATCGCGAAAATACCGAAACGCGTTCGTCTTTCGTACAGCTGACACTCAAATAATTCTACAGAAAGTTATATAAAGAATTTGGCTTATTAAAATATATATTTGGAAAGCTAACTTCGATACGGTTCTTTTAAAAAAAACGGGAGATAAATCGGAGTTTTAAGCTAAAAGTTATGACATTTCTAAGTTGCTATTGCTACTAAAAATGTGGATAAAAATTATGACGGATTTGGGTAGTTTGAGACAAAAGAACACAAGTATATAACATAATATAGCAAGAACTCACTCTCTACACTAATATATATATATATATGAGACACTATAGAACACATCTCCAATACAAAAATATGAGATTAAACATATAATAATTCATTCATACATAACAACAACACATAGTGTGTCCAAATTTGGGGTTTTCCCACATGGACACAACCACAACACAAAGGACACTCCTATGACCTCCAAATGGACACGAAATGGACACAAATGGAGATACAATCATGGGGGTCATTCCTATGGGTTCAAAACAGACCTATATGCATGAGAAAATGAAAAGGAGAAGGGATTTATACCTCCCGGTAGATCGAATCGAAGAAAAGCCTTCCCGGAGCGACACCGACACGTAGAGATTCCAAAAGGACACGAACGAGCTCCGAATCCTGCCAAACTTGGGTAGCTTCCTCTTTGGCTAGAATGGAGAAGGAAAGAAGAAGATTTGGTGGCGAAATGGAAGGATTTGGTGGAGAAATTGCTAGGGATTGCTCTCTAGAAATTTGAGGAAGAACAAGAGAGAGAGTGTGGATGAGAATAATGAAATGAACTTGAGCCTATCCTCTCCCAAAGTGGCTGGCCATATGGGACTATTTGTCCTATTATGGTAAGGTCCAAAATGCCCCCACTAACCTATTCTATTAGTATTAGGAAAGGGCTAATTGGTTGGGGCTAAATTAGTCATTCTAAAGTCTCTAATCACACTAACCTTATCCATAATAATTAGTCTAACCTCTAACTAAAATATTTCTATCATGTGGGCCATGGCTAACTAATGTGTGGGTCCACTAAAGTCAATACTACCCCCGGGTCCCCGTTTCAAGTCGGATTGAGCTGAAATTTGAACCCGACTCAAATAATCCCAAATCAATATCATAAATAATAAAATAAATGTCAAAAATATTTCAAAAATACAAAATGACAAAAATACCCCTATTCCTGAAAACTAGGGGTGACAAATTCCTCGAAATTAAAACCAAACAATAGTAAAATGTCAAAATCACAAGTCATAATTTTAAATAGTTTAAAAACGATTAAAAATCACCAAAAATCATAATATGAAATAATAATCAATAAATAATAATTATAATTATAAAATTTTAAAATTACCCTCATCTGGAAAACTGGGTGTTACAAAGATATCGTGTCATGATGTGTCACAAAAAAAGTACAAGATATGTAAATGCACAAAAACCATATAACAGTACTTGCCTTGCTCCGAAAAAGTACATGTAGTCAACGGAGCTTGATATCCTCCTGTTAATAGGTACAAGCTTATTAAGATCTAAACTAGCTCTAGTTTATTTGAGATACACTAGTGATTTAGGTTAATTATTTATCCTATTAGCAATTTAGTTAATCTAAAATTATTCACAACAATTCTATGCTAACCTCAAAGTATCCACAAACTTAAAAGGAAAGGGTGGTCAACAGTTATAATAAACTAGGATACATATGATTAAGAAATTTCCATAATAATGTACTGATATTGAATCTCATGATCCAAAATATAATACCTGATGACAGTACTAAGGTTCCTTTGAAGGAACCTGCAGCTAATTAAAAATTTCACTGTCCTAATCTAAGCCTAACATAAACATACTACTTACCATTCTTCCTTACCTCACTGACCAGTCCCCTACCTCACTGGTCAGTTTCCTGCTATCCTGATCAGTCCCCCCTTCTTGCACAGTTTAATTAACATCCAAGTCAACTATGATGATGTAGCCTAAGAGTGTACAAGCTATTCTTAACAGATTGGCCCAACCACATCACTTAAACAAAGGCAATACAAGACCTAAGATCTCAAGATAAACAAGAGAAACTACACAGGTACATCTAATAGGTGACAGGTAATCAGTTACTGGTATCAAACATTAAAACCACTAAAACATGCAACCCTGACCTATAATCCCAACTAGCCCCTGCCATGCTCCCCAAGCCAAACATATCTATATATACTAGTCAGGTTATGGCAGTTACAGGCTCAATACAAAGAGGAATTTACTCTAACATTATAGCCATAGATTATGAGAACTCATTCTTTGTATTAGAAATACTCCACTGCTATACTTCACATGTCCATACATCTGTTAGGAGTTGACCCAACCACATAATATGTCAGCTAACCTCATTGGAAGCTTAGACATTCAACCTGTCTGATTATTCAAGAGTAAACATGACATGGAACTAAAATCGAGTTCAGACTAGTTTAAAACCTATCAATTTCAGAAGAACAATTGGAAACTCTCCCTACTCTGGACTGCTCTCAGTCACCTAATCGACTACAGGGAAAACTTCCAAGGCTAACTAGAAGGAACTAATCTAATGGTAAAAATCAATCCATACAACAACCATCCAAATTAACGATATCAAAACCTGCCCCAAGCACTCAGCCAAATCAGAATTTAGTATGTACCACAACCCAGTCATCTATAACAGGTTACTGATTCATAACCTGTCACTTAATGATTTCTTATTAAAGGTTCAGATTTAAAGAATTCTAATAAATGTTATATCTAGAAAAGTTTACTCGTTGGTATCTCATAGACAATAAAGTATTCATATAGCTGTTACTCTTAACAGAGCATCCATTCACTCAAAAGGATCAACTTATCAGCAATCAGTGACTGAACCTATATTTCCAAATAGTCCACAGTTAAGTTAACTACAACCCCAACCAGAGTGTAGGATGATACCCCACTTTCCAGATTTTGAAATCAGTCATCAAGTAATGCTGTATCGAGCTTAGGAACACTAAAATGAAACTGATATTAGGAATACTCTAAATGGATCGAGCAAGAATCAAAGTATCATTTGAAGTATCAGAGATCAATTTGAAACAACATCCCAGTTAATGAATCACTGGACTGGCATTAATTCCAATACTCTACTCTACTTGCTGTCATCCCACAATTAATCTCAGATTGAGTTTAGATCAAAAGGATCCTTCCAAAATAGTCGAACAGGACACACCAAAACTGATCTTAGGAAAATAGAAAAAGAGCTCACCAATCTTACCATTGGTGTTAAAATCTACTGACACAAATATTCAGCCATTTCTATTAAAATCTTTGATTTGCAATGATCTAATATTACTGAAATTTAGAATTTACCTCAACTGAATCCTCCTCAGAGATAGGTATCCAATGGAGAGTGTCCTGCTGACTCACAGTATCCCAGTGTCCCTTGTTCGACTTCCCACCAAATCCTCCTGACACTCGATCCGTCAACTGATCCAAAATCCCCACATCACGACACATCCATCAACTATCTCGAATTATATCGAAAAGAGTTGAGAAAAGAATAATTCAAATAGATTAGATTAGAACTTGATCTTACCAGAGTTCAATTTGATTAACCAAACACACAACGATCCAAAACCCGATCTGATCTAACTTCAAATCATCAATTCGACCTAAAATGAAACAAATCTGAGATCGAGGAAAATCAAATGACGAGACGAGGTGTAATCAAAATATTTGATACTTACATCCTCGATATTCCTCAGATCTAGAAGTTGAAGAAAAATAAATGTTCGATCGATCACTTCGAGAAGGAACCTAAACTAAGAATCAAAAATTTAGAAATTGATCGGAACATTTAGATTCGAGAACCGATTGAAATGCAAACTTCTTACCAAATTAAACAGTCGAACTTCCCAGGCTAATCCTCGAAGAGTGAACTTGTCCTCGTTGTCGTCAGGATCTTCACAAACAACTTGCCATCTTCTTCTTCTTCACCCAACCTCCATGGCCAGGGAGCTCTGCTCTGCTACTGAGTTGCAGGAATTGGTGGAGAATGAATTGAGAGAAGCACGATTAAAAGAAAGGGTCGGCTGCTTTAAATAGGCGGTTAAGGAATGGATTTGGAGAATTGGCGCGCGTTCAAAATCGCCAGGGGGTGGTTACTCTGCACATGGTTGATGTATAGGTGGTGTTTGATGGCAGTTAGAGAATTTAAAATTTGAAAATTAAGAATAGAAAGGAATGGTATGGCTGCTATGACCTAATATTTATTTGACAATGGTTGGGCCCAAAAACTCCCCCAATTGAAAAAGCCCATTGGTAATAGGAAAGCCCATTGGCAATAGAAAAGCCCAAGCTTTTCTAATGAGACAATTCCTATAATCAGGACTTCAAAGGCTTTTAAGAAAATTCATGAAATTTGGAAACAACATAAAATTTTTATATTTGAAAAAAATGGGGTGACAGGTTGGGATCTTACTAAGTTTGTTTCTTATGACCATATCTCTTCTTCTCATGGAACATTTATAGCATCTTTGGATAGTATTATTGTACCTAACAATTGGCAGGTTGCCAAGAACGATCCAAAGTGGAAAGCGGCGATACACGAGGAGTTGGGAGCTCTTGAGAAGAACCACACTTGGGAGCTGGTGAGATTGCCAGAAGGGAAGAGAGCAGTCGGATACAAATGGGTTTTCACGATGAAGCAGAACCCAGATGGACAGGTTGAGCGCTACAAAGCTCGACTGGTGGCAAAAGGATACAGTCAGACGTACGATATTGACTATGACGAGACCTTTGCACCAGTGGCAAAGATGAGCACTGTCAGGACCTTGATCTCTTTGGCAGCCAATGGAGGATGGAAGCTACACCAACTGGATGTGAAGAATATATTTCTTCATGGGGATCTAGTGGAGGAGGTGTACATGGAGATACCTCCAGGATTCGGCACCAATCAGACAGAAGACAAGGTCTGCAGACTGACGAAGTCCCTCTATGGACTGAAGCAGTCTCCTCGAGCATGGTTTGACAGGTTCAGGAGAGAAATGATAGGGATGAGATATCAGCAGATCAATGCTGATCATACTGTCTTCTTCAGACGAAATGGAGGCCACATCACCATGCTTGCGGCTTATGTAGATGATATGATTATTACAAGCGATGATGAGCAGGAGATCACCCAACTCAAAGGGAAGCTTGGTAAGGAGTTCGAGGTGAAGGATCTTGGCCCTCTTCGATACTTCCTCGGGATTGAGATTGCTCGAGATACAGAGGGAATTGTTCTTTCTCAGAGGAAGTACGCACTGGACCTGCTTACGGAAACAGGGATGATGGGATGCAAACCAGCTACGACACCGATAGACCAGAAGTTCAAACTGGATACTGAAGCTGGAGAACCAGTTGACCGGGATAGATATCTGAGATTGGTGGACAAGTTGATCTACTTGAGCCACACCCTACCTGATATCAGCTTGGCGGTCAGTGTAGTAAGCCGCTATATGTATGACCCCCGGAAGGGTCATATGGACGCAGTGTACCTGATTCTGAGGTACTTGAAGGGACTGTTTTTCAGAAGAAATAATTATGTGAGCATCGAGGGCTATTGTGATTCTGACGGGGCTAGCTGTGCTGACGACAGGAGATCTACATCTGGATACTGCATATTTGTAGGAGACAACTTAGTCTCTTGGAGGAGTAAGAAGCAGCCAGTGGTTGCCAGATCAACAGCTGAAGCAAAGTATAGCGCTATGTCCTTGGGAGTCACAGAGCTATTGTGGTTGAAGAATATGCTGATGGAGCTGAAGCTGGACCAGGGAGCCAAGATGAAGCTATGGTGTGACAACCAGTCAGTTATTAGTATTGTCAACAATCCAGTACAACATGACCGGACCAAGCACATCGAGATTGACAGATTCTTCATCAAAGAAAAGCTGGATGGTGGACTACTAGGACTGGGCTATGTTCCAACCAAATATCAGGTAGCAGACGGATTGACCAATGGGCTTAACTCTATCAGCATGATGAGAGGATGTGACAAGATGAGCTTAGTGAATATCTTTCGCCCATCTTGAGGGGAGTGTTGATATATTTAGTATGAGAATATGTTATATTTAGTATGAAAATATCCTGGAATATGTTATATTTAGTATGAGAATATCCTGAGGACATATTTGGGATGCCAGAATATGCCACAGGATATTCCATTGGAGATTCTATCATGTAAATGCTATATAAAGTCTATGAGATTATCAATGAAATTCATCAATCAATCTCAACATTTTTATATATAACTATATGTTTTGAAAAATATTTATTTATTCACTAAACAAGAAAATATACTTTTTGTAAATTTAATTCCAATGACTTTTATTTCCTAAAATATAAATCCTCGACTATATACTAATACTATTCAAGTAGCAAACTAACCCTTGATCTAATTTTAAATTTTGAACTTGTTTGTTGACCACAGCCAACTTCAGTGAAAGTGTTGTAACATCGAGCCAAAACAAGTCATCCTAAATAGAAGGATAATTTATGAGTTAAACTACAGAAACTCAAATAGGGATTCAAATTAGGAGCTTGTAATATGGTAATGACATGTGGACGAATTTTTTATTTAGATCCTTAACTTTTTTAGGAACTTACAATCAAGAGATGAGATGCACATAGTTCAACGATTTGTAATTGATGAGTTTGAAAAAAATAGGAACCCATAAGTTTCTTTAGGATATTTGAAAATTTATGACATGTTTTTTTCCGAGCAAGGGCGGCCCTGGTCCAGGGCAGGCCGGACGACGGCCCAAGGTCCCCCCTGACGAAAGGGGACAACAACATGAAATTGTCTATAATAGAACTAGTATATATCATGTGTCTATTTTAGCAAAAAGTATTGTAGTGTAATGGTTATAATGCTAGACTTATATTTAAGAGGTCTTTGGTTCAAATTTTGACTACAACAAAATTTTGTTTTACTTATACTTTTTTTTTACATTATGTATGGGGGACCATTTTAGATGTTTCGCCTTGGGCCCCCAACAACTCAGGGCCGGTCCTGTTTCCGAGTTGTTAGTAGGATTTCAGGGGTATTGTGACTATTGTCTCCAAGAAAATATGCATCCTTCTTATAATTATATTTAGAGTCGTACTCATGGGCCGAGCCGGCGGGTTGGGTTGTCTTAGCCGGAGCTAATTTTAGTTGTCCTTTACTTCTATTGAAAGATATATATTTAATTTGGATTTGGGTTGGTCCGGTCCTAAGAAAACGAAATGGCCTGAGAAATTGTCCTATGGAGAGGGTTGTCCAAGTCCGAAGTCTTGTCAGACTTACCCCAGTACGGGCCCTGGTCGTACTTCGCAAATACATGTATTAGTAGTTTTTCTTGAAAACTAAGATGGACAAGACACTTCTTCTTCCATTTCCCAAGTGTAAATAAAATAAAATAACATTACATTACATGTTCAAAGAAGGAAGGAAATAAAATAAAATTTAATTTAATTCCTCTCTGTTTTCTGCTGTTTAAATTGGATTAAAAGGACCTTTCGCAATTTTGATATAGTCTTCAGAAAATGATATGTTACCCCTTGAATTTTGATTGCTGATTGATTTCATTCAATATGTTGAATGGCATGCTTTGTCACTAAAACGACACAAAATATAACTTATTATGACTTTCTTAAAGAAAACAAAAAACCTACATATTTAATTCGGGATGTTATGTCTGCCAATTGCTATTAAAAATTAAATATAGTCTTACTTATGTTTTCGGACGTGGGCTCAAGAAAGTGATAAATACAATATGCCATTTTGAAGAAACACGAGGAAGGAATTCTAGAACTGAGGGTTATACAAATACACAACGGAACATCAGTATGAACAAAAGCGATCGATGACCATTATAAACATTGTAATTGTGCTTAAAAGTAAAATAATAAATTAATTAGTACTATTACTTGAAGACGTAGCTTACAATTAATTAAACTTATCATATTATGTTAAACAATAAAACTAGTTGGCTAGAATCTATCCGGATAGAGAGGGGTAGATTTGGTATTATTTTTATCTTTCTCTTTCATGTCATATTTTTTATGTCCAGAATACCCTTTTATTCAATTCAAATAGTTGATTTTGAGTTCCAATAGGTGTTGGAGTTCCAATACAGTTAATAACTAAAGAAAATATTTTAGCCCCTCAATCCTATTATTCTTTCTCTTCCATTATCAGTCCAACGTGTTTCTATTGATTTTTTTTATACGTATTTACTCTGGTTGGAGTGGAAGGAGTAACAAATTGTTTAACAAACTACTTACTATTATCGAATTATAAACAAAAACTTTTTCTACTTTATGTGGTCGAAGAAGGAATAACAAATTTTAATTTTTGGCAATAATTTTTTTTTCGTAATATTAATTTTTAGAAATAACTAATCAACGATATACATACGAATATTAATTTTCGTAATATTAATTTTAATTTCTATGTTTGGTTGGAGTTGGATTTGGATATGAAACACCAAATCCAAATTTTAGATTTGGAAGAATGAAAGTTAAACTTTTTGAAAAATAATTTGATTGTGCTATTAAATACTTAATTAATACTAGTTAATAATTAATCAAAAAAGTAATTAAAAATTAAGTAATAATTAGTTATTCTTTATATAATTTTTATTCTTAATTAATATAAATACGTTCATTACTTAAATAATTAATTACTAATTTTATTAATTAATATTTCATCACAATCTTAATTAATAATTGATTAATTTATCAATCATAATTATAGCCTTGATTAATAATTTATTAATTTGTAACTTTATTTTTATATTTTACGGTAATCTTAATTAATAAATTATACCTTTATTAATCGTAATTATAATAATTTATCAATCATAACTATAATTTTAATTAATGATTGTAATTAATCATTTATAAATAAACATTTAATTATAATCTTAATTTTGGATTTTATGATTTGGAGAAGGAATTCAGGATTTTATGGATTTGGAGCCAAATCCAAGGAATTCTATGTTTGTTTGGAGTTGGATTTGGATATGGAAAGTGGATACCAGATCCAAATTTTGGATTTTGAAGAATAAAAGTTAAACTTTTTGAAAAATAGTTTTATTGTGCTATTAAATATTTAATTAATACTAGTTAATAATTAATTGAAAAACTAATTAGAATTAAGTAATTAGTTATTCTTTTATATATAATTTTTATTCTAATTAATATAAATACGTTCATCACTTAAATAATTAACTATTAATTTTATTAATTAATATTTCATCACAATTTTATTAATAATTGCTTAATTTATCAATCATAATTATAGCCTTGATTAGTAATTTATTAATTTGTAGTTTTATTTTTATATTTTACGGTATTCTTAATTAATAAATTATACCTTTATTAATCATAATTATAATAATTTATTAATCGTAACTATAATTTTAATTAATAATTTATAAATAAATATTTAATTATAAGCTTATTTTAGGATCTGGAGATGGAATTTAGGATTTTATAGATATGGAGCCAAATCCATGGAATTCTATGTTTGGTTGGATTTGGATTTGGAAGAATGAAAGTTAAACTTTTTGAACAATAATTTTATTGGGCTATTAAATATTTTATTAATACTAATTAATAATTAAATAAATAATCAAATAATAATTAAATAATAATTAGTTTTATTTTATATATAATTTGTTTTTTAATTAATATAAATACGTTCATCACTGAAATAAATATTTTTTGTTCCAGTATTCACTTTTCGTGACTTCAGAATAGTTGACAAGCTCACATTAGAGTAGGACAGTCCTAAAGGATTGAAAAAAAATAAAATGACACGCTTTTTGGGCTGCCCTACATTTCGTAACTTCAGAATAATTGACAGTTGGTTGAAGCATAAAATAAAATTAAAAAAGAAGCCGATAACAGTGTAAAGGAAAAATATTTTTCGATTAAGCAATGTCACAACATCATAAACGCCAACTATTAATGCTTTAAATTTTTGTACCAATTTGCTTCAGTTGGTTGTTGACAACAATAATCATCTCTCTATTTACTTTGTATGGAAATAAACTCCATGTATTGATGTCAATATAGGAAATTAATAACAAACCATAGAAAATTGTGTCTTTGTCACGCCCCAGAACCAGAATACTGGAGAGCGGGGGCAGACATAGCCAGCTACGTATAACGGAATGAAATCCACACCGCTATACGGTCACGGCTGTCTAGATATGTGAGGGTTTCACTACAATCCATCAGTCTCTTAAGGTCATAAAATAGCCTATTGTCTCAATCTCAACCAACTAATAATAATCACAAGATATCAGATCTCCAAATACACAATTGTAAGGCGTCCCAAACATTACATATCCAGATGATCATGAAGCTAGTCGTTACAAAATGTGAGGACTAGCAAGAGTTCAGTCATACATAATCAACCCCCGGGGCTTGTCAATCATGTTACAGCCCGTAGGCAGACAGTAAATAAGTACAATCGAGCTAATACTTGCTCGTCGGCTAAACGCCTCAAAAGAATAATTTATAATATTACAGTGGGAGAACAAAAGAAACCCACTCGATGTCCTGGTTACGCCTGGTGACCACCATCGGGCTGGAAGACAGGTAGATCCTTTGCTGCTGCTCCGGTATCTGGTCATACAAAACCAGCTGGGTCAGACCCCAGGAAGAGCAAGTGCCACAAAGGAGGCCACAAAAATAAGAACCAAAGCCAGCAAATTAGCACAATAATATAATTACATAATAAGAGACAGTAATTTAAGAAAAGCATGATGGGTAATTGTAAAAGACAATCTTGCATAGAATCACTAAAAGACAGGACATATGGAAAAGCATGTCAGGATGATATACGATGAGATAACCATAGGACTATTCAGATAGCTAGGTTACAACCCGTAAACCAAACAAGGACCGGGGTTGTAACCCTTCGTCTGAACGGAACTTGGTTTCTCTCACCATTTATCGGCAAGATAAATATAAGAAATCAGGTCAAGTAACAATCTGGAGTGACAATCATTATAGTGACAATCTGGAGTGACAATCATTATAGTGACAATCTGGAGTGACAATCCTTCAATCATTCTGGTCCAATCTTACAATCAATCAATTCTAGACAATACTATACTGGACTAGACTCCATCCAAGCAATCACGGCCAATCATTGCCTACGGCTTTCTATATTAACTAACTAGGGTTATCATAATCCTAGTTACTAGCAAGATGCAATGAGATGCTCCAAGTAGTCACAGGCCCTGCAGCTATCCAGGTTATCCAGGCAATCATTATAGTGACAATCTGGAGAGTTCAATGCATTAGAGTGACAATATAGTTCAATCATTAAAGTGATAATCAAAAGTGCCCCACATAACAGTGGGCTGGAAATGTGCCCTACTCGTCGGCAGGCTACAAGTCCAATCATTTGCGGCCGGGATAACGGGATCGCCTGTAACTGGGGAACATCTCTTCATGACTAGTGAATTATACTAATTATTAACCTTAGTCCAATTTCGTAGGTACTCCTGACCGTGGTACTCAGGAGTCCCCTCCTAGACATGATGCAAGACATGACTGGATTATTTGTACAAGCACAATCGCCCACGGTGTCAGGATTAATTATACATGCCATGTCATATCAGGTAGCCGTCGCAACAGCTATTCAAGATATATCAGGTCAGGTTATCATATCAAGTGTACTAGTCAGGAGTGCGCCACGACGGGCCACTTATCAGGTCATGCTCAATTATCAATTCCAAACATATCCAGTAAATTCGTGATTATCAAGTTCAGGACAAAAGACGTAAGGATATAAAATGGACGTAAAATATCTAATAAAATATCAATATACAGGGTCATAGAAAAGCCAAGCTTAAAGAAATAAAACCAAAACTCCAAGGGTCAAGGGTTAAACAAGGGGTCAGGGCAGCAGCGTACGAAAAGTCACGCACGCTACAGAGCAGTGTGCGTGAAAAGTCACGCACGCTCAAGGAGCAGTGTACGTGAAAAGTCACGCACGCTCAAGGGAACAGTGTGCGTGAAAAGTCACGCACGCTCAAGGGAACAGTGTGCGTGAAAAGTCACGCACGCTGAAGGAAACAGCTGCGTGAAAAGTCACGCACGCTGAAGGAAACACGCTTCCAACAGGAAGCGTACTCAAGCCCGCGTACGCAGCGCTAAAGAGCGCGCGTAGCTCAGTGTGCGTAGCTAAACAGCTCTGCACACTGCTCACTGTCTTCTCCAAACAGCAAGAACACATGGCTGAAACCAAAACTTCAAAAGTTCATAACTTGGCCATCCGAACTCCAAATCCAGATTTCCAAGGCTCCAACTGGAGTGAAACTGAATGCTCTTCCACATGGAAACATCAAAGCTCATAGAAAACCAACATAAATAGCTCAAACCATGCAAAATCCGAAAATAGAAATAACTTAGATCTACATCAACAGAGACTCCAAATCATAAAAACCCAAGAACTAATGTTGATCTCCATGTCCTAAACTAGCAAATAGACAAAGAAAAGAGGGTCCTCATGTAGTGGCAAGATGCACTTGCCTATGGGTGGAGAGTTGTGGAGGAAGGAGAAGAAGAAGAAATTAATGGTGGTTATGAAGAGAGAGAAGAGGTTGGTGGAGTTATAAAGAGGGGGAGTTGTGGTGGGTTGAGGGTGGAGCTTAGGGCTATGGTGTTCCAACACCTAAACCAAACCAAACCGATTCCAAAACAATTAAAACCGAGCCAAGCCCAAAACCCAAAAATACGAGAAATACCAAAATTCCACAAGTCGAGAAAAATAAAAATACATGCCAAAAATTCAGATACGAGTATAAATACGAAATACGGGAAATGAGGGTGACAACTCTACCCACCTTAAAAGAATTCCGTCCTCGGAATTTAATCAAGGAGCTAGAGATTGTCACGACAAGCTATACTAAGCACAGGCAAGCTACACTAAGCAGTTCAATCATACAATCATACAATACAAGCAAGGAAGGGAAAACGTAAGGCATAAGGAAGATATTATACCTCACGAGTCAAACAAGTAGGGATAACGTGATCGGATATCATCCTCACACTCCCACGTTTGACTCTCCCAAGGAGCGATGAACGCAAGCAACATGAACTAAATTGATAGTCTTGCGCTTGAGGTCTCTCTCCTTGGTCAAACAGGGACACGGGCCTATCCTCATACGAAAAGGTTGGTACCAATAACCATTTTTGAATGACCTAGGATATGGCTCGGGTCCGGGATGTACCGTTGTAATTAGGATACATGAAATACGTCATGCACTCCGCATAATGACGGTAGAAAAGCAAGATGAGAGGACACATATACCTCTCGGTCGATTCTGAACCTGAGCCTGGGCTAGGGCAAACTGCCGCGGGTTCTGTTGCTGGAAAGTCTGGGCCTGAGTCGGCAATGGCCTCGGGAACGGAAACTGCTGTTGCTGGTGAACTGGAGCTGGTACTGGTGCTGGTGCTGGTGCTGGTGCTGGTCCCCTAACCGAGGGACTAGATACTGTCGATGCTGAATCAACTCTGAATGGGCAGGACCCCACCCTATGGTCTGGTGCCCCACACAACAAGCATAATCCCAGCGCCTTGCGACACTCCGCTACCACGTGTCCAGGCTTTCCACAATAAGAACAGCCTACGGCGGAAGACTGCGCTTGCTTCTGTTTCTGCTGAGGGTACGTCGGGGTCGAGTACTGGACCGACGTAACTGAGGTTGCTTGCCTCGGAGTTCCAATAGTCAAAGCCCTAGCTGCCGGGGCTGGTGCTGAAGACTGATTCATCTGACTATGGGACAGCTTCCGACCTCCAGTCCTGTCCACGATCCTCTGGGAGGTGTACTCTTGCCTCCTAGCTGCTCGTAACACCGCATCATAGGTCTGATGCTCGAACTGTTCTACTGCCAATATAATCTCTAGGTGAAGTCCCTGCTGGAACCTCTGCGCTCTGTCAAACTCGGTTGCCACCAAGGTGGGAGCAAACCGACTGAGTCTGGAAAACTCGGCCGCATATCCGTCGACCGTCCTCCCCATCTGCTTAAGATTACTGAACCTGGTCTGCAAGTCATACCGAGCCACTGCATCATAATACTTGGTCTGGAACTTTTCGCTGAACACTGCCCAGGGGACAGGTGTTGTCAATCCCACTGCTTGTGCGGCCCACCAACTGCGGGCTAGATCCAATAACTGTAGGCGCACCACAGCCACCTTCTCTTCCTCTGGAGTCTTCACGGCTTCGAGAATCACCTCTATATCTTGTAGCCAAGCATCGGCAGCAATGGCATCCTCGCTGCCATCGAAGAATGGAAGGTTCAGGCACTTAAAACTGTTGACCGCACTGTTCCCTCGGGGTCCACTTCTATTCAGAGCATCTTCCACTGCCTAGTGCAAGGCATCGCCTCTACGATCTTGGGAAGCTAACAATGATCTGATGAGACCCACCAAAGTGCCATCATCAGGATCTGCAGGCTGGACTGGCTGAACTGGCGGCTCTCCTCCAGTAGGTACGACTCGGGAGGCTGCTCCTGAGTGCTGGACCTGATCTTCTAGTTGCTGCTAGTCCACGGGAGGTGCTCCTCCTTGCTGATCGGCAGGGTCAGGTGCAGTGCCGCTGAGGAATACGACACGGGGAAACAATAAGAAAGGACCAGGACAGATCAACGATTACAAGCATGTGATCAGGACAAGAATTTTCAGGAATCAAGAGGATACGAGCAGAGATCAAGGGCGAGTACAGATTGATTTAGGAATTTTCAGGAATCTATCCGGTAAACCCTCACATATCTTGATTTTCAGGAATCTATCCGGTGATTAGGAATTTTCAGGAATTTTCAAATTTTCAAATTTTCAGGAATCTATCCGGTGATTAGGAATTTTCAGGAATTTTCAGGAATCTATCCGGTAAACCCTCACATATCTTGATTTACAAGACCTGCATGGGCCACCACTGTCTTAGAAAATTGCATTTGGGATATCCATTTAATTCTATTTGTGTCAATTAATAACTTAGATTTTGGAGAAAAAATTGGAGCCAAGGATAACTAAGTAATTAAACAGTGTTAATTTGTGTATTAATTGCTTTCTATCCGGATAGATTCTATCCAAAAATCATCTCCCCATGTTAAATTCATTACAAAAGTTGAGTTCGTGTAGAGTAAAACTTTTGGAGCTTAATTAATGGACCAAGTCACAAAGACATGTATTTATTTAGAAATACACTATTATAGTTTCAAAAAATAGCATGTCAAAACAATCCTGTATTGGAAGAAGCACTACTACTAAAAAACAGACCAAACTAAGTTGGCTCTTGTGATCAGCGATGAAAGATATAACCTTCTTGATTAGGCGAACAGTCTTGTGATCGAATCGCAGGAAAGACGTGTTTGTGCGTGTAAAAATTGAAAACAGTGGACCCAAATGATATGCAATATAAGGTACACAAAGTCCCCTACGTAACGTCAGAAGATATTATAATTTTTTTAAGTTTTTAATTAACACCGATCAAAATCAATGGTCCAAATCTTTCAAATTATGATGACTTAAATAGTAGTTTTCTAAATCTAGTCTCCGTACATTAAAATCTAAGGGGAGAGTTTCTTAAAGGGTGTACTTACAAATAAGAAAAATAAGAGATTGGAAGGATTTGAAATTAATTTTTAAAAAAATTACTTTGAGGGGTTCTACATCGATAGTTTCTCATCTTGGTAATCCCTACTGAAAACCCCACATGTCTTCTTGAAAGTCACATCTTCTTAAATTTCTTCCTTGCAAACAAACTATAGTATTAAGCCTCGTTTGGTTCGCGGAATGGAAAGGAAACTGATTCCTTGGTATTTTCTTTCCTTTAGAAAATTATAATTCCTATAAACTTTTCTTTTTCGTGTTTGGAAAGATCGGAATTATAGCCGGAATATATCTTTAATTTCTATTATAGTGTTTGGTGTTTGTAAGAAAATGAAACAAAATCAAGTCAATTTTTCAAAAATATCCTCGTGCTAATAAAAATAATTATTACTTAGAAATATTTTTGTCTAAAAGATATTATGGATAAAAATGGTAAATAATATTATGAACATGGATATTTTGGTCAAAACTTTTTGTAATAAATGCGAAAAAGTTGGAGGGAAAGTGATTCCTTAGATAAATGGGACGAACCACTTTCTCCCCTATTTTTCAACCTCTTGGGAATTATTTTCCCTTTCCAACAACTTTCCTTTAGCACCCAAACATAGGAAAGGAATCAATTTTCTTTCCCCAGCTCAAATTCCGGTAACCAAACGAGGCCTTAGAGCATCTTCAACCCTACTTACCCTATTGTCTTGTTATGTGTTATAATTTTTAGATATGACAATGTTTTTCTTAGTTGGCAAAATTATGTTTACGAAAATCAATGAGATAGAAAAGTCTTCTCCAACAAAAAGTATTGAAAAAACAATAAAAAGTATTTTTTTCTCCAACTTTGATCAAGACAACTTTTCATCTACCCTCTTTTTTTATAAATTTTTATTCAAATTTGATGATGTGAAGATAAACTCATTATGAAGTACTTTATCTAGATTTAGACAACCAACTTCACATTGTCCTTGTCATGTCAACTTCATAAATTATTTCACATTTATATTAAAAAATAATTTTTAAAATAAAAATTTATCATTCTTGTGTGGCAAACTTTTTTTTTTTAACTAACAATAGGCGGAGATGCCTTAATATTCTCTTTCCATACTAAAACCAATGTTTTAAAAATTGGACCGGACCGGCCGGTTCAACCGGTTCACCCGTGAACCGGTTATTTTTTCGGTTCGGTTCAGTATTGATCCGGTGTTTTTTAAAAATTAGTATTTTTGTAAAAAAAAAAATAATATCCATAAAGGATTAATTTGAATTACTTAGATTAACTCAGTGGTTGAACCAGTGGTTGAACCAACTGGTTGAACCAATTTAACCCGACCCAGCCTTGGCCGGGTCAAGCACAGGTCCGGTTTTTAAAACATTGACTAGAACACTAAGCTGAGCAAGCCATCATTCTCCCAGTCTACCCCCTTGAAAGTAAACACATACTTTTCATGCATGCATGTCACGTCCATATCCCACCAAACTCTTCTACGTACGTCTCTCTAGCTGCTATTTGTTTGCACTTGCCATAAAAATATTTCCTCACAAGAAATTTCACATGCCTTCACCAATCGCATGACCTCCTCCTTCCCCTTGTACGTCTACAAAAGGCTAACAAAGTCTACGTTAAAGAAACAGCCAGCTGCAAGCAGAGAAATGAGCAACGAAAGTAGTGCTTGCAAAGGACTGATGATCGAGTCAGGAGACAAGAAGGCCGTGAGAAAGCTGCCGCTGCTGCCGCCTCCGTTCAGGTCGGAAAGCCCGAGGCGGTCGGCCTACGTGCCCCTTCCCCCCTGCCCGTTCCAGCCCCGGCCTCCGTCTCGACTTGTTAGAACAACGGCGGCGCAGGAGGAGGAGGAAGACCCCTTCTATGCTGCATACTTGGAGTGCACCAAGAGCGCCAAGGAACCCAAGGAGATGATCGGGAGGAGGGAGCGTGGGTTCGGATTCTCTTGCAAGCAAGCGGGCTGCGGGGTGAGGGAGGATGCTGTTGTGAGCTTGTCGCAGTTACGTCGCCAGTTTCATTCATCCAAGAGAGGAGTATAAGGAGAGAAGGAGCTACATTCATTCCAACTCTAGTAGTATTCGGGGAATACAACTAATCCTTCTGGTCAGCGAAGAGAGACACAAAGGCATAAAAATTTTTACTGGAGGACGAAAGAATGGTAGATAAGTCATGAAAATGTATTATTCCTTCTATTTATGAAAAATATATATATTGTTGTAAGGCAAAAACTCAAACACGTCAGAGATGTGACGAAGTATACTCGTATAATATAAATCACTCAAGTGCAACTTACAAGCTATCCCAACCTCTCTTTATATAGGGAGAGAGGTTGGGGGTTATGAAAAAATGAAGGGCCAAAGGTCATGTGTAGGTTACAAGGAGATGAAAGGTGAAAAGCCATGAGTTACAACACTCCCCCTTGGCTCTCCAGAAATTCTTCTTGTAAACACCTCTGAGTTTCTTCGTCAGTCTGTAGCTTGCACCTTCAAATTTGACCACCTGCTTGTGCCTCGTCAAAACCTTGCCAAAGAAAATCCAGTGGAAAAAACTTTGGTCGAAGGACAAAAGAGTACACACAGGTCAGTGTGATGGGGGTAAACTAACCATTGCAAAGGTGCATCGTCAAAACCTTGTCAGAAAAAATCCAGTGAAAAAAAAACCGCTGATCGAAGGACAAAAGAGTACACGATGGTTTAGAAGTATACAACTGGATACTCCCCCTGATCATAATAATCCTTAGTGAATAAGGGATTTGAACTGTGTCTCGTTAAAAAAAACATTGCCAAGGAAAATCCAATGGGAAAAAAATTTGGTCTAAGGAAAAAAGAGTACACAAGCATACATCAGAATGCTCCCCTTTTCACTCGCACTCGACAGGGTGCGGAATATACGCACAACAGGGCGTTTGGAGGCGCTCGTTGGGGCGCTCCCCCTCACATGCACACAACAGGGTGCAGGAAACATGTTTCACTTAGGCTAGCTCTGAAAGTTTCCTAAGTCCAATTGCTCTGACATGTTTCTGGAACGAGTGTTTTGGCAGTGACTTGGTGAACAAGTCTGCACGGTTATTCTCCGATCCAATGTGTTGCACTTCAATCTTCTGAAGCGCTTGTTGTTCATGTGTAAAGAACAACTTGGACGATATGTGCTTGGTAGCATCCCCTTTGATGTAACCATGTTTCGCTTGATCAATAACAGCGGTATTGTCCTCATAGACGACAACAGGTTCATCTGGGTCATATGGAAGATCACATGTACTTCGAATATGGCCAATAACAGCTCGAAGCCATACACACTCTCTAGTCGCATCATAGAGCGCGAGTAGCTCAGAGTGGTTCGTTGAAGTAGCCACTAAGGTCTGTTTGCGAGACCTCCAAGAAATTATCATGTTCCCAATGGTAAAGACATAACCAGATTGGGAACGCCCCTTGTGCGGATCAGATAAGTATTCCGCATCGGCGTAGCCAACAAGGGTCGCGTTGCTTCGAGTGCCAAGAGCGTTGGACTCACTCAAAACCGCGTAGGGATAGAACAAGCCCAAGTCCGTAGTACCCTTAAGGTATCGGAAAATGTCTTTTATGCCATTCCAATGGCGGCGTGTTGGCGCGGTGCTGTGTCGAGCTAGACAATTCACAACAAACGAGATGTCCGGTCTAGTACATTGGGCCAAATACAATAAAGCGCCTATTGCACCCAGATAAGAGCACTCAGGACTCAATATCTCTTCGTCGTCTTCCTTTGGACGGAATGGGTCCTTAGTAATGTCTAGAGAGCGGACGATCATAGGAGTAGCGGATGGCTTAACGTCAAAATGACTAAAGCGTCTCAACACCTTTTGGGTGTAGTTCGCTTGATGGACAAGAATTCCATCTTTACGGTGCTCGATCTGCAGGCCGAGGCAAAATCGTGTCTTCCCAAGATCCTTCATCTTGAATTCCCTCTTCAGGATATCAGCAGTTTCTGACAAGTCTTTTTCGGTTCCTATGAGATTCATGTCATCTACATAGACCGCGATGATTGCGTATCCTGAAGTGGATTTCTTTATGAACACACATGGGCAAAGTTCATTATTAATGTATTCCAAACCGATCAAGTATTCGTTTAGGCGGTTATACCACATTCGCCCGGATTGTTTCAATCCATATAGCGAACGCCTCAGTCTAATCGAGAACGCGTTCCGTGGTCGGGAACTACTTGATTCAGGCATCTTTAGTCCTTCAGGGACTCTCATGTATATCATTGTGTCCAGATCCCCGTAGAGATAGGCTGTGACCACATCCATGAGCTGCATATTCAGTTTTTCGGAAACTACTAAACTGATTAAGTAGTGAAACGTTATGACGTCCATTACGGGAGAATACGTCTCCTCGTAATCAATTTCAGGGCGTTGTGAGAAGCCTTGCGCCACAAGACGAGCCTTGTATCGTACAATCTCATTTCTCTCATTACGCTTCCCTAGAAAAATTTATTTGTGACCAACTGGTTTAACATTGGGTGGTGTTGGAGCTACAGGTCCAAACACGCTTATTTTCGCTAAGGAATCTAATTCAGCCTGGATTGCTTGTTTCCATTGTGGCCAGTTCGTTCGTCGTTGACACTCGACAATGCTACGAGGTTCCATGTTATCATTGTTCATAATGTCAGTAGCCACTGAGTATATGAACACATCATCGATGACAGTTTTATTTCGCTTCAAAATATCGTCTAAGCTAGCATACTCGACGGATATTTCGAGGTCATCGGCATGATTAGGAATAGGCGTTTCATCTGGAATGCGCTCTTCTAATACATCGTCGTGATCCTTAATGATTTCATGTGGCAAAATGCTTTGAACAAGATTTCTCCGCTTCCGGGGCAGAACATCTTTGGAACCAACCGGTCTTCCCTTCTTCTTGGGAATAGCGGCGGACTGGACGGCCGATGGCAGCGTCCTTTGCTCGGCGGGTTCGACCGGAGCAACATGTTTCACAGGAACATGGCGTCTCTCAGGGACGTCTATCCTTGCAGGCACATTTGCAGCAGGTATAATTGATCTCGTGACTTTTGCTAAGTCGCTAAATGCTTCTGGCATTTGATTTGCAATATCTTGCAGACCTAGAATCCTCTGCACTTCCTTATCACTATGTGCAGAGGGGGGATCATGATAAGCAAAAGCGGGCACATGCCATGCTAATTCACGTCATTCCTCATCAACGTTAGCGTGCATTTCTCCCCCTAACGATGGAAAGATTGCTTCATCAAAGTCACAATCCGCGTGTCTCGCGGTAAAGAGATCGTCTGTCAAGGGCTCTAAATAGCGAATGATGGACGAGGAGTTATAACCGACATATATTCCCCATCGCTTCTGAGGTCCAAATTTTGAACGCCTTATCGGCTCAATTGGAACATTGACTAGGCACCCAAACACACGTAAATGTGAGATGTCAGGCTCACATCCAGTAACCAGCTGGTACGCGGAAAGTGGTTGGGTGGCCATGGGCATCAGACGAACCAAATTCGCAGCGTACAAAATTGCATAGCCCCATGCAGATAGTGGGAGTTTGGTGCGCATAACCAAGGTCCGTGCTATCACTTGCAGTCGCTTTATAAAAGCTTCCGCTAGGCCATTTTGGGTATGAACATACGCAACAGGGTGTTCAAAATTTATTTCCAAAGTCATGCAATAATCATCGAAAGTCTTTGATGTAAACTCCGCGGCATTATCAAGTCTAATAGACTTTATCGGATAATCCGGATGGTGAGCCCTTAACTTAATGATCTGGGCGAGGAGTTTAGGAAACGCTGCGTTTCGGGTGGACAACAACACCACGTGTGACCATCTAGTCGATGCATCAACCAAAACTATGAAGTATTTAAATGGTCCGCATGTTGGTTGGATTGGTCCATAAATATCTCCATGAATTCTTTCAAGGAATTGAGAAACCAATCTCGTAGGTTTCACATGGAGCGGCTTGAGATTCGTCTTTCCAATCGAGCAAGCTTGGCAAAGGTTTTTCGGATTTATAACGAAATTCTTTCCTCCAAGAGGATGCCCATGCGATGCATTCATAGTGCGAAACATCGTATTTTGACCCGGATGACCTAGCTGGTCATGCCATAGCATAAACATGCTCTCATCAACTGGCGCTCAGCGAATGATGAGATTACTCTCGATGTGTGTTATCGTAGTAAGATACAAACCACTTGAAAGACTTTTCAACTTCTCCATGATACGCTTTTGGCTGTACTGAGTGGAGGTAATAAAAAGATACTCGAAGCCATGTTCTCGAGCAGTTTCAACATGAAATCCATTTTCTTGAATATCCTTAAAACTCAGTAAGGTACGACTGGACCTTGGAGAATATAAGGCCTCTGATACTTCAACGGGAGTACCATTGGACAACGAAAAATGGGCTTTGCCAAAACCTTGAACAAGGGTTGAGGGTCCCGAAATGGTTGTTACTGAGGTTACTTTAGGCGTATAGGAGATAAAGTATGATTTATCTCTCAAGATAGTGTGAGTCGTTCCACTATCAACCAGACAATCTACTACCCCGTGGTCCATGCCTATAAGTAAAGAAAATTAAAGTTTGTCACACGTTTGAGGAAAGTGCTCGAAATAGAACTTTAATTTATCGAGAAAACAGAAAATATAAACCACCAAAAGTTTTATGTCTTAAATCAAATATAGAGAGAAAATGGAGATTCATTCTTCCATTTCTGCTACAAAATTGGGGGTCTCAAGATTTAGATTTTCGCACTCGTTGACCAGATTTGCTTCGGCCCGGCGCCCCTTGTGATAGTTATCAACTTCTTTGGGTGTTGCCCTGCAAGTCCGTTGCATATGACCATAAGCACCACATTTGTAGCAGAGAGTAGGCGCTTGGCCTTCCACTCTCTCTTTGGGACGACTGGCCCGTTGGTTCTTACCATGAGACTGTCTAGGAGTCAAAGGTCCTTAGTTCTTGTTAGAACCTCGCTTTGGGTGACGAGACTTAAACTTGCCTCTGTTCCTTGGATGGGACGACTGGCACTTGTCTCGTTTCCACCGTGGATTTGGTCCACGGAGAGCGTTTACATCAGACATTGGAATTGCCTTTGTTCCAGCAGGACGAGAATTGTTGTTTCTCATTAAAATGAGACTGTTCTTCTCGTCTAGTAAAAGCTGGGTGATGAGCTCGGGAAACTTGGTGAACTTAGATTGACGGTATTGCTTCTGGAGCAAGTTGTCAGTGGAAGGAAATGTGGTGTATGTTTTCTCCAATAGATCACTCTCGGTTAATATCTCACCGCAGTATTGGAGAAGTGATCGAATCCTGTAGACTTCATTGTTGTAATCAGTTATACTCTTGAAGTCTTGGAAGCGCAGGTTCAACCAGTCATGGCGTGCTTCAGGTAGCCATATGGTCTTCTGGTGGTCGAAGCGCTCTTTCAGAGAGTCCCATAGCGTCTTCGGCGAGGAGATTTCAATGAACTCCGCCTTCATAGTGTCAGATAAATGCCTGCGGAATAGAATCATCGCTTTGGCGTTCATTGAGCGAGTGACTTCCACTTCGCTCTCTTTCTCGTTATAGATGACGTCCAAGAGGCCCTGCGCATCTAGATGGTTCTGGATGTCTTGCGTCCAGTCCAAGTAGTTCTTGCCAGAGGCTTCAAGGATGGGAAAATCAATCTTGATCGACATTTTTCTAGAACAGGAGAAAAAATCTTGATCAGTCAACATATAAAACGACAGGTTTATATGGATTTGGTTTGTATAAGCAACAACAAACAATCGTAAATAAAAACATTTTTTGTTTTTTTTTTAAAATTCTCTTATATCGATCGACGGGCCGATGTAGATAGGTCAATTAGTTTCTTGCAAAAATGCATAATTATAAATACAATTTGAGCAAAAATAATATTCGGTCAACCCCTTTCAGTAGCTCTACGTGAATATGACCAGACGGGAAAATGAGGGAGGAGGGTCACCAGGGACCGCTTAAAAACCAAGCCCCAAGTTCTTTCTGACATCATACCTAAATAGGTGAGCCTATTCGGAGAGACTTCGTAAAAAAAATTTCAAATGTAAGAATAAATAAGATTTTTCAAGAAATTCAAACTATTTGCGAACTGTGCAAAATAGGTAAAAATTTAGTGCATGCTCAAAATAGGCGTTGCTTTTGAAAAAAAATTAGCCAAAAATGTTATTTTGGGAGGCCAAAATTTGGCGGTGCCAGAATTTGTTTATGTAGCCAAAACCATTTTTCAAATTTTTTAAGTTTATTTTTTTTCGTAATTACGTAAAAAAAACGTACAACATAAGCAAGCAACATCACACAAAAGAATTGGTGCCTAAGCAAGCGGCACCAATAAAATGTCAACTATTTTTCCGACGTTTAATGAAGCGACGTCCAAAAAATAACGACAAAAAAATACAATTTTATTATTCATCTGTTACAATGAATCACTGAGCAACATAAAAAAAATGCTACTGAGGCGCTCGTCGGGGCGCTCCAAATCCATCATTACCAAAAAAAAAATATTAGCATTTAAATCACTACAAGAAAAGTGATCTTTTACGACATTGAAATTAAGGCATGCCTAAGATAGTATGCCGTAAATAATCATTTTACGACATACATTTTAACGAATGCCGTAAAATAGGACATAATATAATTTATTATATTATTTACGACATGTATTGAAAGTCTTAAATTTTTTATAGAAAAGAAGGCATGCTGCGAATGCCCTAAAACCTAATTTACACAGGCGCCAAAAACTTTCAGGTTCGCGCCTCCTCTATTTCCTCGATCCCCGCCTCAAAAGCATCGAGGAAAAGGAAAAACCTAAATAACACAAGTCTTCTCTCCAGCCTTTCCTCATTTTTTTCCCGCACGAAAAATCTTCCCCCCTTTTCTTCCGCTTTTCCTCTCGCGTAGCTTCTCTCCAGCCTCAAAATAGGTTCGATTCTCTCTTCTTCTTCTTCTTCCCGCAGCCAAGAACTTCTTCTTCTTTTGATTTTGTTCATCTTCGTCTTCTTCTTCTTTTTATTTTCACATCTTTTGTTTGTGTTCAGATCATAGCAAGGGAAGGGGAGAGCAGTACAAATTCGTGAGCACAACTCTTATTCCCGAATTTTTTTTAGGGTTTTATTCCCCCAATTTCTTTCTTTTTATTTAGGGTTTTACGCTTACTCCGATTTTTTTTCGTTTTTATAGGATCTCCACGTATCTACGGAGACCCACGGCTGAATTGTAGGTTTGATTTCTTATTCCCCCAATTTTACCTAAGAAATTTTATTTTCCACATATGTTCTGGTTTAATTTGTGCGTATATTGCTATTTACTAGTTCCTGCGTAAGGATCGAGGTCCCCATATGTTCCCCCAATTTTATTTTCCACATATGTTCTGGTTTAATTTGTGCGTATATTGCTATTTACTGGTTTAATTTTGTTTGAGTGTGATAATGTATAATGTATAGTTCCCGCGTAAGGATCCAGGTCATGTTTCTGCAGCTGTTTACTGGTTTAATTTTATTTTCCACATATGTTCTGGTTTAATTTTGCTATTTACTGGTTTAATTTTATTTTCCACATATGTTCTGGTTTAATTTTGCTATTTACTGGTTTAATTTTGTTTAATTTGTGCGTATATTGCTACCAATTCCATGTTTCTGCAGCAGCTGATGTTAATATTGGGACTACTTGATTGGTAGATATGTGCATGGACACAAATAAGAGAACATGAAACAGAAAAAATGACTCAAACAAATAATTGATTTTGACACATCCTTGTTTATTTTGGGGGTGTCCATGTCATGTTCGATAAGTGAACGATACGACATTGGCAAGACACTGATTTGGAGTGTCATGCTTCCTAGATTGGTAGGTAGTTAACGGTGTAGATAAGTGCCATATGCATTGTTTTTAGTTTTATAAAGTATTGTTACTTCATATGTAAAGGACATCTGAAGATTTGGATTTGGGGCTTGGTGAGAGACATTTCTTTCCTCACAAAGATTTCCAAGGGTAGATTTGTCACGTGCTTGCTCATCCAGCACCAATCCTCGCCATCAAGTCCATAATTGAAAATTTCCAGCTCCAGCTGACATTGGAAGAGACCATTTACTAATGGAATAGTTGAAAATCTCTTTATCATTATCTAGTTGCCTATTTACATTTTCCATTATGTATATCTTTGATGCCAATCAACATCGACGGGCATTGTTTCCAGGCTCAGAAGAAACCTTAATTTTCATCTCTCGCCATAATTAATGTACTTACATTGTAGATTTTGTGGGCTATTATAGCAGTTGCATAACATTTTGATCGTTAAGGTTCCATGAAGAGGCTGCAACTTGCAGATCACGAAGGCTGCCCTCCTTTACTTTTACAAATATCGTTGCAACATATGATGTCGTGGCATTGATCTACATCATGCAGTAAATATCTTTCATCATAAATATCGTTGCAACATTTGATGTTTTATAATTTAGGCATGTTTTATGATCTAGACAATTTGTTTCACTTAGTTTCCTGTAGGATCTTTTTGCACTAGCTATCAACTTGTATGTCTATGTGCTGGTAATATCCCTTTATTTTATTGAAATTCTTTTTAGTAACTTTATGATCTGGGCATGTTTTTATTTAATTCCTTTTGAGCAGTTCTCACATCAAAATCTGAACTAGGATTTTTTTTTTTGACGGAGTGAATGGTAAGGTTGCAAACTTTTAGTTGCTTATTTTTTGAAAGTGTTGTCTAATTATTTTTTCATGAACATGAAACATTGATCTACATCTCTGTAATATACTGATATAGTTGTTTACCTTAAATCTGATACAAACACTAGCTCAAAACTGGTACAATCATGGAATAGAACCCTATCTATCATAAGATAGTTTGCAGTTTTCTAACCAAATTTGCAGTTTTCAGTTTGCAGTTTGTAGTTTGCTATTAAGACAATTTGCAGTTTACAGTTTTCTAACCCTATGTAATAAGATAGTTTGCATTTTGTAGTTTTCTAACCAAATTTGATTCCACACCGAAAGTTATATGTGTCTTGAAACAAAATGCAGCTTCATGATACTTTTGAATGGCTGTTAGTTAGCTATATGTATTTCTGCCACAATGTTCCAAGAATAAGCTGCACCAAAAAGCAATTGTGATTTATGATATTTCTACACACCATTTTGTGCTATAAAGGAGCAACTAAAATGATGCTCAAGTAAGGTCCAACAGTTAGTTGTAGTTGTATAATGATATTCCTGTTGTATAATGATATTTATACAACTACAGTTAGTTGTAGTTGTATAATGATATTCCTGTTGTATAATGATATTTCTGCCACAATGTTCCAACTAAAATGATGCTCAAGTAAGGCACCAAAAAGCAATTGTGATTTATGATATTCCTCCACTTAGATCTTTATCTTAACCACTATAATTCTTGTTGTATAATGATACTTATTCTTTATCCTGACATGGGAGTCATGGAAAATCTCTCAAGTAATCATGATAAGTTAATGATCTTTTGGAAATGCAATCTCTGTTGTAGTTTACTGGTGTTAACATTCCTATCCTAATATTGTTACTTGAACTAAAGAATATGAAAACTGGTAGAAAGTTTACTGCTTTTAGATTCCATGCATGGTGTCTAAGTTATTCTCTTCATGTTGGATCTTACATGACATGGTAGCAAATAAATGTGCAACTTTACACAACCATTGAAGCTAGGATGGGGGATCATTTCTATTTATTAAATTTGTCATGGATTGTGCTTTTACTGACATGGTTTAACTTATTTTGGGGCGTATCAGAACCATTAGAATTGAACAAACTTATAGGCTGTGTTGACTGTTCTTTCAACAGGAGCATTCTATTACAACATAAAGTTCATCTTTACTAGTCAAGGTGAGACTGACGATTCTGAAATCGTCATACGAGGAAGTGGTCGTTCCCATTCTTTTAGGTTTTACATGTGAATGGTGGAAATGTCAAATTGATCAAAATGGAAATCGATACGATTAACAGTTTTACATGTGAATGGTAGAAAAGTTTAGGAGTCTAACTAGTTTAGGAGTCCAATCCTGAGGTCAGGATCCTGACCACGCAATTGTAATTGTGAAAACTGTTTTATGTTGGAAATGGGAACAACATTTTATTTAACAGTTCTACTTATGAAATTCATCCTGTCATTTGATAACTATTTTTTGTTGGAAAATTATATTTGAATCACACATTTGGATTATGAAGATATTCTAAGAAATAAGTGCATTGTTGATTTTTTTAGTATATTTTAAGTTCAACCTGAGGTAAATTATAATCATGGCTCCGTCCTTGTGTATCATGTTTGTCCTTCAACCTCCTTGATTTTAACAGGGGATACCAACAAGTGGGTGATACACAATGGATAAAGATTGGGTAAAGTTTAGAAGGTTACTATTGAATCCCTGAAACCATAAATATTAATATATAAATACTATTAGTGTCTTTCTTTAATATAATATTGAAGTTTGCGTTTACTTGTAGAGATTCACAAGCATATCAAAATGGAGCACGAAGGTTTGCTGATACGATTCAAGCTAGTAAGGGAAATCCAGAAAAAATCCAGTGTCCTTGTTGCCATTGTTTAAGCCATCGATTCCACCATTTTGATACAGTTTATGAGCACATAGTCATATTTGGGATGGATCCTACATACGATAAATGGGTCTTTCATGGGGAAAGTTCTACTGCAACTAGAGATGAAGCTTTAGAAACACCTGAAGAATATAGAATGTTTAGAGATGCATATTATGAAGATGATTTCTTTGAGGGCAACGATAACAATACAGAACCTGCACATGAAAGAAGAGAACCACATTTTGCAAATCTTGTGGAGGATGCTGAACTCCCTTTATATGGTGGCTCTACTTACACAAAGATGGCTGCGGTCGTTGCCCTATACAAGTACAAAGCTAAACATAGCCTCACGGACAACGGTTTCAATGAACTTCTTGAGATGCTAGGCAAACTTCTACCTCAAAACAACAAACTTCCTGATTCATTATATTCAACAAAGAAGCTACTTAAGGAATTTGATTTAGGCTATGAGAAGATACATGCTTGTGTGAATGATTGTTGTTTGTTTAGAAAGGAAAAGGAACATATGAATACATGTCCAAATGTGGGGCTTCACGGTGGAAAGTTGATGCACGCACCAATAAAATTGAAAATGGAGTCCCTGCAAAGGTATTGAGGTACTTTCCTATAATACCAAGATTTAGGAGAATGTTTAAATCACTTGAAAAGGCAGAACAATTAATATGGCATCACACTCACAAAAGTCAGGATGGAAAGATGCGGCACCCTGTTGATTCAATGGCATGGAATATGATCGACAGTAAGTGGCCTGATTTTGCATCAGATCCACGTTATCTTAGGCTTGGCCTTTCATCTGATGGATTTAATCCTTTCAGTGATCGTAGTACTCAGTATAGTTGTTGGCCTGTGATTTTGGTTGCTTATAATCTTCCCCCATCCTTATGTATGTCAAAGGAAAACTTAATGCTGACATTATTGATCCCTGGGCCTAAGCAACCAGGAAATGATATAGATGTCTACTTGGAGCCACTTATAGAAGATTTGAAAGAGTTGTGGATAAATGGTGTGAGTGTTTATGATGCATTCACTAAATCCATATTTAATTTGAAGGCTGTTTTAATGTGGACAATAAATGACTTTCCAGCTTATGGAAATTTATCTGGATATTCTACAAAAGGCAGAGCAGCTTGTCCGGTATGTGGAATTGAGACATCTTCAAGAAGGTTGCCTAATTGTAAGAAGCATGTATACATGGACCATAGACGGTTTCTTGCGCACAATCATCCATTTAGATTAAAAAAGTCATGGTTTGATGGAAACGAAGAACATAGAGGGAAGCCTAAAGCACTAAGAGGTTCAGAAATTTTTGATGTGGTAAAGAAGCATGTAAATGATTGGGGGAAACCAAAGAACGAAGATAACAACCATGTCAACAATTGTGGACAACTAGCAAAAGAAGGTAAGAAAAGGAAGAAAGAGAACATGAGGAAGAAGAAGCAACAACTGAATGTTGATTCAATATGGCCTTGGAAGAAAAAATCAATTTTCTTTGAGTTACCTTATTGGGAGGTACTATAATTAACTCTCTCTCTCTCTCTCTCTCTCTCTTCCCCTCCCCCTTTCTCTCTTTCTATCATTTTCTGAATATAAAATCTATTTTCAGTTATAAATTTAATACGTCTTCTTTATATGATGTTTCAGAGTTTACTTTTGCGACACAATTTAGATGTGATGCACATTGAGAAGAACATTTGTGAGAGCATTATTGGCACAATATTGAATATAAAGGGAAAAACAAAGGATGGACTGAATTCTCGTAAAGATATGGAAGAAATGGGCATACGAAGAGAACTACATGCTGAAAAAGTAGGGGACAAGTTTCGATGGGCAGCAGGTTCATACAATTTATCGAAATCGGAGAAGAAATTATTTTGCAAGAGGCTTGCAAATTTACGATTGCCTGATGGTTACAGCTCCAACATTTCAAATCATGTGTCATTGCAAGATTCCAAGATTTTAAACCTCAAGTCCCATGATTGTCACATTCTACTCCAACAAGTCTTGTCAGTAGCATTAAGAGGACTTCTGCCAAAGGGTACAAGAACTGCAATATTTCGACTTTGTTCATTTTTTAATGAATTATGCCAAAGAGTGATTGATAAAAACAAATTAGAACAACTAGAAGTTGAAGTTGCAGAAACTTTGTGCTTATTAGAAAGATTTTTTCCTCCATCATTTTTTGATGTTATGGTGCATCTCACAATTCATCTTGCAAGAGAAGCTCGAATTGGTGCGCCAGTACAATTTCGTTGGATGTACCCTTTTGAGAGGTAATAAATTGCATTTTAAATTTATAATAAATTTAAAAATTATTCTATACTATACTAATATTAGTTTTTAATTAGATTTATGAAGGTGCTAAAAGGATATGTTAGAAATCGTTCACGGCCTGAAGGATGTATAGCAGAAAGGTATCTTGCTGAAGAATGCTCAAGTTTTTGTAGCGGGTACATAAAGCAAGCTGCTGAAATTGGTGCTCAACATAGGCGCAATGATGATTTTGAAAATGAAACTATTGGAGAAGGAAGGCCAATTTCTAAGGGGCAAATAAGAACAATGTCTTCTGACATGTTAGAGATCGCTCATCGTACTATTTTGTTTAACAGTTCTGAAGTCGAACCATATACTAAGTAAGTATGATTCCAAATTATAAACATATTTTCACTTAAAATTTTCGTAACTTCCTTCTTATGTGCTTATATTGTAATATCAGAATGCATCTAGAGGAACTTATGCATTTGGATAGGCGTCTTTTGAAGAATGAAAGCTTGTTACAAAAAAGACATACAGAGACTTTCATAGGATGGCTAAAAAATAAAGTCAAAATGGGCCAAGCTGGCACTATGTCGAGCACATTAAGGTGGCTAGCATGTGGACCTAAAAAGGATGTATTATCCTTCTCAGGTTATGTCATCAATGGTCATCGATTTCATACGAAAGTTGCCGAGAAAAGCACACAAAACAGCGGTGTTTCAATTGAAGCTGAAACAGTTTGTCGATCTAGTGCAAGAGACACATCTCATGTCATTGGAAAAGTATCTTATTATGGGGTTATTAAAGACATAATTTTGCTTGACTACTACAATTTTCAAGTTCCTTTATTTCAATGTGATTGGGCAAACATAGAAAATGGTGTCAAAGTTGAAGAGGGATTTACATTGGTTAACCTTCACCAATGGCAAAGTCAATTCGAGAAAGATCCATTTATTTTAGCCTCACAAGCAAAGCAAGTATTTTATTCAGAGAGAGTGATGCATCAAATTGGTATGTTGTTCTAAAAGCACCGCCAAGAGGATTTTATGAGTTAGAAAGCTTCGAAGCTAATGAATACATGCCATGTGCACCATTAGATGTATTACAACTTGATCCGAATCTTGATGGTGAAGGTTATGTAAGACATGATTGTGATAAGATTACTTCGGATGAGGTAAATGATTTTCTGACCCGGAGGACATTTTAATATTTGATGTGTTACATTATTCATTAAATTGCACTTATTGATTATGTTGCAGGTATATGGGGCTACTGAGTATTAACTAAGATTGGGAATCTGGTCATAGCAACTTGTTTCAAGTGTTGGTGTTTGCAATGTCATGAGATTTTGTATTCTGGTCATAGCAACTTGTTTCAACTTGTTTCAAGTATTAGTGTTTATGTTGCCAATAGGCTTGACTGTCAAAGAAGAGGAAACCTATTTCTTGCTTATGTTTGGTTCAACTTCTGTTTTTGTGTGGTTCTGTCAATATATTTGTGCTTCAGATTTTGTTTAGTTCTGGCCACCCCGTTAGATTCTGTTCATACATGCTTTTGTCAATATATTGTAATTGCTTGAATTGGATATAGCGCAAGTTATATATCACATTTCTTCAAATTTAAGGTAAAAGTGAAATATGGGTGTCACATACTACCAATAATTACAGAGCCAGCTTCATTCTTGCTATGATACCTGTGCTATTAAAAATTCTTGCTGGAATTTTGGGTTTGGTTTTGTATCTTTTGATACTTGTGCTTCATTCTATGCATGTGTTTCCACCTTATTAGGAGAAAAATTCCTCTTATTTGATACTTGGGCTGAGTATCAGTTTTGAGTATTTGTTCTTTCTTGGTCACATGACTTATAACACTTAATACTTGTTTCAGGAAGGGAGATTGTTTATGTTCCTTTTTAAGTCTGGACTAAACACTCACCAAGTTGATTATTGTTGTACTATAAAGAAGGATTGGTTAACATGTAAAATGTAAAGTTACTCCAAGAGAGCTTGGCCACAGAACAAAGACTAATTATATTTTATATTAAAATTGACAGATGTAACTGAATTCGAGAACAAATAGGATATTTAAGGGTCACATGGTTGGTGTAAAACTTAATATTTTGTGGAGATACATGTTAAAAGGGAGAGATATGACACAGAAACCAAACTTAATATTACATGGTATAATAGTTAGCATGACATTAGAGAAGCTTTGGCTCTCTTTTAGAAGCTTGGCTGGCTGAAGCATGTCAGTAAAACATTACTGCTGCTGCACTTTTGAAAGTGAAATATTACTAGGAGGAAATTTCCTTTTACAAATTACTTTTACTAGAAAATTTCCTTTTACTAGGAGGAAACATTACTGCTGCTGGCTGAAGCATGTCAGTAAAACATTACTGCTATTTGACCTGTGCTATGATACATGTGCAATTTGTGCTATGATACCTGTGCTATTCTTGAGCTTTCTATTGTTTTAGTTATTGACAAGAGGCATGTCAACAAGAGGCATGTCAATAAAACATTACTGATGTTGCTGCCTATATGCCAATCAGTTAGCATAATTGATTGCAGTTTTCAATATATGTGGGCTGAGTAAAACATTGTTGCAACATGCGAGAAGCTTGGTTGGCTCTCTTTTAGAGAAGCTTGGTGGGCTGAGTAAAACATTGATGGTTATGGCAAGCCTATTATCAACTGTGGTAAGAGGATATGCAGAAGATTTTGTTTGGTTGGGGTATCATGTAGGAACAGAGAATGTTTTCTTGCATTCAATTTCCTTTTTCTTTTCCCACATTCTTCCGAAGAAGATATGAAACCTAAGGGTCCGTTTGGTTGCAAGAACTACTTAACCTATGATACAAATTATACTGCAGCTGCTCTTTGACATGAGGCATGTCAGTAAAACAAAAAATTCAAGCTATGGGGACACAAGTATTTATGAATCCTTTATAGATACAACTGTTTGGTTGTTTGGAGCTGAAGACACAGTTCTCTATGCTACAAGACATTATTTTTTTTTCTTCTCTTGCAAATTCACTTATCTTTTTTTTGCTTATCATGGCTAATCCTCTTTTATGTTTTCTATAGTACTTTAATTTTTTGAGCACCACTGGTCATTTTAGAAAGGTCTATTCAGAGAGTTGTGAACATGCTGGGATCCGGTGAAGTAAGCTCCATTTATATTTGTAATATGTTTTTCACAATATATTGGGGTACAACTTTGAGTTCTTATTATTTGCTTATCTTATGAAGCCTTCTAAAAAAGGTGCAAAAAGAGGAGTAACACAAAATTTAGCTACCAATGCTAAAAACCATGCAAAGAGAAAATGGTGTAAGAATATCACAGGAAGACTCTAACTCTCCATCTAACATGTCACCTAATATAGCAAGTAACCAAAATCAACCAAATTCTAATGTTATTGAAAAGAAGAATACCAGAGGTAAGTGTAAAATGGATCGTATTCGCAAGAGAAAAAATCCTGTTTCGGTTGATTTCAATGAGAGAGGACAACCAATTGGAGATACTGCAGCTGAATTTGCTAGTTTTTTGGGCTCGACGGTAAGAGATTTAGTACCGGTGACAATGGAGAATTGGACTGATCTTTCTGAAGATTTTAAACATCAAATATGGGAATACATCACGGTAATATTTATATACATCGTACTTATATATATTAAACATAAGATGATCTTTATTGAATGTTATGCCCTTTCTTACAGCAAAAATATATACTTGATGATTGCCACAAGACATATACATTCCAAAAGTTGGGAAAGCATTGGCGTGATCATAAGTCTAATTTGATGAAAGAGGTGATGGAGCAAGCAAAAGTTGTAGGTTTACCACGAGCACTTGCCCTCCTCAAGCCTGACAATGTACCAGTGTTTAAAGATTGGAAGGCTTTTGTAATCAAGAGAAGTACCCCAGAATTTAAGGTAAGTGCTGTTGGTTACTTTTTTCCTTCATTTTTGGATCTAAATCTTGCTATTGCCATATAATATATATTTCATATGGGAAACTAGGAAAGAAGTGAAAGATTTAAGAAGATGCGAAAAAGTCAAACTTTGTTGCATACTACTAGTCGTAAGGGATATGCTCGTCTAGAGGATGAAATGGTAACTAAGTGATACGCATATGCTTGTTACCTAAAACTCTGTTTTAGTACCTTAGTCATTTCATTGGCCTTAGTTGATTTCTACTCATCATTTATTACCTAAAATTTGTCTTGTAGCGTCAACAATGTGATGAACCTGACTCCGTACAAAGAGTTGATGTATGGATCAAAGGACATCAGAGGAAAACAGGTGAATTGAGTGAAGAGGCTAAGAGAATTTTGGTAAGTGTTTGTCATCCTCTCTTTGTTCTACATTACACATGGGCCATTCTTGTAGTGGTCACGGTTCTTGATATATTTGTGGCTTAAACTGGTAATATCAGTCATCATCTGGTGAGTGATAACTAATGAGCCTCATTGGTAATGATGGTGATCAATGTTTTGATTCCCTAAGAAATAATGACCAAGTGGTTGTTCTTATTTTGATACAATCTGGTTTTCTACTACTTCAACATAGTTTTGCAAATAAGCATCACATTGAATTAATGAGCTTGAGTTTGAAAGCTTGTAGCTGGAGTTACTGGAACAAAATGTGTGTTTGAACCCCTGCGGCATGATATCAAGGGGCTTATTTTTCCAATCCTATCATTATGTCTTGTACTGTTCTTGCATGCTTGCTTCATGGTTTCATGAAGCCAAGTCATGATCAGACCATGCTTTTTGCTGGTTGCTTTGCAAGAATCAATATTGGTTTTCCTGGAACTTTGGCATAGTTTTGCGGCAATCTGACCAACATCTTGTACATGATTGACCAAGCTAAAGGTTGAAGAATTTCAGCACGTCATCTGCTGATTTGTTAAGAATTTTCATGAAAATACCTATGCTTTGCAAAAACTATGGTGCATGATATATTTGTATACTAACCTACAGTCAGTGACTCTTGTACTCGACTACCTACAGTTAGTTGTAGATGCAATTCATGAACTCCACTTTATTACTGTACTCTTCAAGCTTCCTGCCATCGATGCAATTCTTCAGTTTTCTTATGTGAGGACTTTGTTGTACAAATGTGATTTGACATTTATTTTTTACCATTTTCTTATCCACTTGTATTAAACTAAAATTACCTACTGTACTATTTACTGTTAGGATGACATAGAAGATATTCATAAGTCAGCAACACCATCAGAAAAAAATTCTTTAGAAACTGACGCTATTTCAAAAGTTATTGGTCCCGAACGACGAGGAAGAGTAAGAGGGCTTGGCTTTGGGGCGACACCTTCAAAAGTGGAAGGTCAAAAATATCATCGTGACAAAGTCAATAGATTGGAAAGTGAGTTGATTGAGTTAAGAAATTTATATAAAAGCATTGCTGAAAAGGTTATTGGAAAAACTAACACTGTAAGTTTTAGACTTCGAGATGGTATTTTAATTCTTTATTACATACTAACACTGTAAGCTTGTCCAACAATTAATGTGTTTTCATTTATGTAGGAAATTGGAAACTCAAACATAGTGGGAAAGACTAACTCAAACTGTGGGGTTCAAAGTTCTACCAATCGTGAGATAACGCAAACAAGACGAGAAAAGGAAAATGCTGAAAATCCAAGTTCCCTTAACATTGGGACAAAATGCAAGTTGTTGAATTGGGAGACAGGTTCAGAAGTTGTTGCAATTGGTGAGATTGCATCTACAAATCCCAAAGACTTGGTCCATCATGTGGCTTTAGGACACGAGTGCTATAAACTTTGGGTTCATGAAGTACTTGATTACGAGATGACTTTGTATCGGCCGACCCGTGAGTTTTTTCTTCTACATGAGGCTTTATCAAGTACAATTGCCTGGCCTATCAAGTATATCAGATTCGACTAGTGGTAAAACTTTTGAGGTAGGTAATATGAATATCCTTTCCTTTATCCCTTATTTGTCTTATTTTCTTCTATTTTTAGTATCATGTGGTACTTACTATTTTCTTATGGACTTCATTATCTTTGGTACATGGGCCTGTTCAGTTTCCAGGAACTGGTATTTGGTGTTTTGTGTGTTGGATCACCACATGGTTGCTAACTTATCCAGGTAACTATGCTCACTCCATATAAAGAAAATGTGGCTGGAAGTTTCTAGGAACTGAAATATCATACATATAAGATGACTTTATATTGGGCCTGTTCATGGGCCTGTTCAATTTCTATGGGCCTGTTCATGGGCCTGTTCAGTTTCCACCAGCTAATCTTTGGTACATGGGTCTGTTCAGTTTCCATGAACTGATCCCATATTATACGTATAAGATGACTTTATATTGATTTGAGCCAAGTGACTGGAAGTTTCTGCAGCAAACTTTGCATACAGAAAAGATGGGCCTGTTCAGTTTCCATATGACCAGCTATCTTTGGTACATGGGTCTGTTCAGTTTCCAGGAACTGATCCCATATTATACGTATAAGATGACTTTATATTGATTTGAGCCAAGTGACTGGAAGTTTCTGCAGCAAACTTTGCATACAGAAAAGATGGGCCTGTTCAGTTTCCATATGACCAGCTATCTTTGGTACATGGGCCTGTTCAGTTTCCAGGAACTGATCCCATATTATACATATAAGATGACTTTATATTGATTTGAGCCAAGTGGCTGGAAGTTTCTGCAGCAAACTTTGCATACAGAAAAATTGTATGAGAAATTGTACTTCCATACAATTTTTGTTGCAAGTACAAGTTTCTGCAGCAAAAAATGTATGAGAAACTTTGCATACATCATTTCTCAGGTAACTATGCTCACTGCTGGAAAGGAATATGCTTCCATAAATATGGCTTTTGTTGTCTTAAAAGCATCCTTAAGATGTGAGCTGCACAATTGCAGGAGATGGGAGTTGTATGAAATTCAAAATATGCTATAACCTATGGTACAATTTGGCTCCTTCCTTTATTCATTGGGTGCTCTTTGATAAAATGCAGTAAGAGGTTTTAGTTTTAGTTTCTTAATGCACATATTGCTTGGAAAGGTGCATGTACTGGAGTACTTCTTTGTGATAATAAACTTGGTATTTATACATTTGACTACTAATACATCTTGCAGATTTCATTTTCTATTGCTAGTTTTTGACTTTTCTTATTCCATCCATTTGATATTGATGTTGTTTGTTATTGTATGTAATAGGTTATGCAAGAGATGACAACTTATTTTGCTGTTCGTTTGGAGGATGAGGATGTGGATGTGGAGTCACTTTTGAAGCATATTGGCGATTACTTTACCATGACCGTAAAAAAATCTTTTTCCTTGTAGTGTTCTTTTGACATTCTACTGGACTCCTTATTTTTCACTTTATTTTTCCCTTTGTGGACTGGACTATTTATTTAGTTGCTTAGAGGGGTTCATGTCGTCTTGCTCTAGCTTGCAATTCACTGAGATAAAATCATTGGTGTGATCTTCCATATGATCCAGAGGATAACTCTTATTGTTAATGGTTGGTGAAAAATCTCGTTGCTCCAGTTTATGTTTCTTGATGAAACCACCAGTTTCATAAGCATCAGTAACTTGTAAAAGGTAACTCTGATCATTGATTGTAGGTGCACGGTGTACAGCAGTCCATGAATACCCTGTAGTTCCTACCCCTTCATTTAAGCAAGAGCTGTACATTTGTTGGTGCTCACCAGATAACAAACAGTAGTCAGTCTCATCCAATTGAAAATCATTCCCCTTTCATTGTCATCATTATATCTCGAAGACTCTGACGTATCGTCAGTCATATTACCTAGAAGCATGTTTGATAGGTTTGATAGAACTTGTTTAAACAGACTGCTGTCATTCAGTACCCTCTCAGTTGAAAACAATACGGGTCGGTGTCGAGACCTCCTGTTTAGGCAGGCAAGAAAACTTAACACTTTGTCTGGAATTTCTATAGCATCACATTGAAAAATATACTCCATCATGTACTGGAGTACTTCTTTGTGATAATAAACTTGGTATTTATACATTTGACTAGTAATACATCTTGCAGATTTCATTTTCTATTGCTAGTTTTTTAACTTTTCTTATTCAATCCATTTGATATTGATGTTGTTTGTTATTGTATGTAATAGGTTATGCAAGAGATGACAACTTATTTTGCTGTTCGTTTGGAGGATGAGGATGTGGATGTGGAGTCACTTTTGAAGCATATTGGCGATTACTTTACCATGACCGTAAAAAAATCTTTTTCCTTGTAGTGTTCTTTTGACATTCTACTGGACTCCTTATTTTTCACTTTATTTTTTCCTTTGTGGACTGGACTATTTATTTAGTTGCTTGTCTTTAGGACGAGGATGTTGATTCCTTATTTTGTTGCTTGTTTGGAGGAAATTAAAGAATGAACAATATTTTGTGTTGGCCTTGCTTAAGTATACAATATCAATTTGGATTTGGTATTATCCTGTAGTTATTACATTTCATATCTGAAGTTATTACATTACATATAAGCATTTTGGATTTGGTATAATATATGTTCTGTGGTTGAATGTAAATGTAAAATTGATTATACAAAAAAAAGCAATTTTTTTTAAAAAAAAATTGGCGAGCATTTAAGGCGTGCATAGAATGTCCTAATTGATGTTTATTGGATACTTTTTACGACATACTTTAAATGTCATAATTGACTAATAACGAGAGCCAAAGAATGTTGTAAAATGTTATTAAGGGAATGCAGCAACATGTCGTGATTAAGTATTAACGACGTTCTAAAGAATGTTGTGAATGTGAATTAAGGACGTGCAACTGAATGTCGTTTTCGTGCATTAACGGCACAATAGTGCACGCCATAATTTTATTTTCACGGCAGGCAATGTATGCCATGAATGGTTTTAGACGGCACACAAGCTGATCAAAGACGACATGCCATCAATGTCGTTAAAGCTACCAACTTTTTACGGCATGACCTGATACGGCGCGCGGATGTACGCCGTCTAAAGTGATTTACGACGCACATTGCGTGCCGTAAAAGCATATTTTTCCTGTAGTGAATGTTAGCTCTCCAAATCCCACTTTCAGCAAAAAAAAATTATATATATTTTTTCTTTGAAAACAAGATTAGTATTACAAACAGTAAAGACAAACAGCAAAGTTTAGCAAGTAATGTAGAATTGGACAAAAGAAAAAAAAATTGTTTTCCTCTTTTTTTCTTTTATCAAATAGTCTGCTGTAACAAAGAAAGTATATTCTTCAATACTACTGTAGTTACTTGTTTTAACGAAACATATTCTTCCAAAAAATTAGTCCAAATTTTTTTTTAAAAAAAAAAATTTCTTCATTTGACACAAGTACTAGATGATGCATAACAGATACTCTTATATACGAGTTTGAGTCTACAATATTTCATAAGTAATATGTAAATATGTATATGCTTTACATATTCTTCAAATGAAATAAACATATGTAACTAGAAATCTTAGAAAATTGGATGTCTTAGCAAAATTATGTAAATAATCTCCTCTGTGTCCTACAGAAGTTCCAATAGAGTACTTATAACTTAAAAAATAATGATATTTGTATTTATGTATACAAATATTTTTCTAGTTACTGACACAAAGTTACCAAAACCATACAAAGTTGAGCACAAAGCACCAGGACTATAAAATCATATAAAGGTGGCCAGGACTTATTTAAAAAGCAAAGTAATGGCCAAAGTTCTTACTGATTTTCAGTTCTTTCATGGAGACAATGAAGAAAAATACAAGGGCAGTAACTTTATAGTAGCTCAAATGGAAAACAGAGGCAGTATAAGGCCTCTACTATATATTGTTGTATAAACGAAAGAGAGAATGTGCTATGTTGATATTACTCATAGAACAAACTAACTTAAGATAGTCAATCTTCTAAGAACAACCAACTTTAGTATCAAAAAAATTACCTTTCTTACCTTACGGTGGAAGGAGGTAAAAAAAAACGAACGGTACGTCGGGTCTCCGGCGTTGCACGAGCAACGTGCTGATAACGTGTTGTAAGGTAAAAACTCAAACACGCCAGAGATGTGACGAAGTATACTCGTATAATATAAATCACTCAAGTGCAACTTACAAGCTATCCCAACCTTTCTTTATATAGGGAGAGAGGTTGGGGGTTATGAAGAAATGAAGGGCCAAAGGTCATGTGTAGGTTACAAGGAGATGAAAGGTGAAAAGCCATGAGTTACAACATATATATATATATATATATACATATATATATATATATATATATATATATATATAGTGCAATGTGAATAAAAAAATTCCGGGATTAGAGCACAGTCAGAAAAAAAAAAAAAAAACTCTATTAGTATATATATTCATATATTAGTCAGCATTAAATTTATTGTGCTCTATGTAACATGAAGTACCTTATTATCATCCAAATTCTATATTTATAACATTCCCCTCTTACTTTTTTTATTCAATATTGATAATGAAGGGAGGGGATCGATATAAACAACTGCCGAACAAAAAATTCTAACTAGAATGTACTGAGATAGGGTGGGATATGAACTGACTCATATAATATATATAATATATATACTAATAGGAAGGATGTCTCTTAGCATATATATATAATAAAAACAAAAAACAAAAAATATATATATATATATATATATATATATATATATATAGAGAGAGAGAGAGAGAGAGAGAGAGAGAGAGAGAGAGGGTCCTTCTACAATACATGGGATGTATCAATACATCTCAAACAATTGCATTTGAAAATTGTAAAAGGTGTTTATTTTGACTTTGCCTTTACCTGATATAGCAAGTCATATTAACTTGCTCACTTTATTAAAAGAAACCCTCCTAGATTATCGTAATTTGTTGGACATTGTACATTCAACATATATATTTTTCACCCTATATTAAACTGCTCAAGTTCAATGAGGACTCTTACTCTACTAGGAAGATTACTTTCAGAATCACGTTTTGTAATCACGGACAAGTAGATATGTACAATTAAAAAAAAATTGTACGTATAAATACTTAAACAATTAATGTAATACGCTATTTTTAAATTTTATGTTTAAAATTCATTCAAACATACGCTACTAAACCATAAATATAATATAATCTAACTAAAATCAAAACTAAATTATGATATCAATCCAATCTAAACATTTTTTTAAAAAATAATGTATACTAACTAAATCCATGATTTAAATTCATCTAATTCATATTTTATAAAAAAACATTATTTATTTTAATCTAATCTAAAGTAATATAATATAATGGCAAAAAATAATCTAAAATAGCTTAATCGTGTTTTATTTTTGATAATGATTGTTTTTTTAAAACAATGTTATCTCAGTCATAGTTGAGAAATTATTAAATGGGACGGACTTAAATGGTGAACTCGTTCATTGGTATAATAAAACACAATAATATTAAAAATTAAAAATCTAACAATTGTCAAATCTATATTATTGTATAATAAGAAAAGTTAAGACTTTAGCGAATAAATTATTGTTCAAAAAATTAGGTATATGGAAAAAAAAAATTAAAGGGTGATTGTTTGGTCTTCTCAAGTAGTAAAAATTAAGGATTCGGTCATACTTTCCTCCCAAATTCAACTTTCTTTCTTCCAAATCCAAAATTTGGATTTAGTCATACTTTCAATATCCAAATCCATCTCCAACGAAATGTAGGATTCCATGAATTTGATAAATCCTAAAATCCAGCTCCAAATATGGTTTACCAAACAAGTCCTAAAATGATAGCATGTAAATAACGCAAAGTGACTCATTAAACATGAAAAACTTGGTGACATAACCTCAAATGACTCAACAATCATTTCTTCTATATACGACAACTCCAAAATACATTAGCACAAAGACGGATCCAAACTTTGATTGGGGTGAGCTTGATTTAGGAGAATTAGGGTTCAAATCTTAACTCACTCACTTTTTTTTGAATATTTTAAGATGTAAACTATATTTTCACATTATAAATATATATACATATACTATATATAACATTGTATGTGAATAAACTAAAAAAGAGATTGTAAGAAAAGCATCCAATGGAAAGATTTTTTTTTTTTTACCTATCATAAAAAATTATGACACCAAAATAAAGATAATTAAAAAATGTAAGAAAAATGTTTAAGAATTGTACAAAAAAAATTACCAAATTATTCCCTCCCAACTGTCTACGCTTATATGCCCTTAGGTTGGACATTTTATACATAACTAGAAGATAGAAGATGCACGTGCGTTGCACGTTAAATTATTTTATTTCTTGCTTTCGAATCTTATCACAAAATAATTTAATATTTAAACTAAATTTAAAATTTGTTGTATAAATATTTATATTTTAAATAAATTTTGTAAAAAATTATTTAAATTTTACTTATAATTTGTTATGGATAAATATATTTATGATATTGTTGAAATAGTTCAAATATTTAAATATATTTGAGCTAAAATTTGTTAAAGAATTTAAATATTTTCTGATATATCTTTTTCTTTAAATTTAGTTTTTAAATAGATATTTTTACGGACTAAATGAGAGAAAGTTTTATTCATAATTTTTTTATTCATCTATTTTTCATTTTGTTAATAGAGGAATTACCAATTGGCTTCGTCCATTTGGATCAATTCTTGCACAGACACGAAAATATTTGGATCTGGATGGCTTGAACAATACTTGTCAGATATGGTGGAGGACACAGGATACAGAGATTTTAAGAATTATTTTATAAAAATTATTTTCTACATTTTTTTTACCAAACAGAATTTTTTAACTTTTGTTCTTAAAATTATTTTCAGATGGAAGTAACCAAACGCTAAATAAGAATCTGTATATCTAGAAAGCAATTTTATAAAAAAAATTGGAAATTTTTTTCAGAAATATTTTTTCAGAAAACTTATCCAAACGGACCCTTAACTTTTATATCTTCGGTAATTTTTTAAAAATAAAATGGTCCATGATATTCATACGGTTTAGATGGCTCATTTTTGAAACGTTTTGAAACCTCTTTATATAATAGAAGATTTGAGAACACAAAGAGAAGCAAGGCTCTGTTTGGTTACGTTTTAAAACTCGTATTTTTTAGTTTAAACGTCATGTCAGTTAAAAAGAGTGTTTGGCAGTCGATACTCCAAAACTACTTTTGAAAAACTTCTTTTGGAAACATACATTTAAACTCAGCTCCTTCACTACAAAAATTTGTCAGATTAGCGACGTCTAAATACGTCGCTAATCTCAGCGAAAATGTCGCTAAATCAATTTAGCGACGTTTAGGGCGACATTTTAGGAACGACAAAAAAAACGTGTCGCTAAACGAGAAAACGTCACAAAACGTCGCTAGGGCGACGCTATTTCGCGACATCAATGACGTCGCTAATTAGCGGCATTATTTGGGAAGCTTGTTATTTGACGCTAATCAGCGACGTAAAAGGCGACGTTATAGCGTGGTCGCCGTTTAGCAACAGTTTTGCGACGTTTTGGCGACGACGAGCTGACATCAGATTTGGTGCCACGTGTTGCCACATCAGAATTTAGCGACACTTTTAGCGACATTTCCTGACGTCGCTAATATATAGCGACGAATACTAACGTCGCTAAAAATGTCGCTAAATTAAAAATATATAAAAAATAGGTTCCAGAAAGCAAATGATGCTGGAGCTGGAGCCTGAGCCAAAATACAGAATACAAAATACAGAATACAGAATCCAATCCCTGGGTTCGTCGACCCCCTCGGTGGAACACTCAACACCGGCACGCACAATACATTCCAGAATATACAAAAAATATAAATAAAACATACTATCCGCAACGAACAATGTCAATATATAATATCCTCAACACAACCAAATCAATATCCGCAAATACGTACAAACTCAGTATCCTCAACGAAAAAACTGAATATTCTCAAATACATACAAAGTCAAAATACAAAATACAGAATCTAATCCCTGGGTTCGCCGAAAATACAAAAACAAAGATTGACACACAGTTCTAATTCATATGTGTTTTAAGTGTGAGAACGGATGGCTCAGAACACAACCCAAAATTCATTCTAGCATACATTAGTGTGAATTATCTATGTTCTGTACATATGGTGTAGTATACGTTCTTATCGAATCTAGTAACTAGTATCTGAAGAATATAACAGAATCAAGATGAACTCACATAATGTAATACTAAGACATCATCTACTACTATATAAGATATATTGATAGGTTGTCGTATCATCATTGCCGAGGGATGATGGTCGCAGGACAGTCAACTTTATCTATGGCTACATAGTTTCTGCCTCGCCAGTCGAATGGCTACAGGAACTATGTCCTGATCACCATGTCGTACCATAGTTTCTGCCTCGCCAGTCGAATGGCTGCAGGGACTATGTCCTGGAGCTGGAGCCAAAATACAGAATCTAAAATATAAAATACAGAATCTAATCCCTGGGTTCCCCCACCAATTCATTTCTCTCCATTTTACTCTCTCACTCTCTCTCCTCCCCCCCTCCGGTGCTCTCACTCTCTCCGGCACTCTCAGAGTACTAATTCATATCTATTTAAGTGTGAGAACGGATGGCTCAGAATACAACCCAAAATTCATTCTAGCATACATTAGTGTGGATCATTATGTTCTGTACATATGGTGTAGTATATGTTCTTATCGTATCTAGTATCTGAAAAATATAACAGAATCAAGATGAACTCACATAATGTAATACTAAGACATCATCTACTACTATATAAGATATAGTGATAGGTTGTCGTATCATCATTGCCGAGGGATGAGGGTCGAAGGACAGTCAACTTTATATATCTACGGCTACATAGTTTCTGCCTCGCCAGTCGAATGGCTGTAGGGACTATGTCCTGATCACCATGTCGTACCATAGTTTCTGCCTCGCCAGTCAAATGGCTGCAGGGACTATGTCCTGGAGCTGGAGCCAAAATACAGAATTCAAAATACAAAATACAGAATCTAATCCTGGGGTTCCCCTACCAATTCATTTTCCCCCATTTTACTCTCTCACTCTCTCTCCTCCCCCCTCCGGCGCTCTCACAGTACTAATTCATATATATTTAAGTGTGAGAACGGATGGCTCAGAACACAACCCAAAATTCATTCTAGCATACATTAGTGTGGATCATTATGTTCTGTACATATGGTGTAGTATATGTTCTTATCGTATCTAGTATCTGAAGAATGTAACAGAATCAAGATGAACTCACATAATGTAATACTAAGACATCAGCTACTACTATATAAGATATAGTGATAGGTTGTCGTATCATCATTGCCGAGGGATGAGGGTCAGAGGACAGTCAACTTTATATATCTACGACTACATAGTTTCTGCCTCACCAGTCGAATGACTGCAGGGACTATGTCCTGATCACCATGTCGTACCGTAGATTAATACAAATGGAGCTGGAGCCTGAGCCAAAATACAGAATACAAAATACAAAATCTAATCCCTGGTTTTGCCGAGCCCCTCGGTGGAACACTCAACACCAGCACGCACAATATATTCCAGAATATACAAAAAATATAGAAAAATTCTATCCGCAACGAACAATGTCAATATATAATATCCTCAACAAACCAAATCAATATCCGTAAATACGTACAAACTCAGTATCCTCAACGAAAAAACTGAAGGAAGGATCAGTGTAATGCCCATATCTCGTATTACGTATTTGGAATACGTGTACGTATTTTGACCCGTATTGCATGTTTCCTCCGCTTGATTTATTCTAGCATTTCATTGATTGGTTTATTCTTGGGTTGGTTCGGCTTGGCTTGGTTTGCTTTGGTTCATCATGAACCAAAGGTGAACCCTCCTACCTACCACCACGCTCCTTATTTATAACCCCTTCCTTTTCTCTCTCATCATTATTTCCTTCCTTCTTCATTTACTCTCCACCATTACTTCTTCTCCACCAACCTGAGAGAGTGGAGAGCTTAGGCAAGTGCTACCTTGCTTCATGGAGGAACCATATTTTTATTGTTCCATTGTCTTCCTCATGTGTTTCTAACCCACTTTAGTACTTAGCATTTTTCATTTCTGTGGTTAATTTCTTGTAGATCCAGCTTTGTGGTATTTTCGGTTCTCACGAGTTTTGATCTAACAAACCTGTATATTTTTGCTATTTGATGGTTCCATGATGTAGAGAATTTCATTCTGTCCCAATTTGACTTATGGAAGTTCGGATTTGGACTCTAGGATGACGAATTTATGGAGCTTGGAAGCATGGCTTCATGGTGTTCTTCTCGGAAAGTGGAGAAAAGAACAGTCCTCTGGACGCTATGGCCACTTAATTGAATTCATATTTTCTTGGCCGCATATGTCCCCCAGTTGCATTTTAGTCCGCATGGCCTTTGCTCTAAGTTGCTTGCAAGCAGTTAGCCGCTATGGCCTTTTTAGCAAGCTTTTGCTTGCTTGCAATTTAAGCACTTGGCTGCATGCACTAGCTAAAGTGAGCCGCATAAGGAATAATGAGTCAGCCGCATGCATGCTTGTACATATAGCTGCATATCCTAATGCATTAATGCATGCATTCTTTAATGCATTGTTTGATGCATTATTTAAATGCATGTGCATACATGCATGAGTTTAATGTAAGCATTCCTTAATGCATTTGTTTAATGCATTATTGGATGCATTTGTTAGATGCACACGTACAGTAGATCCATGAATTATTTAATGCGTTACTTAATGCATTATTCAATGCATAGTTCCATGCATTACTTAATGCATTATATACATGCATGAATTGTTAGCATATATATAGTATACTGAGCCGCATGGCCACTTAAGAATTCTTAGCCGCATATGGCTTAGGCCATGAATCCTTTTAATGCATGCAAGCTTCAGTTGCATTGCTTATATATATTAATAAGCATCTGCATGCATTAAGCTTTGCATGTTTGTTTAGCATTTGCATTTTGTTTTTTTATGCATTAGCTTTGCTTTTAGCTTTGCATGCTACTATTCAAGGCCGCATGGCCTATGCAAGTGTTAGCTTTGCATGCTAATACTTTTGGCCGCATGGTTGCTAGCATGGAAATTTCTTGGCCGCATAGGCCATTTGACTTTTGCTTATTTTAAAATGCATTAGTTGCATGCAGCCTTTTGCTTGCATTTGCAAGCTAACTTGTAAAGTTGGTCGCATAGAAATTTCTTGGCTGTATATGGCCAAATAATTAGTACATAAAATAATTAGTGCATGGAAGAATTGTTGGCCGTATGGCCCTACTTTCCTGCAACTTGTCTGAGCCGCATATGGCCAAGTGACTTGCTGGCCGCATGTAATAAATTTTCCTGAGTCGCATGAGTTCCCCATGGCACTTGTTCCTGCTAATATTTAATTACCACTTGTATGCTTGTGCCATAAATTTTAATATGTTCCCTGACACGATGGTGACCCGTTGTGGTATACTTTTGACAATTGACATGACATGATAGTGGCCCGCCGTGGCGCACTCCTGACAAATAATTTGATATGATAATTTGACGTGATAACTTGACATGATAATTCTTGATAGTAGCCCGCTGTGGCGCACTCATGACATGATAAACCTGACATGATATTTCTCGAAATGTTGTTGCGACGGCCACCCTGATATGACAAGATCGAATAACCTGGACACCGTGGACGATTGTGCTTGTACAAATGAACACGTCTTGTCTTGTATCATGTCTAGGACGGGGACCCCTGAGTACCACGGTCAGGGGTATCCACTGAATTTGACTAAAGCTAACAACTAGAATAATCCAGTAGTCATGAAGAGATTTTCCAGCTACAGGCAATCCCGTTATCTGGGCGCCCCACC